>CM066240.1:13735921-14160321 GCA_033675125.1 Athetis lepigone | reverse complement strand
CTCCGTTATTATTCTTGTAGTTATTCTCCGTCTCTACTTTGCCATGATAGGTCGACAGTTGTGCGATTGTGTCAATTTTTTTTTATAAAATCTGATCTGCAACTACCGTATTACTTAGCTCTTCTATTTTTTTCAAAGCTAAGCTAAGCTAATACTATTTCAATGACGACTAAACAAGAAAATGAAAATAAGATGAGTTATCAAACTACTTCATAAACATAAAAAAAGAAAAAGTCAAAGCATTTATTTCACTTCAGACCATTTACGGGCACTTATGAATTGTCAAAGCGTCAAAAAGTCAGAAAGTTTGAGCTAGTTACTTGTTGGAAAGCGTAGATTTCTATGGAGAAGAACGAGCAAGAAACTCAAACACTATTTTCAATTATCAAGTTTTACAATACCTTGGTGTCATGATTAGTACTTACATAACTTATGTTATCAACAAACTTCCACCTGAAAATTTTAGTCATGGGTGTCATCTGTTCCTTTTTATATCATAATCCATTTAACATTGCTAAACGGCTAGAAAATCTCATATGGAGGCGAAAGATACACATCCATGTAAAATAGTTGGTTCCCTCGTGTGTATTTAACCCACTGAATGCCCTAATTACAGACACAATTTGAAAAGCATTGCCACGCGTGGTTGCACGTCCTAGACAACAAAAGGTTAAAGAAACTCTCAAAATCCTTTTCATCGTTACAGTATCGATAGCTCCCCATCTCTAGTTGATATCCAGTTGGTAATGCAAACGTTTGTAACCCGTCGGTCCGCGCCCCGCCCGGGGCAAATACGTTGGGTAAATAACCCTCAAGCTACTATGTTGAAGCTATATGTACTCATACGATTTTGTACCAGCTCTCTATGTTGTGCCTGCAAGTGATTTTGTTGGACGTTCTGTGTCCGTGGAGTTCTGTGTCCTGAGTTATAAAGTTGTTATATTTTATCAATTTAAGGGATTCATTCAGTGGTAGTTATGAGAGACGACTAATACAATTTTTTTAGTGCTTTTTGTTATAGCATTGCGTCCTTTATATCTCCAATTTACAAGTATGCTGAACAAAATATGCCTTAAAGGCCAAACAATGACTTAAAAGACTCAAAAACAATTATAACAGCAACTAGAGCTACTAGATGCATTTATTTGTACTTATAAATGACGGTCCAAAGCGCAATGTTTTTTGTATAATGGAAATAAATAATTTGACTTATGGCGAGATAGTTAAACGTTATTTAGCACTGACTTTTGCTTAGCCATGTTTCGTCTCTAACGCACATTTGACGTTAGACAGTGGTGTAACAGTGACAAGTATAGTGCTTAGCCAAAGTACGTGCTAAGTGTTGCGGAATGTTTATAATAGTTACCGTGACCTCGGAGCATAAAGGGCAATCGAAGGAACATGAGTGGGTTTTAGTCAGTAAGAGTCTGACACGCCCTCCCGTCGCACCCAGGACGGGAGCAGTCATTGGATGATTTCCCACTCACCAAAAAAAAAAAAAAAAAAGTACGTGCTAAGTAACTACTATTTATCTCGCCAATAGTACAAAAATTCTTATTAGAATATTTCTCTGCCATCAATTTTTTATCAGATAATATTTCTATCACATATTTGACGCGAACACCACAATTATCGCAACAAAATCTTTTGCGACTATGCGGAACTTCAATCCATACCTACCACATACTCTAAACCTCATATACGTACACATACCTATTTTCATGTCCCGACTGAGCCAAGATCCCAGGGTTGAATTCGGCACGTCACACGAGCCTCAGTGGACGGAATGCGAAACGGCTGGCTGTTTGTTTGTGGGTGGATGGCTCTGGCGAAATTCCGCCTTTGTTGCTTACCCACCCGCACGGAAATACTGCAAGGTATGAGCTGTAGCGGGAATGAGACAGAGAACAAAGCTTCACAACTTTCCACAATTAATTAAAAATGACGATTGCGGATTTGTTTGATGCTTTTGGCTGAATTATGACTGTTAAAATAATTTGTCCATTGTTAACTTGCTATTTTTACATGCATTTAATTGAAAGTGTCAGTGAATATTTAGCTGAATGTAGAATTGGCTAAAAATTAATCTTTATAGAAACAAACAGTCAAAATGGTGTGTTTTTTTTAATTTTGGAGAGCAGTTGAGTTAAAAAAACATTTAATCCTACTGCTATTCTGAATTAATTCAAAATAATAGCGATGACGACAAGTAACAATCAACATAATAATATCATCAAAAAAGGGTATGACAAATTATATCTTGAATTAACCTACAACACGATCATCGTAGCAATTGTTTTAGGCAATATGAGTTAGTAACACGCCATAGAAAGCATTTAAACCTGACAGTTCTGACGTGTTTAGATTCCTTCCCGGTTCTTTGGACTATAAGAATGCCAGAAATTAGATTGCACCTGGGTTTGTACACTATAATATCGCCCACAAACTGGACAATCACCATTTAAATGTTCCACCGTGACCGGATTTCAGTCTGGAGAATATTACATAACATGTAACTAACAGAAAATACAACACACCCGCTACCTCTCATACATTAAACCACATCAAGAGTTAGAATTTGGTGGGCAATAGGTACATACAAGGCTTTGTTACCCTTACATAATGTATTCAGTCGCGGACTTGTCTGCAAGCTGTGAATGTATATACGTACCTATGTACTGTACATACTATGTATGCGGTTTGGCTTATGTAATAATTTATTGCTTTGGTGTATTATACACACAGCGTTTCATATTAAGCTAGTTTGTTGCGTAGTAAGTACTTGCAATTGGTGCTTACGTTTGATCGTAATAGTTCGCTTGATTTGGTAAAATTGATGGAGCTTGTAGAACGTTAAACTTGAAATTCATATAGCATGATTTGTAATTAGAAAGGAGCGTAAGCAGTGCTAAGTAATTCGCACAAAACGACAGCCTTAAAAAAAGGTTTAACAAAGCCGTCAAGCCCTTGGTCATTTTAAACAGCAATTTTCACATTCACATTTAGGAAATAGGATATACAATAATATATAAATGCGTAGGTATTTGATTTATGTGCGAGTATAAAAAAAATCTTTTTAAATGATCGTTCTCTCACAAATAATCTTCCTTTCAAAGCGTTTTATAAAATCGTTTACACAAAATGTACGTAAGTATGTATGTAGTACTGAAGTAATTCGTCAACGACAACAATTTGAAAGAAAAATTTATTCAGTTTGTTTTAAAGATTTCATAACCACTGCTTTACACATTGCCAATCCTTTGTTCATCGCTTTAGAGCTATAATTTACGAAATAATTTGCGACGAACAGTCCCCTCCCTGTGCGAACATCAAAGGAACATCAAAATTACAGGAGCCTCGTTATGTCGATAGTTTAGACGTTACGAGCAATTTCTGACATGTGACAGACTCGGGAGAGAACATGAATGTTTATAATAGTTACCGTGACCCTGGAACATAAAGGGCAATCGAAGGAACATGAGTGGGTTTTAGTCAGTAAGAGTCTGACACGCCCTCCCGTCGCACCCAGGACGGGAGCAGTCATTGGATAATTTCCCACTCACCAAAAAAAAAAAAAAAAAAACATTCGTCGATACTTAAGTAATTTAGGTCACGAATGCTCAAGCAGTTTCTTTATTGATTTAAAAATAAATAATAACTATGAAACAGGTAAATAATGGGCTGATTAAATAGATGATAATTATGATGAAAAGACATAATGACATTTGGATGAGAAGCATTTTATCACAAGCAACATTTATACGTTCGACAGCCGCCATCTTGGATTTTTTTATCGACATGTTGCGTTTCATCAGTGGCATATCAAGGGGCTTCAAAAAAAACTTCGTTGTCAAATCTTTATATATATAATTCTGCTGTACGTATGTATGTCATTGAACTCCTCCTAAACGGCTTGACCGATTTAAATGAATTTTTCTGTATGCGTTTGAGTGGCGCCCTGGATGGTTTAGATTCACAAATCAGCCCGGCAGATGGCGCTGATTGTTTCAAAAAGCATGTGATCTCGGAAACGGCCCTAACGATTTCGCTGAAATTTGACATGTGGGGGTTTTCGGAGACGAGAAATCGATCTAGCTCAGTCTTATGTCTGGGGAAGCGCATGTTTTCGAGTTTTCTCTTTCGCAACATTTCACGCATAATATGGGCGCAAATTAGGCTATATTTATTGTAATCTTATATCTACCCGTGCGAAGCTGGGACGGGCCGCTAGTTTTTGTATAAGTTAAGAACGATGAGAATCTTCCTTTTTTTCATCGCCATAGTCAGACAATAACAATATTAACTAATAAAACAACAGAAAAGTTGAAAAACGGGTGTTGACTCGTCAGTTACCATACTAAAGAGGGCAAAAACACTACTGCAGTATCCACGCCTGCAAGACTTCCAAATTGATGTAACTGAATCTTGACAAAGATCGTACCTAACCCATTTATGTTGAGGTCTTCCAGCCTTACCGGATTCAAATAGATTATCAGTATTTCAAGCGAAGTTATTGCCTATCAGATCTCCACAACCTTAATAGCGTACCCCTTGGTTAGACTGGTCAGACTAAGGCTTCTGACTACCGGTAATAACTGACAAAATTTTACGAATGAAAAGCGGTAGCAACGGCATTACGCGCTTTCCGAGGCACGGGTTTTCATATATGTTCAAAGAGCCAAAAACCGTTCTTACAGGTCACATACCCGCTATTCTCACATCACTCGACAATGCAACAAGCGTACGACAGTTGAAATCTCGAGCGGTTACAATAATAACGCTTGTAGTGTTCAACTATTGCCACAAAGTGAATTCCAATTGCTCTCAGAACTTTATCATGCGAGTTACGTATGAGAATGACGAATGAACCGATTACATTCGACTTCAAAGTATTATGTATTGAAAGTGTTGGTTCAAGTTTGCAGTTTACGTCACGGTTATTGTTACTGAAACGAAAGAACCTGTAAGCATTTTTCGAAGTAAGTAGTTTTGTTTTGATAGAAATAGCCGGGCGAAGCTGCAAATACCGTAATTATTTTCTTAACTCTTAGATTTTGAGTTACTTATCTCGTTTTAGCAAAACGTAGCTGTTTTCTTTTATAATATGTTGTGTTTTGGACAAGACTTCAAAGATTTCTTACTCTATTGCCTTAATGGGAACTAAAAAGGATCGCATCACCAACCTTCAGTCAGTCTGTTTTGGGTTAGATGTTTTTTTTTATTCAAAGCATTTTTTTCCAAAATGTCACAATTTCTGCCGTTTATGCCGAGATGTAATTAAATAGGGTATTCCATTAAATTCGCCTCCTAAAGCAACAACAACTCATTCAGTATTTCTATGTGCTTACCCAATATCTACAGTTCAGTTCCAATATAAACCCACCTTAAGTACATAAACATAACACACAACAGTATGTGAGGTACCAACTAAATCGAGCACACGTAACGAACGGGGGGAGGCAGGGGTGAAATAGAAGCGTACCGAACTTGCTTAGATAATGTGCATACATTAAACTAAGACTAAACTAACGCGAGGCGGATCTTGATGAAGGAACTTCGGGGTTCGCCCGCGGTCTAATTATAGGGGAGATTGGGCAAAAACTGCCTCTTTGATGTAGGATGTGGGGAAATTTAATTAAGATGTATAAAGGATCGAAGTTTGTTGTTGGAAAGATTAGTGGATGGGCTGCCTAATTGGATACTATACTTTTAGTTAGTATGTAGATTGAAATACATAATATGTTAGTTGTTCTAAAATGTTTAATATGTAGCTGCACACATAAGGTAACCTTTTATGTATATCTACTTACGTATGGAATAAAGAAGCCTCGAAAATCTACTTTATAAATGATTATTTGGACATCGTTCTTCGGTATAAATCACTGGTCACAAAAATGCAAGGAGCGGCCAAATAAATAATTGAGCATGAAAATTCTTTATGGATAAACATAAGTACATCCATATGTACTTTACTTAGGAAAGTCATTATTGTGGAGCTATTTAAAACTATAAAGATTTTTCGGAATATGGCAAGTAAGGGGATAATCTGACACAGATTCTATGAGAAGAACTACAAATAGGCACGTCTTATTAAATATTTCAAGAATTGCCTTGCCATTTTTGAGAAATGTAGGACCCAGGTTCTAAGTATTTTTTTTATGAGTTTTCTTTCGTCCAGATACTTCATAGACGTTTATCCGGAGAAGATAAAAATATAACAAAGAACCGTTTGATTTTACAGTTTTATCTGTCTGTAAAAAATAGTGAAGTGTTGACAAACATGAAAGTAAAGCTACAATGTAAAAGAATTTACATGTGTTTTGAAGTGAATTTATTATGTACCTAGATTTCGTTTTAAAATAAATACTTACTAGAAATTAAAGAGCCTGTTTATAATGTTAAAATAGCAGCTCTTTACTAAACGCATATAGGGTATATTTATGCGTATACTTCGAAGCTAGATGTCATGTTGCCTGAAATATTAAAAATAATACAATTTATTAATTTTACTATCGTTTTAATAATCCCTTAAGTTTTGTAAAACGATGTTTATTGTTGAATAGCTGTTTTTCATTATTTTATTGTCAAAAGCTGGTCTTTCCCACAAATCTAGCGTTGATTGCCAATTTTTTACATTACGTGATACCAAAATTAATCTCAAAAATGATTACTCATTAAAACTCTAAAATCTAACTCAAAAATCATCCATACCTTAAAACCGTATCTCTACAGGATCTCCGTCCCGGACCCGGGTACCCGTATTTACCTGGGCTGATCCGGCTTAAACCGGTAAGTCGGTTCGTTCATACGTCGGCGGGGACCCATCTTTTAAATTTTAAAATGTCTAAATATTCGCTGAGAAGAAATTGAATTAAAAGGGTTGAATCTTGATTTTTCATGTTTTGAGTAGGAAATTGGATTCTTATAAGATGCTGTAAGTAAAGGGTCATAAGTCTTACCTATAAGCGGAAGCGACGAGCGAAAGCGGTAAACAATAAAAGACAGCGTCGAGTGACAGCGATAAGCAATAGCCATAAGCGATAGCGATAAGCGACTGCAATAAGTGACAGCAATGAGCGAATGCAATGAGCGACAGTGATAAGCGACAGCGATAAAGTAATTAGTATAAGTACAAGCTCTGCTTAGTTTGGGATCAGAAGGCCGTGTGTCAGTTGTCACACAATATTTATTAGGTATTTATTTAATTTAGTGTAGCGCTACATATCCGCTTTTTTAACAACGTTTGTAATCAGATTTAGTGTGTTGAAGATCGTACAAGATTGCAAGCTAAAATAGACTCCAGCTCGACTCCAATAAGAAACAAACTCGAAGCAGAATTGACTATTAACAAATGCATAATGATTAACATTAATCTATATAGAATGTTAAAATGACTGACTGATTGACTGACTGTTGATATATCAATGCACAGCTCAAACTGCTGGTTCTAGAAACATTGAACTTGCAGGGCGTGTTTTTTAAGAAAAGTAAATAACCATTAAGAAAGAATTTTTAGAAATTCTTACCCTTAAATAGAGGATGGAGGTATCGACTTCACGCGACTAAAAGCTAATAAAACACAAAATTGATAACAAAAACCCAACCAGAATTCTTTTTTAGTTTCGACACATTTCGATATTTTTCTATTTCATTTGTTTTCAATGTCTTATCTTTTTCAGACCTATCCAGTCTTTTAGTCAAACAAACAACAACAAAATCAAGCATTGAACACGTTTAGTGCTTATCAATCATATTTTGGCACTATTCATCTCGTAGTTCCTTTAGAGATAATGGAACGTCGTTTCTTTCCGAAGGAACTGTTTCTCATCTTGATAGAATATTTTATATGCTAGAGCACGGAAAACAACTGGGATTTATATTTATGTTGGAGTAAATAGATATTACAACTAACATTGACTTTTTTTAATAAGAATAACACTTATGAAAAGTGCAGCTAAAATCAATGTTGATTAGTTTTCACATTATAGTGAGGCTGAGATAAACAAATGCTAAAAAATAGAACGTTTTTCATCTTGTTATAAATATTTCCGTTAATTCATATTTGTGCGACAGTGACAGGAATGACTCTTAGTCAAAACCCGTGGCCATCACTTAGGCCAAGATAAAAAACGCTTTAGCATTATACTCGTACTTTGCCATATCTATTATCGGTTTCTATCTTATCCTCACAGTTTGACAGTTTTGCTGTCCACATTGATGCTCCTTATTATGGAAATTCTGTCACACTGCATGTTACATTTCGCTAGTCTGTACAAACCTTAAGTTTATTTATCTGTTAGTTTATTTATTTGCAACACTACATTCAAATAAAAAACAAAACACTGTCACAACAAAACAGTTAAACTAGGAGCTCTTTAATCATAACCCCCTAATTACTGGGTCGTGGTTTATGTGCAGGATAAGTTGAGCAGTTATCGCTGAAGCAGGTGAATTATGCCAGGTTACATGGCAACTACATAAGTTGGGTACAACGGCGACAGCTTGGATGTATGGCTGTAGTTTTGGCACGTTGGCTTTTAAGGGTTAATATGACTCTGTGCTCTGTTCGAGTCTTGGTTGTGCGGTATGATGTGGCTTCATAATTTCTTCTGGATAAATGTATATGTACAGACAGATAAAATTTATTAATACCACTTTTTTTGTAATTTTGCCAAAATTAAAATCAATAACAACTAATTGAAGTAGGTCAACTTGCAAGATCTTCTTACATAATTTAATTATAGCCAAGATATATACAAGCGTGTAAAAAGGACATAAAATATGATAAATTAAACCATACAAAATTTCAAAGGGTATTAACATAATTTGATTTTTTCGGAATCGACAGTTCAATTCAGAATAATGTATCTTGCATGGATGATTTATTTTAGTCATACATCATAAAATGGAATTTTCAATGTAAAACGAAAAAGCAATCGAAATATGACGTTTTTTAAAAAAAAAACAAAGCGTCACCCGCGTGCCGAGTCAATCTACATACCCGAATGCAATACTCATATTTCAACACACAAACATAACATGAAATTCTAATCAAACCCTACACACAACAGAAAACAGCATTACCAACATCAAACCAACACCATACTGAAGACAAATAAACAAACATTCGCGGCAAACGATCACATGTCTCCTCCAAGACAAATAGGTACTTCTTACCCCACCACCCGATTCTCCCCTTTAACCCCGTCCATCTTGAAACGCTGACAGTTGGTATTCACCTGCGGGGAAACCGGGGAACATCGCCCGACAGTAAATTCTGCCGGAATGCCGGTGCTGTGTATTTAAGCTCAAATTGAGTACCTAGCCGTTGAGACAGTCAAGTACACTGTGATTGGATGTTATGCTAACCCCTTTTGATTTGAAGAGGTAATCTTTTCTAGTAGGTATTTATTGTTAAGGTTTTGACTGTGAGTTTGGTTTGAAGATGTTTGTCTCAAAAAAGAACGTTACAGTTCACTTATTGAGAGTGTATCGGATATTGCAGACACTCAGAAAGTCATGAAATTAAACGTAAACTATACTACATACTTCCCCAAAGTCTTAACTATATTTATACAAACATTAACATCGGTTCAGTAATTCAATTATTATATTCCCTATCTTTAACTAAATAATTAACAATTTTCTTTTCTTGTGAATACTTAATTATAAAGTAGAACTTATTCTATTCTCCAATAAGCAGTCATCTAAGGCTGTTAGATCAAGATATTCCAACAAGATCAATGAGGTAGTACAGTGACATCTGTTGTCGAATAGAAACGTTATTGGAAATCAAATTCAGTTTAATATTGGTGAAGATAGAGGGCGCTACATTACTGTTCACCTTAAGTATTCCGATTAATTTTCAAAACAAGTAGGATAAAATAATAGTTCAGATAAAAGATTAACGTGAAAAAAACTGGGAAACGGACTAACATTTGGATTCTAATATAGAAAACAAGGAGTGCCTACGACGATCAGTGGCTACAACGCCTACGGTCAGTGCTACGGCGTAGCACATTGCTCTAGTTATACAATTGTTTACTCGTGAGAGAAAGTAAATTAATGTAGGTATTATTAAATGTATAAATGTATTGTTCAATAAAAATACAAAAGTATCAATTTACCCCTATATAAAACATTAAGGTCGTCAGATATATAAACGATGCTTAGCAAGTGCTTTAGCTAAGCATTGTTTATGTCGCCTTCGCTGTGTCTTTCAAGAGACAAATATATCAATTATTCAAAAGAAAAATATATCAATTATTGTGATAAGTTCTAAGCGAAAAGTTATTTACGACCTTAGTAGGTTATTTGTGTGTTTTAAGTAACCATAATAATAAAATATTAATTAAAAAAAACACCAGCCACATCCATACTAATATTATAAATGGGAAAGTGTGTCTGTCTGTCTGTCTGTTTGTCTTTCTTTTACGGCAAAACGGAGCGACGGATTGACGTGATTTTGAAAGTGGAGATAGTTGAAAGGATGGAGAGTAACATAGGTTACTTTTTGTCTCTTTCTAACGGGAGCGAAGCCGCGGGCAGAAGCTAGTATTTCTATAATTCCCGATGTGTGCTCTAAATCTTAGTCCTCGAGGACTCGCTCCCCACGGTCTAGCGGTTTTCCATCAACAGTGATTGATAAGCCGCGCCCCGTGGAATTGACGTTACGTGGTCGTCTCGTCGCGGCGTCTTAGTGAGGATAAGACCGGTAAATTGTTATTTATGATCTTAGCATTACAGTAATGTGAAGTTATTTGTATTTTTCTAATAAATGTAATATTAAAGTTTAATAAAATCAGCCGTTACTATTTCTCCAATCCCTATAAGTCCCGATGTCTGTTCTAAATCTAAATCCTCGAGGACTCACTCTCCACGGTCTAGCGGTTTTCCATCAACAGTGATTGGTAAGCCGCGCCCCGTGGAATTGGCGTTACGTGGTCGTCTCGTCGTGGCGTCTTAGTGAGGATAAGACAGAAGTTTTGTGAGGACTCAGTGAGTCAAGACATGGAATGTTTAATTGCTAAACGTCAGCCAGTTTTTTAGCGTAAATATGTAAATAAATTGCGTTGAGGTGAGCCAATTTTTAGTTATTGTACATCTAAGGACCAATAAAGTAAAATATTATGCAATCCTGACAGGTGCATAAAACTTATGAAGACTTTTTTACATCTTTGTTTTTAAGCTTTAACTTGTCGTTCAAAATCTCCGACGTGCAAAATTTGTAATGAATAGATTTTTCTACCAGTACATCATCATTCTTTTTTACTAGTCTCCGAACATTTATCAATATGCAAATGTTTGAAAAACTTATTCTTAAAGCCAGTTGTTTAAAATTTAAAATATGTCCTGAACAAAGCAGTCCACATAACGAATAGCACACGTATCCACTAAAGCTTACCTCTAACATTATTGATGACTAAAACAACCCTCCCCCCCGAGGGCCGCGTGGACCCAAATGCGAAGTGGGGTCAAACGCTAACGTTTACTTGCTGTTCCAAAGTCCAAGATCTTAACTTTTTTACACAATTGAAACCCAACTTTACTTAACAAATGATAGGGTTGAAATTCCAGTGGGAGGTCCTGTCTTTAAAGTCCCAAGTTGACGCTAAACTAAGAGGGTGTTAGAGGGTTAAACCCCCCAGGTGGCTGGGCAATTTTACCACGTTAGGCAGTGACGGTCGCCTGTAATTTTGGGCCTAATGCGACTATTCCTATTTCAAGTTACCCCTCGAGCTTAAGTATGGGCCTGACGCGGGAGATAAGGCTCCCTATATACCTTATAAGATGTATACTTGATAGGTGTAGTGAACAGTTAAACGGGACGTAAGTGTAGGTACTTTTGGCGATGGCTGCAGATAAGGGTTGAATGTGTTTGACGATGTTTTTGGATGTGTGGTGTTGTAGAAGTGAAGAACATTTTTCGATAGAAAGTATAAAAGTTGTTGGGGCTTGGCGAAGGTTGTTCATTATTTTTTGTTCTACAGTACCTATAGTTCTTGTGTTTATAGCTTGTGACAGCCAGTTAGCCTGGACAGCACTCAGATACAAATCATTCTTTGAAGATAATTGTAACTCCGTATGCGACAGCTGTTGTTCAACCAATACCCTTAGACGTCAATGGTGGTTGGATTTATCCGAGATTTTCTGCTTTATATATTTATCTCACTGTTTTTATTGAGCTTTGGTTGTAGTGTTATAGTTAAATAAAAAGAAAAAGTATAATCAAGGAAGGACGTAACTGCAATCTAAATGACTTTTCAAACTAAATAAAAAAGGATTTAAATAACGGGAACAGGATTAGGCAAACTGGCTGGGGGCCTTAATTTAGGGCCACCACAGGAAAGATCGGTTGAGCAGTCAACAGCCGTAGAGTGCTGAACGGCGAGTGGCCATGTAAAAATATAAACAAAAAATAAAAATTAAAATTGGCAAACAGAGAGATAAGGCGACCATATAGACTAGAGTATTGATGTTTGTGGTGAGTCGTCTAAGCAGCAACATGGAAGAGAAAACAACAGGCGTGACGGTAAGCTGCGTGACTGAACTGGAGATAGCTGAGCTGGTCCGGGAAGTAGCACATCAATGTTTTGAATAATCAGCCCAGTATCAGAATTTAAGTAAAAATATAAAAAAACTGGCCAAGAGCGTATCGGGCCACGCTCAATGTAGGGTTTCGTAGTTTCCCGTCCGTCACAATAAGTGTACCTACTTATAAGTTTTAAAAAAGGCTATTTGTTACGTTGACATACTAAGTACGCAAAAATTATTTGGTACAACCTTTTTGTCTTTTTTGTACAAAAACTGTTCTTTCTATCAAGTTCAAAACAATTTTCCTAGAAAGTCCTTATAAAGTTCAACTTTCCAGATTTTTTTCATATTTTTTAAACCTACGGGTCAAAAGTTAGAGGGGGGGGACGCTTTGATTTTTCCTTTTGGAGCGATTATTTCCGAAATTATTGACATTATCAAAAAATGATTTTAGTAAACCCCTATTCATTTTTAAATACCTATCTGACAATATATCACACGTCAGGGTTGTAATTAAAAAAAAAACACTTCCCTATTTACATATATGGGGGCTACCCTAATAAAACGTTTTTTTCCAATTTTTATTTTCGCACTTTGTCGGCGTGATTGATATACATATTGGTACCAAATTTCAACTTTCTAGTTCTAACGGTTACAGAGATTAAGCGAGGACGGACGGACAGACAGACAGACAGACATGGCGAAACTATAAGGGTTCCTAGTTGACTACGGAACCCTAAAAAACTGATATTTATTTTTTGTTTAAAAAAAACACTAAACACGTCATTATTGATTTTCTTGTTTTTAATCGAACGATGGAGTCATGTTTCCTAGCTGTCTCCTGTAAGAAAAACAACCGAAACAAACTCAGAGAGTAAGTGGGTCAGGCTGGCCAACAGTCTGTTTTCTTAAATAGATGGTAGCTTGATCACGAAAGCTCACAATTAACAATTTCAGACTTTTTTGTACTTAAGTAAAAAACGTCCAAGATAAACTTACAAATTACACATGAAATTAAAAGTCACATCGATACTTGCCTAGCCCGATTTTGAACTCTACTTCTCTACCTTGTACTTCAGAAACGGGCACCATATCCTCTAAGCCTTACACGCTGCCTACTTGACATTGTTGGTAAAAAAACCTTGAAAACTGTAAGAAAATCCGTTCGCAACTTTGGTTCAAAGTTTCTTTTGTAAAAGTGTTCACTAACACTACTTTTACAAAAAGTTGAATTTAGAGTTTTGTTCCAAGTTATTGTACGCTTTTTCATAGTTTCGTCGTCGCATGCCAATGTGCCGATGTACAATCGACAAAATGGAATCATGACCCACCATAAGCTTATTTTCCTACAAACATTCAAATATAATTAGGTCGACAATCGCGTAAACATTTATTAAAAAATATCACATGTCTAGTCTTATTATTTTGACAACTTCAAACGATTTGTCGACGAAATGATTCAATTTTGTCGATAGTACTAAGAGAGTAAAGAACAAAATTTTGTGTGTGTAAGTCCAACATGCAATTGGCTGATTTTTTTTTATTAAAAACAGCTGAATAATTTATATTTTTGTATTTTAATTTTTTTATTTAATTTAAGTGCAAACATACTAAGAAAAAAAAACATTTCTTTACCTTATTGAACGCATAACCTACAAATAAAAATTACCCATAACCTCGTAACGCCCAAGAATAAAAAATACCATGAGAGCTAAATGACCAGTGTTCATTTTAATGTACATAAATATGAACATGGTTAATGCCCAAGCAAGTCTCCGCTTATTTTTGTGTAAATAATAGCTTAGAAATTTTTTGTATATTTTTGGGCATACTCTGGTGTTATGTAGAAGATCAAGAATTGATTTTTAAGGCGATTTATTTTGTTCATTTAAATGAACATTAGGCGTTACTTACTATATTACGGTTATTTATTTTGTTCATTTAAATGTACATTGGGTGTTATATACTTTATATGGATAATAAGAAAAATATAAGTAAAACATTTTTTTATTTTGTTAGCGTAATAATTATTACAGACATCGAGATCCTTAATTGAAAATTAGTTTTTAACGACAAGTCTCTTAAATTAAAACCACCATATTTACTGCAACATGCCTCTAAAATCAACAAAAACATTTTTTTCATCTAATTAAATTCTGGTCTAAAATAATCAACTTCGAAGAACATAATACGCCTCTCGGCTGTCCAGTTCCATGACTCCGACCTCGCCCAGCACCACGTCCTCTCACAGCAGCGTCCACGACCTTAACCACGTCCAACTGGCCTCTCTTCTGCCTCTGATTCCGTGTCACTCGATTCGGATTTATTATGTGCCCTATTTTCTGGGGAATCTAGAACTGGCATGAATTCCGGATCCCTCTGAAGGAATAAAATCTTTGATTTCCGAATCTACCAGTAAACGTTCAATATCGAACACCTCCAGACCTAGAGAGTAAAATAAAACCAAACCATTAATTTATACAATAACCCATTGTACATTATAATGTACATATTATTTAGGAGGTTAAATTGAAGCAACGCTCAATGTGCAATAAAATGTACATAATATTTTAACAGCGATTTAAAAAATATTTTTGTATCTATGTATTAAAATAATTATATCAAACAACAGTATAGTAATAATTCATTCACTACGATCAAAACTCCACACAAAAAGCTGTAAATTAAAAAAGGTAAAAGTGGATCAAACTTACGTGGTATTCGCCGGCGCGCCATCTTGCCACGTGTGTGAAATTTTGGCGGGCAACCAATGCCTTATACAAATTTGACAGACGTCAAAACTTTGACAACACTAAACACGAATCAAAAAATAGTCACCATTAACATGTATACTGGCGGAAAATTGAAACTAGACACAAAATTTATTTTGTACATCGTAATGTACGCTGGGCGTTTACGCGTACTTTTTAAAACTATGTTTGGGCTTTAATGATTTCTAATATTATGTACAATAGAATGTACATGGGGCGGTACGAGGTTAAAACCGAACTACATAATACACAGCACAGTACTAACACGACCTAAACCCTTAACAATCGTGGAGCCCCGCTAGTTCTAAACAAAGATAAAGCGACACACAAATAGATGGCACCCGACGCGAATATAAATCGCTGTTGTAAAACTTTGTGCGTCTTAATTAATTGCGTTCGGATTACGTGGGGACGTAGACGCCTTGTTTCGTGTACCCCTTTGAACCGATAGACCTGGGTCTAACTTTAGAATCGATTTTTGGCTGGCCATTGGTGGGTCAAAATTCAAAATTCAAAGCATTTATTTCACTTAGACCATTTACAGGTACTTATGAATTGTCAAAAGAGTCGGTCGGTTAGTCAGAAAAGAAAAGTGACGCTAATTGCCTGTTCCAAAACGTAGATCTCTATGGAGAAGAACAGGCAAGAAACTCCACGGACACTCTTTTAAAAAAAATCATGTTTTACAAAATCTTGGTTACATTTTCTTTTTGTTGCTTCTACATGTGAAAACAATGTAAGTATGTAACAAAATAATTAAATACAAAATTAAAATAAAAAGTCAAATATAAAAAGTCAAAAATAAAAAGTCATGGCAGTTAAGAGATGACCCATCTCAACTGACAGCGCCCGTTCACGAGCATGACGCGTGGCATCAGCACCATTTAGCTCAACCATTTTGAAGGGAACCGAATGATCCAACGCACTCGCCACCATCAGCGAGACTTTTTGAGCGAGCATGACAAGGCTCCTAACCGCCATGTCTATTTGTGTTTTGTGTCAGTAGAGAACTATCGTAATAAATCACTGCATCGTAATCACATTTACAAAAATTCAAATATGCATTTAAATTACACAAACCAAAGTTTTGTACTGTAAATAAACATAAATCGGTGAAATTTAATTACCCATAAAGTAATAATAATAACGATCTTGAATATTCATGTCAACAATTTAAAGGGATAACAAACATTTTCTATCTTCCAATGATTAACAATTCTGATTTTGGAAATAATGCTTTTAAATTATATATAAAACAAAAGTTTTAATCTGAAATCTAAAAATATGTATAACAGTATAGGTTATTTATGTCAATTTAGGGGCTATTTAGCATATTTCTCTTCCAAACATTCCTAATTTGTGAGACTAGGTGGCTGTGGAGCAGGACCAGCACCCAACCAAACATTTTTATCTATAATATAATCCTCTAATTTATAGTATGCTTGACTACATAGTGTGCGCTTAATACATGTTTTAAATTGTTTTTCATTTAATTGAAGAATATTAAGTGGAATTTTATTGTAACATTTAACGCAATACCCCATAAAAGAAGTATGTACCTTGGACAATCTGAAACTTGGCTGGTCTAATTTGTTCCTGTTTCTTGTATTGATATTATGCCTGTCACTTATTTTACTAAAGAGCTGAAGATTTTTACGGACATACATAATATTTTCATAAATGTATTGGCAGGGAACCGTCATGATGTTTATTTGTTTAAACAACTCTCTCAGTGATTCGCGTCTGCTGAGGTTATAGATAGCTCTGACAGCCCTCTTTTGCAGAATGAAGATAGAATCTATATCTGCAGCGCGTCCCCAAAGCAAAATACCGTAAGACATGATGCTATGAAAGTAACTAAAATATACCAGTCTCGCGGTATGTACGTCGGTTAATTGTCGGATTTTCCTGACTGCGAATGCAGCTGAACTTAACCGCCCTGCTAGAGATGTTATGTGAGGACCCCACTGCAGCTTAGAGTCAAGCGTGATCCCCAAGAAAACAGTTTTTTCGACGAATTCTAGCACATCCCTATTTAATACAACACTACATTCGCTATTTCTAACATTTGGCAAAGTGAATCTTATACATTTGGTTTTCTTTTCATTTAATACTAAATTGTTTACTGTAAACCAATTATGAACCTTATTCATGGCGTTTTTTACTTCGTCAAGGTGTTGTGCACGTCGGTTCACTTTAAAAATCAGTGAAGTATCATCAGCAAATAACACCATTTGAGGTTGGCTTTCCAGTATACTCGGTAAATCATTTATATATACTAAAAATAGGAACGGACCCAATATTGATCCCTGTGGTACACCCATTTTTACTTTTAAACCAGAAGAATTTACACCGTTTATTTGTACTTGCTGCAATCTATCATTTAAATATGATTTTATAAAATTTAGAGCTACCTCACTGAGACCGTAATGCTCAAGTTTCAAAAGCAATGTTTCGTGATCGACGCAATCAAATGCTTTGGAGAGGTCGCAGAAAATGCCAATGGCATCCTGCGACTCTTCCCATGCTTTAAATATATGTTTAATTAAAGTAATACCGGCGTCAGTTGTGCAACGTCCTTTGGTGAATCCGTACTGCTGATTGTGTAAAATCTTGTTACAGTTGAAATGATTGAGCATTTGATTTAGCATCACTTTTTCAAACACCTTGCTCAAAATCGGCAAAACAGAAACAGGTCTATAGTTATTGGTATCCTTACTATCCCCGGATTTGAAAAGCGGTATGACCTTGCTATGTTTCATTAAATCCGGGAAGACCCCTTGGTCTATACATAAATTAAATATAAAAGCTAAATATTGCGAAATTGTCTCAATAATTGATTTGCAAACATTAGTTGACATGCCCCATAGATCTTCAGTTGACTTGATTTTTAGTTGTTTAAAAGCCTTTACAACAACCACAGGATTAATACGTTTAAAATTAAATTCTATTGGGCAGGCCGAAACATTAGTTCTAAGTAAATCAGCAGCAAGTGTAGGCGATGAATCTAAACTTTCAGTGGTTTTAATTGGAATATTGGTGAAAAATGTTGAAAATTCCTGAGCCACTTCACTATTTGTCCTTATGAGACCACGGGAAGTTTCTAATGTGTAATCTTTATTATGTTTTTTATTTCTATTCGTTTCATGATTGATAATGTTCCAAACGGTCTTTATTTTATTTTCTGAGGATTTGACCTTGTTACTAATAAACAAGGCTTTGGCTGCTTTGCAAGTATTTTTAAAAATTCTCGAGTACTTAGTAACATACTTATTAAAAGTATCCGTGTTAATATAAGGCTTAAGGCCATACAGCTCGAACAGTCTTTCTCTGCTTTTCCTAATACCAGGAGTTGCCCAATCACTGAATAGAAATTTTGGGCAAATAGTTTTATTTTGTTTCTTAAAAATATTATTAAATTCTGTTTGCACGATTGAGAAAAAATTTTCATACAAAAAATTACCATCTTCCATATTATAGTCCTGGACGTTTAACTTACTAACTAAAGTGCAATTAAATTTATTTAAATTACCAGGAGTTATTTGCCTTGTCTGTATCTGCAATTTTTGAAGTGGTATAATGGACTCAAAAGTCACAGATTGTCCACTGTGATCAGAAGGAAGGTAATTTACGATGGCTTTATCTAAATAGTCGCAGCAGCAAAAAACATTATCAATACATGTAGCAGTAGTCGTAGTAATTCGTGTTGGTTCTAGAAATACATTGGACAAATTAAAAGATTTAAAAAGACTTATCAATCTATTGCTAATTGAATTACTTTCTAGAATATTGATATTAAAGTCACCACAGATTATTACCGCTTTATTGCCAGTAGAAAGTTTATTTAAAATGTCATCCATTATCGACTCAAATAAAGTGTAGTTTTGATAATTTGGGGGTCTGTAAACGCACACAACAATATGCTTATCTAGCTCAACACAGGCCAACTCAATAGTATGTTCAACTGACATTTCAACTATATCTTTGCGAACCTTAAATTTAATACATTTTTTTAATAATATTAGTGCCCCCCCACGCAGCAAAGATTTCCGGTTAAAACAGCTTCCCACAGAATAATTGTCATAATTAATTAACATTTCATAATCTTTCAGCCAATGTTCTGTAAAACAAACTATATCAAACATTGTTTTTTCTAAAAATAAAAATAGGGTAGTTAAGTACCTTACCTTACCCTGAATGGTAAGCAGAGGTCGTGGTTCGTTTCCCACTCAGGATAAATCTTTGTGTTATGTGATTAGCATGTGTTTGTTATTTTTTTATGAAATGTATGTGTTTTTAAATTATTTTAGTACTTATGTTTATTAGTGGTCTAGTTACCATAGTACAGGCTATACCTAGTTTGGGATTTGATGGCCGTATGTGAGATGTCCAAAGAGATTATAATTAATTAATTAATTGTTAATTATACGTAACGTAAACTAATTACGACAAGACACAGAATAAAAACCACGACGAAGTACCCATTCATCATTTTACTTGTGTCTAATAAAATGGGAAATTAGGAAATTCCTTCTAGATCTAAAAATACAAGTTGAAACAATAAAAATACTAACACAACACTACCTTCACTATCGCAAAAGCAAAATTAGTAACAAACAATAAAAGTCCGTTAAAGGGAAAAAAAAGAAAAAAGAACCGTTTTCCTCACAAAGTTATATTTCCATTGTTGTCAATCCTGGCCCACACAACAATCACCACACCTCAATGTCTGACAAAAACCAAAAATTAAACAACGTCCTTTGTTGGCGAAAACGCTAAATTGAGGAAATTTCCATCCATTCTCCAGCCAGGCGTCATCCGCGCCTAAACCCCGCTTCAATTTCAATAGCACCCCCTACATACTCCCTACACCCTTTAGGACGCCCCCACACCTACATCCATCCCTCTCTAACAACCGTTTATCTCTCGGGGGCGATAGAGACAGAGCTACCTACAGGGCCGGTCCGAAAGTTAGACATATATTATTGTATTATACGATCGTAGGTGGCGCGGGGGTGAAGATTGATGCCACGGGGCGGCGGGGGGGTAGTTTCGGCAACCCTATGGCTACGTAACGAAATTTGCGTCACGCACGCTTGTGTGCGTCGAGGTAACATGGCCTCATATTTCACGTGGAGGAAATTAGATGGAGGAATTAATTTTCAAGTTTTCAATATAGAGAGGAAAAATTGGCTTTGCCTGTATGGTTATTCTTAGGGCTTCGGAGGCAGGTGAGGCTTCAGCTTCAGGTATTAATTTGAAATTACTTTTGGACTTAGCAGTTTGACGTCTTGTGATACGGCTTTGTTGGTAGGAATATTTGGAAATGAAAAGGAATACTTTAGAAGACCGATGGGTCCTTTATATAGGAGAAGCCGTAAGGACAATAGGTAGTTTTAAATGATATTTTTATGTTCCTGAAGTAGTAAGTGAATAACAATGAAGGTAAAGTGAGTTGTAGGTTACATTAGAGGTTTTTATGAAATGAGTAAAAACATATTTTTAATTAAAACATTAGTTTGTTTAAATAATAAATATATTCAATTGAATAAATCCCAAAAAAAGATAATTATCGTGAGCACGATTAAGTGCTTAGATATCAGTCACTAATTACAGTTTCTTTTTCTTTTAAGATACAGAATAAAAAAGCATCACAGAATTCGAAAAAAGAACTCTCCCTATAATATGTTACTTTTTAAACCTTCAAACCCACGAGATTCAAGACACAATACAAAGACCAGCATCTTGACAGCCGGCTGTCGCTTGGTCGTTGATAGGTTAATTTGCGAGACTGTTATTTCTTTTTTCACGGTCGCATACTTTAGCAAAATATGTGTAATTTTTTTAAATGAATTAAACTAGTTTGTTTTCTGATTTTCTGAACAAGAAAATTACACATATTTCAATACACATATGGTAAAAAAGTAACATTTCTTTGATCACATAGTATCAGACTACTTGTTAAAATATTTGGGGTGTGACTCTTTGCTTATGATAACACGCACAAAAAACAAGAATTGATGGTGTGTATAAAAGTTGGCATAACATAATATTTGAAACTCCCAGTCGTATGACAATGTAAAATATTAAACTTTCACCTTCAGTATCGTCAAAACCAGTAAGCCTAAATGAAAAAAAAACCAACCAGGTGCGAATGGACTCACACACGAAGGGTTTCGTTCTTATATGCTTTTGGTCACTTTCACGAATAAAAAAACTATTAAACCTTAGAACTCACATGATTCAAGACAAGACTCAATAGAAAGACAATAGAAGGGTGACAGCCGGCTGTCGCTTGGTCGTCGAAAGGTTAATGTAATTTTTGCAGGTTCAGTAACCCAAAAGATAGATAAAGGTAGATAGAAAGTAATCCCGTAAAGGTTTCATTTTTCATTCAGATCTATAGTACTTTAGAACTTTTTGCTTTATATTTTTTTATCTTAAACCAATTTTTTGCACTATATTATCATAACATATAACAAGGCAAGTACGAGTCCTACTATACATGTATAAAAACAAATAGGTACCGATAGCCGGAGTAGTCTAGACCATTCCATTTTCTCCCTATCTTGTGTATTGAATGGACGTTTTTACGTCTCTCGTGTGGCTAAGTAACATTCTCAATTGAATCGTAATGCTCTGAGCTAATGGAAAAAAAGTATTTGAAAAATGTATAGCTTTCTGTGTTAAGTTACTTATGTTTTGTAAGTATCTTGTGTGGGGTGGTAAGTGTGTAGAATATGAAATTATAGTATAATGTAAAAAATATATGAATATGGCCGGACGCATTCGAAAGAGTGATTCGTAATCTCAAGAAATTAAGGGTGATTTTTACCAAATGTTATCCCTAATACAAATCTAACATTCGTGGAATAAGCCCATACATCAAAAACTGTCAAACAAAATCTAAGACATTAGGTATTTGGTAAAACAAATGCGCGGCCAGATCTGAAAATATTTCCAATAGTTCGGTTACACACATACTTTAAACTACTATGTACTATTTCAACCCCGTAACTGCCTATTTTACAGATGACTAAATTGAGACAAATAGTATAAAAAAATATACAAGTTATTAAATTACTACCAAAAACAGTTAAAGGATTAAGCCCGTAGTAATAGTTTACGGTATGTGAGATATAGCGATTGGGAATAATTATAGTTGTGGCTTAATTAATTAATAATAATTTCTTCTCTATCCTGACAGTGTTTACAAACATAAATTCACATTCATAAATGACGAGACTTGCTATATTTAATTTATAAAAAAAATTTGTTTATATAGGATTGCAAAAAGGCCGACTACCCTCCTGATGTGAAGCAGACACCATTGGATAGTGAATTCACACTTATAGAGATCTACGTTTTGGAACAAGCAACTCGCTTCACCTTTCTGACGAACCGACTGACGCTTTGACAATTCATAAGTGCCTGTAAATGGTCTAAGTGAAATAAATGCTTTGAATTTTGAATTCATACTTTTTACAAAGATCATGCCTCCAAGTTTTATGTCTCTGGGGCCGTATTAATAGACGTCACTCAATCCTAAGACGCTCTCAACTCTCTTGCTGTCCTTGTCATTTTAAAGGGAAAAAATAAGGACAGCAATAGACTTGAGAGCGTCTCAGAATTGAGTGACGTCTATTAATACGGGCCTAGGACCAACGGTTTGGGCTGTGCGTTAATATAACAGTGAGTCGCTTTCCCACTTTTATATTATAGATAAGTACGATACACAGTAATGCTGCTGCGGCTGAAATAAGTATGGCGTATATAGAATCTCATCCTTGGACAAGCTCTTTCACAAGAAACTCTAAAGCTAAAAATAAATAAATAATGGGATAACTCACAAACGGCCATCTGATACCGAACTAAGCAAAGCTTGTCCAATGGTAACACCATGTACAGTACTGCTAAACAAGATCTTTACCTAGGAGCACACAACAGCCAACACAAACAGGAATCTAAACGCAAACAAACTTACAAACAAAAAATAGGGCAAGCGTTTGAAAGGGCGATAATTTAAAGATGAACAAAAATGATATCGTTGAGTTCAAAGTCAGGGAACTCCATTGTACTAATTACGTAGCAGACGGCGTGCTTTCACTTTCCCGCCGGCTCGTTTTAATTATTTTTTTTTTCAGCGTCTCGACGTCTGGCGGGAAACTCCGTGAAAAACTGACGTTGGTATCACTGTGGACGGGGTTGTTTTTTTTTTGTGTTGGCGGTATTTTATTGGATTGTATTGGTGTTTTGCGTAGTGTTAGTTGTATTTTACACAGTAATAATTAAGGATAAGGATGATGTAGTATTCAATTAGATTTATGTTAAGAATTTTATATATTTTTTATGTTACGTGTTAGTTTTTTTTATTTTATATGTAGGGATACAAATAAAATTAAAAAAACTAACTTTACCAAATTAAAAAATTAATGTAGTTAAATAAAGAAAAAGTCACTTCATTTCATATTATTGTTATTTGGGGTGTTGTTCATAGTATGGTGTAAAATAGGCCGGATGCGGTTGAATTTTACCGAAACAAACCAAAATCAAAAAAGAAAATAAATAGTATTTCCTCAATAAAATTCCGGAAATGAAACAGTTTTCATGTGTTAATAATGTAAACAAAGGTATTTTGTGTAAATAAACTATTTTTTTTATTTTTTAGTTTAATTAAGAACATCTTAATATTTCTGATATTAACTACCTAATTTAAAAACAAAACTGTTAAAACGACTGCCTGTAAAATATGTCACTCCTGGAAGACAGTGGAATGTTCTACAGCGCATCCCCTTGTTTCTCACGTTCGCTGTTAGCGAACTTCGCTCGCTCAATCTTTGATACTTTCTTCTTGCATTTTTTAGCTTGCCTTATTAATGAAAAGTAGGTTACTAACTTGGTACGCTTTAAGAATGAAAGTTACGGCCACGTTGGCGTAGGTCGATGAACTTTTGCGAACAGCTGTCTTTTGTTTTTGTCATTCGCGAATTCGATGACTGATTTTTTTGATTGTCGAATATGAACCTATTGATTTAGTTATGAAAGCTTTTTAGCCAAGGACTTGTTATTCTACGATGGTGTTTTGTTAATACTAATGATAGCCGTTAAAGCATTAATAAATAAGAATTATCCGTGGCTGTGTTTGCTACTATATAACCACCAGACACTAAATACATACATTTAATTTTGCAGGACATGTAAATCATCACAATAGCGGTGGCGTGCCTAGATCAAAATTACAATACAGCAAGTTGCTGCAATACTTTTCTTGTAGATAAACTTTTTAGTATAAGTATATGTTTTATAGGCTCCTGTTATGAGTGCATTAATGTAAGCTTAGCTCTTTTACTTTTATGACCGAACTTCTTATACCGAAGACCACTACATAATCGCTGCTTGGATAAATGATTGAAGTATTTCACTTGTCCCTGTAAACGAGGTGGTACATTACAAGCAAATTAAAGCACATGCAACAAAGTCACTGGCGTATATTGATTCAGCATTTTACAACAGCTGCAACTGGAATAAAATGATGACCTAAATGTGTTACTAAATGATTAATTTGTGTTCTCAAATGCTACTGGGGCGTTTGCGTTTTATTTTAAAATTAAACTTGGTCAAAAATTTTTTTAAAAATATTTTTAGATCATGAAACGTGCCTAGTCCTAGTCATCGTTGTCATCAACGCATACTATAATTTTTCATTTCCAATAACATTCAATATTAACTCATCATAAAACAAAACTCATGCAAAACCAAACACATACAAACAACTCTTACCAACCAAAGCGTAACACTAACATCATTAATTATCTATTAATAAATAATCCTTTTATACGTCACAACCCATTCGATGTGAGAGGACACGGGATTACCTGGACTAAAACCCATAAAAAACGAGACAAACAAACAGTAGTACAATGGGTTACTCAATACAAGGTGGGTACGGTTTTTTTGGCTATAAAAAAATATGAATGAAGATTTTGGTTTAGTGTTCGTGTATCTCTTGATGAATGATAAATTGGATTCAAAACTGATATCTTAGCTACTTTCTAATCTTATATAGCTGTTTCTTTACAAAAAATAAGCATTACTATTAAAACTGTACATTGCCAGCGTTGGTTCTAATAATCAAAAAACGTTTTGATTTGTTTGTTAATAAAATTGCATTAAAATTAACGCTTGTACAAAATAAATTTAATTTTTTATAATAAGTTATTTTGTACAAGTGTTAATTTTAATGCAACACGCCACATTTTTTTATTACACTTTGAATAACATTTTTATACAATACAGTTTAATAAAATATGCACTGATATTTATAAAAAAACCGAGTACACTTAGTGTAATTTTTCCATTAACCCTCAAAAGCTAACCCCACAAGTTGAGACCCTAAGGAAGTCCTTCACATATGCCTCAGGCAAGGTGTCGGCTAAATCTTCCTGAGAATGCATGCATAATAATCATCTTATAAAGCTCTCCATACATTTCTACTCGTATTACGTTCATAAAAAATACTCTGGGTCACCCTTCCACTACCTGAGGGTGACATTTTTTATTCACACTTCCGTCAAAAACCCATATGCAAAAAGGACTGTTATTTTCTTTGATAGAGTATCGGAAATAATAATTATATGCATAATAGAACGGATTACGGGTCCCGAATTTTCTGTGTGTGACATTTTTTATACAACCGTCACCTTGCCAGTGTCAGATGTTTTTTGAACTTTTTTACTCTTTCAAATCGTTCAGATTTAATAATATGCATTTGTGCAAGCTGTACGTTGCCGATACTCTACTAATTGATAAGCCGATTTATTGAAATATTCGACAGGGTTACATTTGTATTGAAAGTTTTTTACGAGCGTACCTATATTATGCAAATTATTTCCTACTATTACAGAAAGAGTGAATAATAATTTGCGTTCATATTTGAAAGCATGTAATTCTAATAGACGGTTAACCCTCGAACGCTGTAGGTGTGAATCTGACATGCCGTACATTTTATAAAACACTTGAGCGCAAAACTCGAGCCCCGCCAAGGCGCGGTAACAACAATGCAGCCCGGCCGGTATCTCGGCATGCCACCTCTTGACTCCAATCAAGTAATTACTGCCCTACGGTCGAATACACCCTCGGTCCTTCAAATATTCAAAATGGCTGCCTGCTCTCCTTTCAATTTATGCAAGCGATAAAATCTGCTAGACCCAAAATGGAGGAATATTAAAGCTATGGTGCTATGAGTTAATAATTTTATTGCTGTACTAAGATTGGATTTACTGTAATGTGTTATTATTATTTAAAAATCAATAACGTTACTACAATCCATAAAAACATTACACCCTTGACACACCGCATATCCCGAATAACAATAGGATGCAGATTCTGATTCTCTAAAGATAAATAATACATTTTGATTTATAATAGAAGTAAAAAAATACTCTTCATTTATCGAGAATGCATAAATAGACCCTATTATTCGATATCGGGAAGTGCAAAATATGGGTGTAACTTTTTTATATCCGTTCAATACGTGTCAGTGAACGGGTTGACTTATGAGGGATGATTTTTTTAGTACTATCAAACGCATGGTACATTCAAAATAGTTCAAAAATATTTTACGGGTGCATTCAATGGTGATTTGATTTATTCCAATGACATGCAGATGTAAGAGTCCTCGTTAGATTTATTTGACTGCTGTTTTTCCATTGATCTCGCGTTACGCATGATTGGTCATGTCGATTGGCAGTTAGTGTCTATTATTTGATATTACAATAAGGGTGAAAGACATTAAATTTTGAAATAACCACCCGCATAACAGTAACTGAGCTCTTTCTGTACCCAAAGACAAAAACTAAAAATAAAATGTAACTGTTAAATGTGCGAATTCTGAATGCGAATCCGAAGCTTAGAAACGTAACTGCAGTATTATCTAAATCCGGGTCTGATAAAGCCCCTAATCTACATAATAAAAAGAAGCGTCCGGAAACACAAATGCAGTGATAATGCTACAATGGTCGGAGAGACCGCGGTGCGCACCGGAAGGGTTACTATTGTCTGTACATACAACTCCAAATTAATGAGCGCCTGCAAAAAATGTTGCACAATCGCGACATACGATCTCTTATAAAGTTTCTCAAAGTTGAGCAGGTAGGCTGATAAAAAATTGGTTCAACGCGAACGTGACGATGTTGGGGCTTGTTGAGCTGTTTTATTCAAAGTTCATATGAAACCTTGTGTCTATCAATATTATAAAAATAAGGCTTAACTGCCTTTTAAGAAAAAAGAAAAAGAGATTTGTGTTATTGTAAGTTTGTTTTTTCTTAAACTTTGCTGTTTACATTTTGATCCTTTTAAAAGTTTGCCCAAAAGTTTAAAACTATTTTTTATCACTATAGCATTCAATATATTGAAGACTTTTTTCGGTTTAATAATTCAAACAAAAAATCAATACAACAGTAAAACTAAAAATAAAAACTTTGACAACCACAGTTCAATTCGGCGCTACCTACTGATCTAATTTCCATGCGTACGCGCAGAGGTAGTAGTGAAGGGGTTAGATTTATTCACAGTTTCAATAGAGCTTGCATTTATTAACTTTTGCGTTCAACCAAGATTAGTATGATTTTGACGTTTGATGTGTAAAGTTGGTTTTTAGTGATAGTGAGTGAAGTGTTTTCAGGAAATTAAAAGTGTAAGATTGTTATTATGAGATATCACTTATCAAGTGTAAGACGGCTCGGCAGACTTTTTATATATTGGTCTAAGAAAATCAAAATTATTTTTCTACGCCTTTAATGGTGCAACCTAAAGGGCTAAGCGCGTAAAGTTCATAAGAAGAAGAAGATGAAGATATAATATTTCCTAATTTTTTTGGCACTAAACTTTTTAATTATAATCATAACAAAGCTTCTAGCCATTTTCTTCTATCACATTGATACCGTTTTATATTCTATTTCAGATTATATCACGGCTTATTGGACGATTCGCACGAATTTAACTCGCACAAAACGTGCGAATCGACTCCTTTAAAAGAATATTATTTTTCTGTAGTCAATTCGCACAAAGTTCATTTATTGGCGTGCGAATCGACACCTTCACAAATATGTAGTAGGCTATTCGCACACATATGGTTTTTAACGAAATGCAGTTAAGATAAAGTACACTTGAGTACAGAAGTAGTAAGGTCAAATGTGTTTTACTCGTAATAGATAGAAAGTAAAAACACAATCTACACACATCAACATGGTCTAGGGATATTTCAATTAAACCTAAATAACTAAAATTCTATTCACTTTTTGTAAGACACCTACACATTAAAATAAACCTTGTTTAATATCTGATAATGAACTTTTAGATAAAGGTAAATTAAAACAAAATTTTCAGCCAATGCACGACAATGCTATACAAGTTGGTTACAACACAAGCTTTACACTGGCCTGCACAATCCCTGACTTAAATCCTATTGAGCATGCCTAGGATATGCTTCAGAGAAGAGCTCTTAGGAATTCCCCTGAAGATATTGTGCATGAAAACCAGCTTTTCTTGCATCTTAGCAGGACTTGGGACAGTATTCCGCAACAGGATATTGACAACCCTTGTTTTGAGTATGCAGAACCGCTGCAGATGTGTCATGAGAGTCTTAGGTGGATCCACGGATTATTAATTTTAAGTTTTCAACAATTTTTATAAGAAATAGTTTTTTGTTAAGGATTTATGTTTCAAAAATAAAGTTAAGATTGAAATTTTATCAGAGTTTTCCTCTTCTTCTAAGTTTTTTTTAATGTATCTTTATCTAAAAGTTTATTATCAGATTAGATAGTTAATGTGTGGGTGTCTTAATAAAATGTCAATAGAATTTTAGTTATTTGTTTAATTAAAATATCCCTAGACCATGTTGATGTGTGTAGTAGATTGTGTTTTTATTTTCTATCTATTTTTTTAGGAAGTGGGAAATCATCAAATGACTTCTACTGACTAAAACCCACTCATGTTCCTAAGGTTGCCCTTTATGTTCCCGGGTCAAGTACACCTAGGGTAGCCCCCCGTCCCTGGGCAAGAGTACATTTATAACCCAACCAGAGGGTCCACCAGTTCCCTGGCTGAGGGTGCGCTAGAGACTGATGCGCCATCCATAACTGCAAACGCAGGTTATAAATGACACTACTCCTCAGCCATTCGTATCTTCGCCACGCACCAGAACTTGGTAATTTTTTATAGAGGTTGTCTTCCTCGCGGCCCGGGCGGTTAAGCCAAGGCCCTCGATCCCCGTCGAAAGTCAGAGACATGAACGTAACAATCTTCGGGGCTACGAGAACAACGGTGACAGGAGGAGGTGACGACCCCCAACTGCCTGCTCTGCGGCAGGGTGAGTGCACGCAGAGCCCGTTCCCCGACTCCAACGCACACTGCCCTCTGCTACATTTAGAGGGACAGGTGGTGAAGTCCACCGCGACAGAACATTCGCAGGCGGGCAACGAGACCCCCCAGGCACACGACGAGGTTTTCTGTCCAGGCACCCCATTTTCTATCTATTACGAGTAAAACACATTTGACCTTACTGCTTCTGTACTCAAGTGTACCTTATCTTAACTGCATTTCATAACAAAAAAAAAACAATATGTGTGCGAATAGCCTACTACATATTTGTGAAGGTGTCGATTCGCACGCCAATAAATGAACTTTGTGCGAATCGACTACAGAAAAATAATATTTTTTTAAAGGAGTCGATTCGCACGTTTTGTGCGAGTTAAATTCGTGCGAATCGTCCAATAAGCCTATATCACAAATTCTAGATTAATGGTCACATCCTTTTTACTAAACTTATTTGTGTTATCACAATCGTATTATACTTCTTCTTCTGTACTTCTTCTGTATTTGCCGTCATCCTATCCATGCGATGATGAAGCAACTATCTTTGACAGTTGCCGTAACAATCTGTTCGTAACAGCATTTGATTACCTAATATCCATGCGAGCACAGGTAGCGAAGGAGTTGCATTGTACAGTTTTAATATTATTGTTAGCCTTTTCTTATTTCACTCTTGTGCAATAGCCTTCCATCTTTTGCGATTTCGTACTTCCTCCTTTCAGTTCTAAAAAAATTGACAAGTTTATACCATCATCACAACGATCCGTCCGTCGCGTCGGTGTAATTAAAGACACTTGAGGTTCTTTAGGCGACGCACTATGGGACCAAACCGTATTTTCCATCTCGAAAATGGTTTTGGCGAAAGTCGTATATTCATAGATTTTTTTAGGGTTTAATACTCATAAAGGATGGAACTTACGAATAAATCTCAAAAAAAAAAAAAATTAGTTTTACGTTTATAAACTGAACCTCAAACATTGGGTATAAATATTTTCGTGCCAATTAAATTAGCGTTAAGGAAGTTCAACACAACATTATTCGGAAGTTTTCCAAGGAAGTATGTTAGTGTTATACATCATAAGAAAGCTTAGAATGTACACTTTCCAACCACGTTCGGTTTTTGTACAAAAATATTTTCGTTTTATTTATTTATTTTTTTTAGTGAAGTAAATAATATTTCGTTTTTGTTTATTTCAATTGGAGTTTTCATTGTTGCCGAAAGCTGCCGGTGTCAAGTTAATCACTCTAGTAGATACCTTACCTATTCAGTAATATGAGGATTGAATAAAAACTTGCGCGTTTTTTGCGCAAGGGTGATTTAGAAGCAATAATGTCAATCAGGGGAAAATTTCGTATAACTGTAACTTTGTAATTTTTTTACTGAAAATATATAATTTTTAAAATGTTGATGTTTAATTTCTTTTATTGCCTAGATATTCAGAAATACGCAAAAAAAATTCAAGGAGAAAAATCACAAAACAACAGAGTTATCGATTTTTGAGATGGAAAACACCGATTGGTCCCATAGTGATTATGGGACCAAACCGTATTTTCCATCTCGAAAATGGTTTTGGCGAAAGTCGTATATTCATAGATTTTTTTAGGGTTTAATACTCATAAAGGATGGAACTTACGAATAAATCTCAAAAAAAAAAACTTAGGTTTACGTTTATAAACTGAACCTCAAACATTGGGTATAAATATTTTCGTGCCAATTAAATTAGCGTTAAGGAAGTTCAACACAACATTATTCGGAAGTTTTCCAAGGAAGTATGTTAGTGTTATACATCATAAGAAAGCTTAGAATGTACACTTTCCAACCACGTTCGGGTTTGTACAAAAATATTTTCGTTTTATTTAATTTTTTTTTTTGTGAAGTAAATAATATTTCGTTTTTGTTTATTTCAATTGGAGTTTTCATTGTTGCCGAAAGCTGCCGGTGTCAAGTTAATCACTCTAGTAGATACCTTACCTATTCAGTAATATGAGGATTGAATAAAAACTTGCGCGTTTTTTGCGCAAGGGTGATTTAGAAGCAATAATGTCAATCAGGGGAAAATTTCGTATAACTGTAACTTTGTAATTTTTTTACTAAAAATATATAATTTTTAAAATGTTGATGTTTAATTTCTTTTATTGCCTAGATATTCAGAAATACGCAAAAAAAAATTCAAGGAGAAAAATCACAAAACAACAGAGTTATCGATTTTTGAGATGGAAAACACCGATTGGTCCCATAGTGCGACGGTAGCCCCTTTACTTTTATAAATCATCAGTTAGTTTGCCATTGAAGGATATAAAAGTTTATTTCGTCATAGAGCACTGCAGACATGTTATTTTCAATAAATATGGCAATTATAATCTGTTGAAATGATCTAAGATGTTATGTTATGCGGTTTTTAGTTCTATCATTTACGGAACGTCACTCAGGCTATACGCACTTAAATTGTAGAACTATGGGCTCGATACCAAATTATCCCAGTGTACAATATTACCCTAAAAATATACAATACTAGCTGTCCCCTGCGGTTTTACCCGCATTTTTGTTACTGCTCCGCTCCCGTGGGCCGTAGCTTGATGGTATATAGCTTATAGCATTCCTCGATAAATGGGCTATCTAACACTGAAAGAATTTTTCAAATCGGACCAGTAGTTCCAGAGATTACCCCCTACATACAAACTTACAAATTTTACCTCTTTATGATATTAGTATAGATTTCTTGTCGATTAAAAAAACACCTTCCATAATGTAAAACTTCTCTCTTCTAACTGAAAAATCAATTTTCCAGCACCAACCATACACAGCGAAAACGGAAATTTACGATAAATATCGGCCAAACAACCTTCGCGACCCCATAACGGGTCCGTATAGCTTTTATAGTCCCTATAGCCTTCGGCATATCAGTTTTTAGCACATCCCTCTAACGACCGTCTTATCCCCGAATAGCCGTGAGCTTTCAACGGATCCTATGACGTCATAAAACTCAGACATCGCCATTATATTTTACTTGTATGTGTTTGACGTACATGGGATAGCTTTTTGACTTTTATGGCGCTTTGTGTTGATTATAAAGGTTAAGTTGGTGGTTAGGCGCCTAAGTCTTATGGTTATACTTAACCAAACAAGAGAAATTGGTCCTTTACTCCTTAGGCCTAATAAATTGGTCCTAATAGTGTTACCCGAACATTCCAGCAAAGATAATTTGGGCCCAACAGGGCCAACGCCTGCCGGGGTTGCGGAATGTGTATAGTAGTCACCGTGACCCTGAAACATAAAGGGCAATCGAAGGAACATGAGTGGGTTTTAGTCAGTAAGAGTCTGACACGCCCTCCCGTCGCACCCAGGACGGGAGCAGTCATTGGATGATTTCCCACTCACCAAAAAAAAAAAAAAAAGCAAAGATAATTTCTTCTGGTAATTGAGATTAACATAGGTAGCAAATTCGTTCTAAATACAAGTTCCTCAGTCCGTAATTGTCCCTAAGAGAACACTTCACATGGTAAGGGTTTATGGTGTAATTAGTACGCACACAAGTGAATATTCCCTTGGTCCCTGTTTACAAAGAACGTGGTAAGAACTCGACGGTTAATTAAACAAAGGTATAACTTGCCTTTTGGAAACGTGTGCGGTTTAATTCATTACAGTACGTAACATCTTCTAGGAATTAACTAAAAGCTTCTATTTATTGTAAAACATCGTCCATTTAACCTTTTGACGACCAAGCGACAGCCGGCTGACGGGCTGCTATTGTCCTTCTATTGTGTCTCGAATCACGTGTGTTCGAAGGTTCAAGCGTCCTTCAGTTCACAGCTCTAATGCTAAAGCAAATGTAGGTTATAGGCAAACTTATAACCTACAAGCTCAAACGCTTAGTAAACTGATTTCTCGTGAAATTAATAATGTGTACGAGCACAGCACGTATCCGTACGGTACATAAACCGTATCTGAAGGCTTAGGACGCCATTTCGCCGGGGTACTTCCTGTTAACATAAATCCACCCCTATTTTGGAGCGAACGCAAATGCTTTCAGAAAGGAATGAAGATGAGTCTGCCTTATATTTTTTTGAAAATTATGTAGAAGTAAGATAAAACTAAAATTTGAGGCCGCTTTTAAATGGGTATAAAATCAATAAAACAGAATTTAATATAAAATCGTGTCGTACTTAAATTCTAGTGCGCTTTTATATTGTCAAAGTGGTGAGAATTCAAGTAAATTAACTTTTACGAATAATATCCATAAAAAATAAGTTAACTTGTTAATTTTCGAAATGTTCAAATTAATTAAAGTCAATTTAAGCCGGCGTCTCCACCGCACCTTCTGTTCCAAAGAGCCCAGCGCATAAACCAAACAAGTGCGTCCCAAGATGATGTTCGGCCGAAATATCCAATAACCATAGTTTTACGGGGGTCCCTTTCGTATAGAAAATCGATCATTGCCCCCCTACTACCCGTACCCCTGATGGATTACGCCGTCATCCCGCGTGATGGAATAAAAAGAAAACGTTAGACTCACCAGTTTTCTCGAGGGAAAGCCTTCTCTAAGATATTTTTATTTTCCTGAAGGGGCACGTCAAGCCTGATTTTTTTGTTTACACATTAATCTTTAATGTGTGTGTTGTGTTTTTTATGGGTATAACCTATATGGGTTGGATGCTGTTTGTAAGCGCTGTCTTTGTTTTGTTTGTTGAGGTACTGTGAATGGTGTACCTGTTTTACATAGATCAATGAATAACTGAGTCTACTACTCGTATTACAAATTCTTAGTTCTAACTTTAGATGTAGTAGGTACCTTAGGAAAAGAGCAATAGTCAATACATTAATATACTTATATTATTGACACCTTAGCAAAAAGCACTTAAAGTTATATCCGAAAAGTGTTTTACTTAGATACCTGACTGAATATAATAATCCTAAAGTATAAAACAATTTGACAATCAAAACTACAGTCTTCAAAATTATACTCTTACAACAATCAAGCACAGGCATGCAAAAACAGACTTTATAAGACAAAAATATTCAGACAATTCTGAATGTAATGTCCAACGTACATAGCAGCCGGTACATAGCCGAAGGCGGGGTGTCACCCCAGATACAGGGTGATTTACCTCGGGTCTACGAGACCCTTATCGGGCCTCGTTATGACCATGTGAGGGTGAAGTTATTGTACGGTTAAAGAGGGGGAGGGAGGGAGGAGGTACGCTTCAAGACGAGCACTTTGAAGGGACATAATATGTTATTATTTTTAGAGTGCACGATGCGATGTTTGCTTTCGATTTTCTTTTGTTTTTAGAGATCAAACACTGTTTTAACATTAGAATATATTTTCTCAGTGCTGGTCCTACTGTTCGTATTTTAAAATTTTAATTGTTTAAATAACAAACTAACCCATAAGCTGGGCATTGACGTAATTTTTCCGCGTAAGTTGAACTGACGTCCATCCATTTGATCGTGAGTTTTGAATCGTCACTCCAGAGTTGGTTGGCCACCTATACCATTTGGAGTGACGCCACAGTTTTACGACTAGACTGACTCGAAAAATGACAGTCAACGCCCAGCTTTAGTATGCCACGGGACTGCTCACTCTAAAATATTCAAGCCTACACAGTTTGTATAATTATTTTTATAATTCCACGCCCATTATAAATTAGTTTAGTTATAATGAAGAATAATCTGGCTTCCCTTGTTTTGAAAGTATTATATTCCATTATCGTAAAACTATAAATACCATATTTAGTTCACAAGGACCAATTCTGGCTTACGACTGAATATTACAACACACATACATAATATTTCACAAAATATTTAAATATCGTGTATCAAATATTAATACATAATAGGTACCTCTTTAAATATTGTGTATCAAATATTAATACATAATAGGTACCTAACTACCCAGACAGAATAAATTTATGACGAAGGGACATTCAAACACGGAACATAAATTTCTAATATTACCTATATTGAAACGGCTCGGATTGTAAATTAAATTTTGCATGCAGAATGTCGTTGCTAGGGGAACCTTTATTTTGTAGGCGTATATAATTTTATTGCTAGGACCAATGGTTCGCGAAACATGACGGGCATGCCTTATTATTTATTGTTCTCATTACGAATATATAAAAATGTGTTTTACGTATCTTAAAAGTAGGTATGTCTTTGAATTTGTTTTTTGGTCCTTTCTGTTAAAGAATATATTCGTAATTATCACAAAAAAATAAAGGAATATAGATAAAACATCAGAATAATTACATTAAAACGAGATTGAAAACATAAGTCTAAAATTAAACCAATTAAAGATATATCTCTCATTGATTGCATACTATGTATCAAATTATTAATTTCGAGGTTATTTATAAATAACACTAGATACAAAATATTACCTAGAGAAAAGGAAAATAATCATTGCTATATTTAACTTTTAGATCAACAAACCCGCGTCTGGTCACTATTGCTAGTTGAAAAGCAAACTTAAACTTAGATTTCTCTTGAGAACTAACTTCAGGATTGTATTAATATTAACTTTACAATATAGTTTTTGTTAAAAGATGTATTTATTAGATACTAAACAAGCAATATTGTCATTATTTATTATTTGAAAAACCTAAGTTATTTTTCTTGAAACTAAACAAGACTAAGAAAGACTTCTTGCGTCATGGATTACTTGAAATACATTTAGTTCTAGTTAGAATTAGAACAACATTACATCCCTGACATTTTCAGTGGCAGTATAATATAAAAGGAAATAAACTAAAAAAAAGATAAAAAAGGAGATAACGATAATTAAAAATGTGAAAAGCGAAATATACTTACTGATAGAAAAAGTGCCCGACACTAAAAAATTACAATCATAAATTCAAAAATTAAAAACCATTGTACTGTGGTTTTCAACTGCATAGTAAATTGAAATATTCAAATCAAAATTGCGCAATCATCTAGCACATTAAATCTCTAAAACATGAAGATAATATCTTTAAGACGATGAGGAAATAAATTAAAAAGGCATCAGTCTTAGCAATTAATACAATTATAAATATGGGGGAGCGAAAACACTGCTATGGTCGTGTTAAAAGGCAACTCGCTAAGTAATACAATTTTACCGCCTTTTTCTCCCCCGCCTAATTACAAGTCATTTTATTAATAAAGTAGATCGTTACAATTAGGGTGATTCCATTTTATTTACACACTGTTGCATTTAAAAAATTTAATAATCTTCTTGAGAACAGGTTTTATTAGTGGTATTAACAGCGTAATAAATATTTTAATATACAGATTCGACCAATGATTCGACTAAATAAATCAGCTCTAAAAAGGTTACATATTTGTTTCAAATTCACAAGTCATAAATTATACCCGGCGGTCAGTGTTGCCCACTGAAAATATTTAACCATCAAATGGTCGCGTGGGCTCGGGTCAACCATTCACCAAAATATATTTGAATAACGAATGATATACGGTTTGTTTATTGGCGGGCCTGTTTCGTTTTTAGAATTCCATTATTTGAATTTGACCGACGCGCGTTCGGGTCGCCGTCGGTCATTCAAAGGGGACTGATTGGCCGAATGACCCTCGTGTTCGCTACATTATATACAAAAATTTTAATATTTTCGCAGCTTGGGTCTCCCAGACCGGTTTTCTCGACCGAGGGTAACGTTTTATTGAAAATTTTACGTTTAATTTATAATTTAAAACGCACGTGTCTTTTTAAAGGTGAAAAGGTTACAAGTTCAAGCGACGGCGTTTCTTGAAGATCGTTGAGTAAAAATAATGCAAACGAATGAAGTCTATTAAATATTCGAGTTTAGGCTTTAATGACATTGAAATACGAATGCTTTTTTGTAACATTTGTGAATGAAACTATGTCTACACTGCGTACTTATCTAAGTGGTTATTTTTTCAACCCACACGATAGAAAGTGAGATTGAAATTAAATTCAAACGCTATTATTTTGTCGGAAATTTGAGCTACGTCCCTTCGCGAGGGTTCTGGGGGATGAAAAACGAGGAAACTTTCCCTCTCTGCGTTACTTTGTTTACTTTTGCACTAGTTATGTAAAAATGTGGGGTTCGAAACAATTTCTTAGGCGTGACGTGAAAGAACCCTAATGTCGTGATTATTTTGATGTTTTATCGTTACGGTGCGGGTTTAGAAAATGCTGTATTTGTATAAGAATAGCTGGAGGTACAGAAATTGGTATACAAACAATAATATTCTGAATAAATCACATGCAGAGACCAACTGTAAATATTTTATCATTCATATTACGGCCTGTATGTAGCTTAATAAGAATATCGCCCTAACTATTTATATTTACTTAATCTTATTAAACACAATGATTGGTCAATTTATTGATTGAAACGTTTATTGTTTTAATTTATATATTTTCAATATCATAAGCACTGAAAATATTACATTTAACAGACCAAAAATATCTGCGTTTTCAAACCAGACACCAAATATCGTATTTATTACACACATTCTCAATTTTTTACTGCCAAATATATCCAGCATCTGTCTACATGCCTCTAGTACATAGTTTTAAGCAATTAAGTGTGCTACCTACTTAGTATTCGAAAGACATTCGCTGGCTATTTAGTATGCGGGCTCTGTGTTCTTGTAATTAGCACATACGCCCCATGGAGCTGTGACATTTAGGGAATAGGCTGTATGGAGTTAGTATGGCAACATTATTTAGTTACGGATTTTGTATAAACAAAAAGAGAGTCGGTTTTGTATAAAAATATCTATTTATTTAAAATGGTTAACTTTCTGACTGACATTGTGTATTGATAAATATTAACAATCAGCCACTGGTCCTAAAGACATAAAACTTTTAAGGAGTGTTCTTAAAAATGTCAAAAGTAGGGATCCACTAAGAAAGCATTCTTGGAACTTGGCCCTAAAGAGATAAAATAGTGAATGGATATTCAACATCCACGCACACGAAGTCGACGGTAAAAGCTAGTTATTGTATGGCTTCGGTAGCGATAGGGTTAAATAAGAAGTTTTATTATGTATATACCAATAATTAATAAAAAAATATATTTTTTTTTATTCCTAACTTGTACTTAGTGAATATAAGTCAGAAATCGCCAATCCTCCTTAAACAAACGTGGTGATGAATACTCGTGCCGTCTCTGTGTGAATAAAGATCTTTGCTCTACAGTAAGACAGTAACGGGTTTCTTTCTAGGCTAATTATAATTATTATACCTACAACAGTGATAAAACAAAACAAGAATAAATTATATGTTATTAATTTATTTAAAAAATCTAAGCACAGGTGCGGTGTCAACGGTTGTGTTAATATTCCATTAGAAAAATAGTGCCCAAGTAATGTTTATCAGTTCAATTGTTAAAAAACTTTTTTCTAAAAAATAATAACCGCCTTCAAAAACTAAAAACCCAAAAATAACTAAAATTTCGGAAGTCGGTGGCAACACAAATTGACTGGCAGAACAGAAGCCACCGACTTCCGAAATTTTAGTTATTTTTGGGTTTTTAGTTTTTGAAGGCGGTTATTATTTTTTTAGTAGAAACTTGAAGAAAAAACACACATCGTCTATGAATATTTCGTCATTTTTTTTTGTTCTTGGTGAATTTTTCGAGAACCACTGAACCGATCGCCACAAAATTTATATGGGACCACCCCTGAATCATGACTTATCAAACAAAAAAAGAACCATCAAAATCCGTTTACAATTGACGGAGATATCGCGTAACAAACATACAAAAAAAAAAAAAAGAACATACAGACGAATTGAGAACCTCCTCCTTTTTTGAAGTCGGTTAAAAATAACTACAATTCACTGATATATTTTTTAATACAAATGACAAATAGTGGACATATTTATGTATTTTTGTGAAATAATAGAACGTAACATTGAAATAATGATAGCTTTGTAACGTTAAATGTAAGAAATACAGCTAGAAAAAAATCAACCTCACTTAGAGATTCCTGCTTTAGATTCTCAAAGAAACGTAACATGAAACCGTAATAGTATTGTAGTACCATACTACACTACTAGCTGCGTACTGCGGTTTCGTCCGCCCAATTTCACACAAACTTTCATTTCTTATTTTAGCCCTATATGGGGTATTACTTTAAAAATCGCTTCTTAGGTCAAAGAAATTATGCGAATTTTCATCTTGATCTTACATAGTTTCGCCTGCGCCTTAACTACCTAACCACCACAAAACATGTGTCTCTCTATGTACTTAAATATAGATTTAGATCAAGCTGAGAAATATTAATAGTATTTAATAACAAAATCTTTGTCCAAAACCAAACCTAGCAACAAAATAATAACGGCGAAAAATATGAATAAAAAACCACCACTCTTTTAACCTCATATTCACTTACAAAACTACAAACAGCACCAGTAAAAATGAATATAACCAAACCAACACCTTTGCTGAAACTAAATAGAAAAATAAAACTCTGATTGTGAAAAATAAAATAGACTAAAACTTTTAGAAGCTAAACTCTTCTGTTGAATATAAGAACCTACGTCACAAGGTTCTACACGAACTTGCTTTCACAGTTTTGCCCTTTTTCTCTTACTTGTAATGAAGTACATAAGTGTGACCTGACCTCTGAAGCACACATACGAACCTCTATACAAAGTCACGTCGTCACGCCCTGTCGTTAAGCGCGTGGTGATCGTGTGTGAGTCTTTATTGAATTTGAATTTGGAACTTCTAGTTAAGTTTTTTTGGAGTTGCCAGTATGAAAATAGTGTCGTCTGTTTTATGGTATCTGAATCTTTATATTTAATATTGTTTTATTCATTTTCTAGTATTTTAGACAAGTCTGTGTATCGTTAAACATATTCTATTCTGCAATGAATTTCATAGTCGGGTATCATAAAGTTTCCATCTCTATTCTATCCGCGAGGCAATATTTAGCACAATTAGCGTATCTAACCAGCCATATTTAATTGTGAAAATTGTAGAAAAGTTTAAATTATTACTTTTTAGGGAGATAGTAATTACGTAGGCATTAAACTGTGAAAGAATAATGAGAAATGATAGGCAAAACAAACTAATTTTACCAAATTTTATTATAAGCACACGGCTAAAAGAATATTTTCACACAATATGAAAAACACGGTGTCCGTTACACAGTATAAGGAAAACTCTGTCGAAAATGCGTAGGTACATAATATTCGGACCCCAACGCACACATTCGTGAAACACATAGTAATCCTCGCACACACACGTACATTCACATACGCGGCGTATGTGCTCACGTGTGCGCGGGAGGGACACGTGTAGGACAGAGAGCGAAGCATTGTGATGTAGGTGTGCAAGAAAGGGATGGGTGTTGCAGGACGAGCGATACAACAAATCAATACGAGCGGTGGTGACCGGTAGCCTGTGTCACTACCCCCCGCGCGTCCCCCTCCCCTCGCCTTCAGACCGCACGCCTCCACCTACATTGTCAACTGCCACAGAGTAATTTAGACCTCCCAAAATTGTTATGGCACTGGTATTATGTGCCTTTTGCCACAATATGTTTGTCTTGTATCGTCTTCTCGAGTTACTTATGCATATTGCTTTGCGTGAGTCGTTTGTGTTAACATGGCGTGCTTCCAATGTTTAACATCTAAACTTTGCTACTCTTGTAATTTTGGCTGTTCTCAATTTTGTTTTGATCCGCAGAATACTTTGCTTTTTCGGAGTGTTAACCATGATTCATGAACTTATCTATTTTTTTACATTTCAAAAATGTCGGTCTTATTTATTGTTATATACACAGTTACACACTACATAAAAAAATCAATTCTCAAGCTATCGCGGTTCACGAGATAGAAACGCTAATCAAACAGACGGTCGAATAAATAGATGAGTATCGAAATTAATAAATTTAGATTAGGTTACTACTGACATCATTCGGGTAAATCCTATAAAATATTAAAATTATAAATTAATAGCAAGTAAATAAATAACAAAATAATACATATTTCCTTCACATCTCTTAAGATTCTTCTATGTTTTCATTCAAATCTACGTAACTGCAGTACTGCTTAACATCTTCTTGCAATAATGTCTCTCCACTTTTGGAGGTTGGCCGTCTGCTCTGCACATCGCTCCTTGTCTCGCGCAAGGTGAAAAAGGACTAGCAAACTGAAATTCGACAAATCGTTCTGCGACATACCTAGTTCCTCCATGTTGACGATACCGATCCATTGTCTAGATATTTCGGAGTCACTAAGACTTCCTCTATAGGCCGCCATACTGTTCTTGATATTTGTCAGGAGTTCTCGGGATTTTATAAAACACAACACATAATTATTTCATTTTGTGCAGTAGCATATTTTTTACCTTTAAGTCAAATTACATAAAAGGCACACAAAAATGAGATTCCTCGGGCAATAAACCTATTGGCAAAAGATACATGAATCTTAATATGAATAGCATTATTTCTACCACTTTCTTGGTATTTACTCTCTCTAACTCTTTATTAAAATCATGAATCCAATTACGGGCACTACACTTTTGTTATTACTGTACAGAATTTGAAAAAATAAGTTTTTTTCCGTGCCGCTTCTACAGAAATTGTAATTCTGTGACTCGAAATCCGCTTGACCGCGCGTATGGAAGGCGGCGAGACTCCGACCGAACAAACTTGATACTTTTGCAACTTCTGCGATAAATTATTTAGATATTGGTTTAATTATGTATAAAGAAAATCTATCTGTTTGATGTTGGCGAAAAATGTTTTTTTTTTGTTTAGGTTTTTATTATTTATTTTTATATACCGCTAGTTTAGTTGTTGAATTTAGATCGTCCACAGTTAATTATTAATGAGTTTTATTTGTTCTTAGATGTTCGTGATTTAATTGGTATTCTCTTGTTTCCCATAATATTATTTGTCCTATTTTTATTTTCCATAATCGTCCCTGCTCATAATATTCACTTGCACTAATTTCATTTATACTAACAACGCGTGTCATAACAATTTACTTGTCATAACTTTCATTTGCCATAAAATGAGTTTCCATAATAACATATGCCATAATAACATATGCCATAATAATTAGTTTCCATAAGTAATACATTCCATAATCGACACTTGACATAAGCAACATTTGATATAATTAATAAAAAATTATACCATCAATAAGTATAGTTAACACCCCGACTAGTAGGCCTAACCAATTTGCTATAGTTTCTGTAACAATTAAATAATATTGTTGGTTAAAAATTTAACATGCTGTGCTACAAAAGTTAGTGCCAGAACCGAATTGCTGCAAAACCGACTCCACGTAGTCTTGTTTGTCCTACCCCTAGAGAGTAGAGTGTTATTTAAAATCGCGTAGGCGCGTAGGGGCAAGGCGGCCCGCGGGCTGAGGAGCAGGCGGCTGCGAGCGAACCGCCGCGGCTGAGGCTAGCCGGCGAAGCCGGCCAACAAGCCGAAGCTGCGGTGGTGAGCGAAAGCCGTCTGCGACGATTAGTACGCGTGGGGCCGCCGGAGACCCGCAGCGCCGGAGCCGTGACAGAAACCCTGCCTGCTGCATGTTTTATGCTCGCTTGAATGCTGCATGCTGTATGCTTGCTTGCATGCTTCATGCTTGCTTGCTTGCTGCATGCTTGCTTGTTTGCTGCATGCATGCTGTATGCTTGCCTGCATGCTGTATGCTTGCTTGCATGCTTCATGCTCGCTTGCTTGCTGCATGCTTGCTTGCATGCTGTCGTTAGGTTGGTATGCTGGCAAACGAATATTATGGTAAATAAATGTTATGGATAATGACATTATTGAAAATGAAAAGTATGGCAAACAAAATTATGGATTTTAATTATTATGGCATTTGATCGATTATGAATAATGAAATTATGGGAAATGATATTATATCATTTCATGATTATGGCAAATGAAGCGTTATGTCAAATGAAATTATGGCAAATACGAATATGGCATATGAAATTATGGCATATTAAATTATGGCAAACATTAGTAAACCGATTTAATTGCATATACAAGGTATAACCAAGAATACCGTTTATCTCCCACATAGCTTACAAAAATTTACTTCAGGCCTAAAAAAAATAAAAAACATTAAAAACTCAAAATCCTTAGCTGTACATTTCAAAACAAAAAACCGCCCCACGCAATGGACAGTCTTAAGGGTCCCTTTTTTTCAAACTTTCAGGGGGTACATTCCGCTGAGTAACAGTTCTGTAATTCACTACCCTTCGTCTTACGGAGGGCCCATACAGAGGGACGATAAACTGTAAAACCACGGGAGGGTCGCCCTCCCTCCCCACCGGCCCGATAAACAGGGCTGTAATTTATGACACCTAGTGGAACCCTTCCTTAGATGGACTCGACTTTAGAGTTTAGATACTTTTTGTTGTATGTAGGCTGGGTTATTCAATTATGTATAACGTCTGCCCGTAATGGACATTGAGAGGTTGGAAGTGGATGTCGTGTTCCAAACTTGTTTATGGATTACAAAACTTTTACGGTACTTATTTTGTGAAAGGTTTTGAAGTAAATTGATGTATTAAAGTTGATTGTGATGGCTGTTTAGGTTTCGGCTACTAAACAAAGGAAACAGCACCTGTAGGAAAATTTTATAACGAAATCGTGTTACAACAGCTGTACAGTTAAATAAAAACACCACAGGTAATACAATTATACATCTTACCAAATTTGTATAATAGGTATAACACACATACATATTACAATAACATAGCCCTTTGACACATACAAAATAACACCATCACTCAATAAATATAAGAAAAGTTATCTTAAAAGTTCACTAAATAAATATTCACGAAGTTTCTAGTAACTCGGCGTGCGTAAAGGAAAAAACTTTCCGCCACTTGATAATGAGATCTCCAAGTTTTTATAGGCATTTTATTTACTTTGAAATGGCTAACCGCAGATCCGATTCTTTAATTTTGTTCATTTTGTTTACTTATTCTATTGGTTTGAGAACTTATTTATTAGTAAGCATTTTAGGTAAACGTTTTATATTTTGGTTAGTAATTATTGCAAACTTAGTTTAACTGGGTTTTATTTATGTATGACTGTTTTAATCATTTATCTATTATAAAACAAGGTATAGTACTTAATCCAAAAACGTTTTAGTGCCAGAATCAAGAGTAATAAAGATATAAATCCTTTGTTCTTTAACGTTACTAAAACAGGTGAGTATAAAGGTAAACACCTTAATCTAACTTCAAGCTACAAATAAAACAAATCTATAATGCAATCATCTACTCAAGCAATCGCACAAAGAACAATCAAACATTGCTTTACACAACTGCAATTTACTTCGAAAACGCTTCACGACTCTACGAAGCCGCAACAGAAATAAGCAGAAATCGATAACAAATCCAGGAGGCCGTCTGACCAATACAAGTATAAACTACATATAAATATATAAAGGCTCCTATTTTACCCTTATGGCCGGCACGGTCCGCAGCCATCTTGGAATTCGCCCCCTCCCCCGCATCTCACCCACGCTCAATCTTACCCCAAACATGCCCCCTCGATCTAAGGGGCCTTTGAAAGGCCGAAACCCACTAATACTAATGTCCTCTACGTATGAGCGTGTGTGTGTGTTTAATGTAGAACACACAGGTTGTGTGCTTTAAATTGTTTGCGCTCAATTTGTTTTTCGTTTGTTTTTTGTTTGCTTGTTTGTAATGAGTGGATAGAATTTCGTGATAATTGTTTTGTCAAACGTCGTGATGTCTCTTAGTCTAGCAATGAAAAAGAATGGAAATATTTTGGAACGTATTTTGTTTATTATTTTAGTAATTACGAATCTCTTCTCTTTACAATAAATACTACATAGATTTTACGTTTCTAAGATTCTATCTATTCAACGTTTTAGTGAGTAATTACCGTAAATGTCCAGAATATTTTAAACTCGTAAACTGCTTAAGCACAAAGAATACGTGAAGGAAGATAATAATAATATACATTATTCTCTTACCTAGTCTGATAAAAATAAACACGTTTATAAATAAAACTGAACTTTTTAAGTCAAAGGCTATCATTTACTCAACGTTTATTTATGAAAGAAATCTGATTTACGAGCTTTATTGAAACTGAAAGGTTTTTCTTTTTGTTACTGTAATATCTTTTTTAATCCCGGAGATATTTTTAGACCTGTGTTACAGGTTAAGGAACTTGTAAAATTAGTGACTTGTTGTTGAATAAAAAACTGTTCTGTCAATATTAAGTTATTTATAAATGGGCTGCAGCCCGATTTGAATATATACCTATTCGTGATGGTAATATTTTGAAATAAATTCCGAAAATATAGATAGTTAAATAAATATACATAGATTATCCTCAATTCATAAAAATATTTCCATTGTCTCTATATACCAAGATTGATTTTATTGTTATGTGATGTTGTCGCGAGTAATAAACAAATAGAGTAAATATTTATAATTCGGATGTAACGTATTTTACGAGTAAAGTTTATGGCAACGCTTTATGGCATGTTACGTACATAAAAGTCGAGATTTCCCCTTAAAGGATTCGCTTGTGAATAAGTTAGTACGTCATGCAGGGACCGCTCCAGTTTATACTGTAAATATGTGTTCTACACATCCATAGGGAAAGTAAATAAGATACCACTGTTGTAAATGTAGTTACTCCTTTCCTATTCATTGAAGAAATACAGAAAAAAGAAGATTACTTCAGATGTTGACGTTTGATCCATTAAGATAATAAGCAACCTTTCATGATCTTCGGTATAACGATATTCCACACAGAAATCTCAATATTCATAACAGTGAGCAACGAAGGCCTAAAAGCAACGGTTGCGATCCAATCAGTCACCTCAAAGAGCATTTCAGAGATAATTGGCGTCGAGCTCAAAGAAATACGCGGTTACCGAGCACCCTCCCGCCCTCGACCCGCAATGCATTACCGAAATAAAAAATTCACGTCAATTTCCGAAGGAGATTTCCATCAGAGCCGATACGGTGGCTAAACACAAAACCCCGAAGGTGGCACACACACACTTGAAATATTCACTCGCCACTCCAATACATCATTCATTCGTCCGCCGAGAACGGTTCGACACCAATCTTCCATTTGGCAAGAAAATCGATACACGTCGTGGCCATATAAGCATTCCGGGGGTGGTAGACGGGGTGTCTTAAGGGGGAGTTAAGGTTTAGTCCCGAATATTGAATTTCCCTTGGGACAAACCCGTTTCGCTTTGTCCCTTCGGTCGGGGTCGTGTGGGCCGCGATGCCCGGGCTCTCCTACCTACGCACATCTATAGCACACACAGATATGTATAGATGCGTGAGTGTATGTTCGTGCGTAAGTGTTGGATAATAACATTGCGAGGCCACCAGGCATACGTGACTTTCAGGGCGTTTGACGGGCCCCCAGGCTATATGTGCTCTCTATGTACATACGTATAATAATATGTGTGTGTTTGAGTGGGCGTTTTACCCTATATGTGATATAGAGGCCTCCCTACGCTTCAAAGCCTTTAAATTGGGTCTCTTTAAATAAAATGTTGTACGCACTCGTTTTTGTCAAAAGGGAACACTTAATTTAGGTTATAATAAGTTTTTAATACAAAATGTTTTTAGGTTAACTGCGAATATAAATAAGGAATCCAAGTGCTTACTTCATTCGAGTTCACCCAGCATAACATTCTACTTTTCTTTTACACGTGTTTCGACTGCTTCCACCAAATTATATTGAAAAGGTAAATAGGTACGTTATATTAAGTATTTCTAAAAGAAGCCCATTCACGTCTTGAGAAAAATAGATTGCGAGACACGAAAATAATATACATACTTATTGGAGTATTTAGCAAAGAATAGCGGAAAGAAAAACCGGAAAATTTATCATGAAAACTATCATAACAAAAACCTCTACATTCAATGAATAGTTAGAAAAATACAAGGTAGATTCTTTTAAATGGGATTTCAAAGCAAAAACATCATTAACTACTTATCAAAAGTAAAAAAAAAAAAACACAAGAAGCTTCTTAAGCCTCATTTTTAGATAAATCAAATGTTCTATTTTTTTTTACATTTCATTGCGCTTTTCTATTTAGTTGTACAGACACTGCAACCAAGTATCAAAACTATTTAACCACATTTTATAAAAAACGACTCCAACAAACGCTATACAAATTTTATACAAAATTAACTTAAGAAACCCGGATAAAATGCAAACAAAACATAAATCTAATTCAGGAACTACTTTCCTCCCATATATCTGCTTCCACGGTCCCCATAACGTTCGGTCGGTTCATTTACTAGTAACGAGTCGTATGTCTACGACTCGTACCCTTTATTTTATGTTGCGTAAAATTAAGTTAAACCCTCACTAGTTCGGTAAATGTTGAAAGTAATGAAGCTATTTGTAAAACTAATGTTTATTATATTTGTTATGTATTTACCAATTGTATATGGAACGTCAAATGTGTTTGCCAATTGTATTAGTGTTGTCAAATGTATTTATTATTTTTTAAATAAATGTTACAAGTATTTTATAAGAGTATTTGTTTTATTTTATATCCATCAGGGGTTGGGTAGAATATAAAGGTAATATGGATGTATCTCAAATATTGGAGTGGATAAAAACGTGAGATGTTAAAATACAATCATCGTAAAGATTTTTTTTAAGTAAGAAATCCATTTGTATTGATTAGCTGCAGTTCTATTAGATGTGTTGCCTTTGTAAATAATATAAAAAAAAAACCTATAAAAGTTGAACCTATTGATAAAGAAAAAACTCGAACTCTGAAGTCAATCAACCATTCAAGCCAATTCTATGTCGATTGACATCTTAGAATATTCAAAGATTGACATAAAAAAGTTTTGCTTACTTTATCCTTATTCTAATAAATAATTCTTTTATTTTCCAGTACATTCCAACATATTTTTAATCAAAACACCGCCGTAATGTATGATCGGTGCCCAGACGCTAGGGGGGAGATCGCCCGAACACGACCACTATAAATCTCTGTCACAATGGGAAAGAGACAAATTCTACCGTTCTTACCTTCGTTCGCCACAAAATGTGATATACAAAGGTACCTTTGACAACAGTACCTACCCAGATTTTATATATTTATTTATTAGACCTATGTATGTAGATATATGTACTTATATGAAAGTATCAATTAATTGACGATCGTTGAATATGAGTGAATGTTGATCGTTGAGTATGTTGATTGATATAAGGGGATGTGTTTTGGAAAGTATTAGGCGAAAAATTTAAAAAGAAATCCTTGCCTATTAAACTAAGAAACTTTTTTCAAACAAATAATAACTGCCTTCAAAAACTAAAAACGACCGAAATTTTAGTTATTTTTGGGTTTTTAGTTTTTTAGTTTTTGAAGGCGGTTATTATTTTATTATGTTTCGGTTGACGAAGATATCGCGTAACAAACATACAAAAAAAATATACAGACGAATTGAGAACCTCCTTCTTTTTTGAAGTCGGTTAAAAATAAGAAGCCATGATAATACCGTGAGTGGACCAAAGTTATGAGTAGTCCGTTAGCTATGAATTTTGAACGCCACAGTTTTCTTCTCAGGCAGAAAGTCTGACGAGAGTTTACATCATTCTCTATAAAATATGGCCTGACTTTTAAATTACCTTTACTATTGTACACTATCTACTCCTTAAAAAAATATGAAAGTCTTGTTTCAATTTCTTTAGATCAGATAAATATTATTGGCACATAATTTTGTCTTGAATTCTGTTTCTACTTTGAATTTATCTGGTAATCATACTCAATTATGAAGCTATGAATTAGGAGTTAATGTTTTAATTACTAGCTTTTGCTCGGCTTCGCTCAAAAGTAGCCTATGTCACCCTGCATCCCTTCAACTACACTTAAAAAATCACGTCTATTCGTCGCTACGTTTTGCCGTATGACGGACAAACAAAACACACACTTTCCCATTTGTAATATTAGTATAGGTTATTTCCCCCTAATCAATAGGTACACAGGCACTGATCATTATCCAACCAGCTTAGTCCGTAAGATTACACATTATATTACACTAGCTTTTGCCCGCGGCTTCGCTCGCATTAGAAAGAGACAAAAAGTAGCCTATGTTACTCTCCATCCCTTCAACTATCTCCACTTAAAAAATCACGTCAATTCGTCGCTCCGTTTTGCCGTGAAAGAAAGACAAACATACAGACAGACAGACAGACAGACACACTTTCCCATTTATAATATTAGTATGGATTATCTTACATTTACACATCATAGCTTTAGACTGAAGTACTACAATAATACTCTAGAAAAGTCCCCAGTCCTACAATTCAAAGCATTAAGCCTAATACAGTACCACATACAGCTCGGATTTTCAATCAGTCCCTAGCTTTGTTGCGGGGTGAAGTATCGTGAGGTGCCGTCGAAGACATATGCCCATGTTATCCGTACCCGGTTTAATCCCAGCCGGGGAACTATCGAAACTATTGGGATTGCCAAGGGGAGGGGAAAGGGAATGAGGAGAGGGCTGTGATGTTTTGAATTTGGAACTGATTAAGCCTGTGTTTTGTTTTAATGAGCGTCTCGAAGTGTTGGAAAGTTTTGGTGTCAACTGATTGGATGTTTAGAGACAGATTAGTGATTTAAAACTATTGTTTATTTAGTTAGTACTAGTGATGGGCCGAATGTGGTTTGTGCCGAATACGAACTTCGGCCGAACATTCGGTAAAATTATAAAATTCGGCCGAAATTCGGCCGAACTTCGGTTATTTTTGGCGCGCTTTCTTGGTAGTGATAGGTCACAGGACTAAGCTGCAAATGGTAAAAAACTTACGATTTGAATTTCGAGGGCTACCATAGAGCATTCATCTTAAAGTAATACTTTCTATAACTTACTACAGTTACTTTTAAAAATATAGTTAGTTAGTAGACCTTTTTATTAGAATTATTATATTTTCGTAAATAATAATTAAAAGTTTATTGGATGACCTAAAAAAAAAACCGGCCAAGAGCGTGTCAGGCCACGCTCCGTTAGGTTTCCGTAGTTTCATGTAATGATTTGAGTACCCCTGTTCATTTTGAAATACCTATCCAACAATATATATCACATGTTAGAGTTGAATTAAAAAAAAAACATTTACCACTTTACATATAGGGGGCTACCCTAATAAAACATTATTTTCCAATTTTTATTTTACCACTTTGTCAGCGTGATTAATATACATATTGGTACCTTCAACTTTCTAGTGCACAGTCACAGTTATTTAGTGAGGAAGGACAGACAGACAGACATGGCGAAACTATAAGTGTTCCTAATTGACGACGGAACCCTAAAAACATTGTGGAGTGGTAACTAATTGCCAAGATTAATAAATTACTGATTTGATTATTTGATTTTAAAATTATATGAGTTATTTTGGACCGAATGTTCGGCATTTGAACCGAAAGTCGGCCGATTGTCGAAGTTCGGTTCAAGCCACCGAAATTCGGTTAAACCGAATGTGAAACGAATTTCGGCCCATCCCTAGTTAGTACTTAAAAAAATGCAATATGGTTGCTTTGTATTTTATTATTCAAAAGTCAGATAAATCCGCCAATTACCAAGAGCAACTAGATTATTGGTTAAACATTGTCCCATCAAACAAAAGTACTTTACTTGAAACATATCGAAATAAGTGGACAAACAATACATTTTCATCTCTTTCCATAAACCTTAATCATCCAGCCCAATCTTCAAACCACACATACTTAAAATTAGCATTCTAAATAAAAGTCCCTGAAACAGAAACAGTACAATAAGCATGCATTACATAAAACACATTGCCCGCACAATCCTTCAAATAAAATTGTAATTCTTAAAAATATATTGTCGAGTTTCCCCCGAGTCACCCGGGGGCGGACTTGTTAGAGCATCGGTCGAGAATCACGTTCTCTTTGAAAAACGTCCTTTGATGCGCTCGCCTTGTTACGACCGTAACAACTAGCGTTCTCACAGTCACGTGTATTAAACCTTTAACTCTTTGTCGACTACCCACGAACCAAACTCAACCCTAACACAACCACATAAGACCCCTAACAGCCTGCACTCAAATAAAATAATTTGGAGTAGGCTTACGTGCCTGGGAACTGAAAGTTTTTTCCCTTGATGAGAAAATGTGTTTTTCATGACATGTAATACAGTTTCTTTTTCCATCAAGTATACACATTTTTTTCAACAGATAAAAATATTATAGAAGGTATTATCTTCAATCAAAGTTATCTGGTGTTTATATTTTCTCGTAAAAATAAAAATCTCGTACAGGCTACGCTTGTGATATTTGAACCATAACGTATAATACCTCCCTCTGATTACCATTTGACGAACTGAATATTCCGCTCTGATAGACTTTTTGAAGCCATGCCGTAGTCTGCAATTCAGCGGCAGAGAAAAAAGAAAGAAATTGCCGCCATTTTTTAAATCATGTCTACTTAGTATTTATTTTTTACTTATGTACAAATCTTTATTGGGATTTTGATTGATTGGAGTCGGTTACTTTTGTGTTGTTATATTTTTTATTTTCTGCTAACAAATGTATAATTTTTTTATTAATATGAGTTACTGCCCTTGTAACATTTTTTGTTCTAAATTAGGTTCTAACCTCTTTTTATAGGCCATACAAATTACATTCCAAATCAAAAAATCAAATTCTCAGCACGGATTAAAAATAATCGAGTTCCAAATACAAATCTCGAAAAAAAAACAACAATGCATTGAATTAATTTCTCTAGCATTGTTTTCGTCTGTCAAACGTTAAAACAATAAGTTTAGAAGTCACATGCAGAGTTATAGACTAAACTCCATTCGTGGCCTTTGTCCTAACCCTTTGTTAGGGCGAGATCCTTCATTGTTTTCACAGGGCGCGAATTAATCTCAGTTTATTTCTTTGATTGTGATATTTGAAAGGGCCGTAGTTGTCAGCGTACTGTGACGTGCCTGATATGTAAAAAGGAACGTTTTTGTTCTAAATTTGAATACCCATTGAGTGTAGGTCAACTGTCGACCGTTTTGTGACGTCACTTTTATTCTGTTTTTAATTGTTATGTGGTGAAGAAAGAACTGGTGTTACAATGGCGATGATTTGTTGTATGAAAATTGTTTTACCATCGGACTTAAAAGTAGATTTAAAACTCTATGGTCTGCCTCTAACCTGATATTTTACTTAGACAGAAAAATATTTTAATTACACATTTAACGGCTTCTTGCGTCACAAATTATAAATAATCAGTTACTTTTGGGACCAAAGACTTTGAAAACAACAACTTCATATGAGACAGGGCTTATTGGACGATTCGCACGAATTTAACTCGCACAAAACGTGCGAATCGACTCCTTTATAAAAATATTATTTTTCTGTAGTCGATTCGCACAAAGTTTATTTATTGGCGTGCGAATCGACACCTTTACAAATATGTAGTAGGCTATTCGCACACATATTGTTTTTTATGAAATGCAGTTAAGATAAAGTACATTTGAGTACAAAAGTGGTAAGGTCAAATGTATTTTACTCGTAATAGATAGAAAATGAAAACACAATCTACACACATCAACATGGTCTAGGGATATTTCAATTAAACCTAAATAACTAAAATTCTATTAACTTTTGTTAAGACACCTACACATTAAAATAAACCTTGTTTAATAGCCTATCTAACCTGATAATAAACTTTTAGATAAACTTAAATAAAAAAAAAACTTAGAAGAAGAGGAAAAGCTCAGACAAAATGACAATCCTAACTTTATTTTTGAAACAACAAAACCTAAACAAAACAATAATATTTTTTTTTTAATTATTGAAAACTTAAAATTAATAATCCTGGATCCACCTATGACTCGTCAGGAGAGTCATCTGCAGCGGTTCTGCATAACAACACAACGGTGTCAATATCCTGTTGTGGAATACTGTCCCAAGTCCTGCTAAGATGCAAGAAAAGCTGGTTTTCATGCACAATATCTTCAGGGAAATTCCTAAGAGCTCTTCTCTGAAGTATATCCCAGGCATGCTCAATATGATTTTAGTCAGAGGATTGTGCAGGCCAGTCTATAGCTTGGATATCGTACTGTTGTATTGTAACCAACTTATAACGATACGCGCCGTATGTGGACGGGCACGGTCGTCTCGTTTGAATACAAGGCATGTGTCAGGAGAGTTAGGATTGTCATTTTGTCTGAGCTTTTCCTCTTCTTCTAAGTTTTTTTTTAATCAACTTTATCTAAAAGTATATTATCAGATTAGATAGGCTATTATAACAAGGTTCATTTTAATGTTTAGGTGTCTTAACAAATAGTTAATAGGCTTTAATTAGTTATTTAGGTTTAATTGAAATATCCCTAGACCATGTTGATGTGTGTAGATTGTGTTTTTATTTTCTATCTATTACGAGTAAAACACATTTGACCTTACTACTTCTGTACTCATGTGTACTTTTACTGCATTTCATAAAAAAAACAATATGTGTGCGAATAGCCTACTACATATTTGTGAAGGTGTCGATTCGCACGCCAATAAATGAACTTTGTGCGAATCGACTACAGAAAAATAATATTTTTATAAAGGAGTCGATTCGCACGTTTTGTGCGAGTTAAATTCGTGCGAATCGTCCAATAAGCCGAGACAGAGTCATCTATGGTGCAATTACTAGGTACAAGTAGTCTAAATTCTAACTAATATTATCATAACGTTGATCGCGTTTCATACTGTATATGACTAAAAATTCGAAGAACCTACTTTAAGTCCTTCGGAATGAGAACAGATTCTCAGAAAACATAATATTGCTTGGATTGAACTTTGTTAGGAAATTCTATAGAAATTGCATACGCAACACTACTAAGGATTATCATTTTAGGTTCTCCTAGAATTATCTTTAGGTAATCTTCTATAGAATATTAGTAAATATGTAGGATCAATCATACCTCAATGAAAAAGAGATAATTTTCAATCAATGTTTGCGTCATGTTTTTTAATTTTATTTTTTAATCTATTTATGGGTATCATAGCGATATAATTTACAAAAAGGTATTTATTGTGTTATTTCGTGACTTTCAATAGTTAGATATCCAATTCATAAATACATACGAATATAATAAACAAAGATCTTTGAGAAAATTGTTCATTAACTTAAGTATATAATATACTTACTTCGTGTTGCAATATCGGTCCCTAATTATTGGTCACCCTATATAGGTTAGCCTGTAGCATTCTTCAGATTAGTTATATATCGGTTGAATAAATTAGTCATTAATCATTCTAAAATTCTTTACCCTCTCTCGTAGTTGTATCGGCCTTCATAACCAGATCAACACCTCTAGGCAATGAAGAATAGATGTTAAAATACAATAGATTGTTAAATGGGATTGACATAAACTAACACTAGTAATTCTACAATGCAGTCTAGCTGTACATTACCCCCTCAAAAATCCCTACACTCTCCTGTTTCCCCACAACACATACTATAATAAAATATAAATCAAAGACATAGGTACACAGGAGACGTCCCCGGATATTAATAAGCTGGTTATCCGGCAATCGCCCGGAGTGACGGTACTTCATGTGTGTTACGACATTGTATGCGTGTATGCTTTGCTGCGTGTCTGTGTTTGTGTGACACGCACGGATATTGTGCGGCCTTTGACGCGGCGATATTGACGTGTATTTCATTAGAAACAGTAGATCTATGAAGTGTGATAGATAGGCAGGTATAGACAGGAATCTAGGAGAGATTAGTACAATCATGGGGAAAACAAGGTTATTTATAAACTGGTTAACTAAAACTGTTAGTTAACTGAATGTAAACAATATTGACATGTAGGTATATTTATCTAAAAAATGCGTTAAACAATGTTTCCATTTAGTTTCTTACCTAACGTCGTTTTAGAACAGACGAATACGACATCAATCGTACGCAATTTTTTATAAAAGACATGTCATAATTGTTTTTATTAAATTACCTAAACCCTTGGAATATAGATTAGTTTGCACTATTAGTATACTAGTTAAGTGACATTTAAATGGTATTCACACATGCTCTGCTAAGTCAACAAATTAGTCGGCCCTAAGGTAGTATTTAGTTCCAACGTAGCGTAGACTAGTTTATTTGATCTAGAATTTTACCAGTAACGTTTAGATTTTTTTCTTTTAAATGCACAACACAACATGCCTGTCACAAGGTATAAACGAATAAAGGAATTGTCATCAAAATAATTTCGAATGTTGCTCATAGCTATTTAGTGCTGTAATAGTGTTCAGTACCCATGAGTGTAAGTGTGCGTGTGTGTGTCTGAAACATAGTTTGTGTTGCCTGAATTTGACGTTGGACGTCTCCGCTAATTTAGTTTCTGTGTCGCCATATTAACGCTAATGGATACTGAAAATTGGTAGTTACTGAGCCATATATACCTATATTGCATGCAATTTCAGTTGGTTCGATTAGCTCATAAACTTGAAATAAATAAGTTTTCAGGTTCACTTTTATATAAAATCGGGATTGGTTATGCGGTTGATTGGAAGTAGGGTCTACATAATTATTATTTTTAAAATAATTTAATTCTTTACTGGCTATTCTTTGCTTACTGGTAACAGGAATATTAGCAACTGTCTCAGACAATATTTTCTTCAGAGTTACATTGATAAATCATTAAAATAAGAAAACCTAAGTCACTGAACTAAATCCCACCTTAGTAAGTACCCGTCTGATCCTTTAAATCTATCGATTCAATTCCACCGAAGACCTACACACGTACCAAACTGATTAAAGCAAACAATAGAAGCTTCGAACATACATAATTGGCGAGTTCACATAACAATATCAATTATAATCAAACGCTACACGCGCCCATATACAACGGAACACAATTACTGCTAAGCGCAACCGGTCTCACCACAAAGGCTCACCTAAACGCCGAATTTTCCCGACACCCGCCCCCCTTTCCACCCCCTTAAGGGGGCACCTTCCCCCCCGAGCTCACACGTCTATCCATTTGCCAGCTAGTTCCGAGCTAAATTAATTTCAAAGCTCCTTATGTTACGTGCCTTGCGGCTTTAGCTTGTGTGTGTGTGTGTGTGTTTCTCTTCCAGTGTGCAGCTACTTTCGGAAGGCTTAAATGAATATATATGATGTTTATGTGTGCGTGAAGGTATATACGGTAAGTTTACGGTATCGTCTTGTTAAGGATCGAATTAGATGTAACAAATTAGTTTGGAGTATGGTGGTTTATGTACTCTGAGTCGTCCAATAATCCAGAAACCAATCACATAGATTGGTTTCTGGATTATTGGACGTACGAGTATATAGACAGTCATTTGCGAAAAGCTCAATTAATTAACAAATAGGTGGATATAAGGATATCAATGATAGATATGGTATAAACAATATTGATAAAAATAACACATATTTTTGGGGTTGACGACTTCGTTATACACATAAGTTGCACATTACACCGTATCCCGAGGACCATTGGTGATTGCTCTTCATTCGAACGTTATCAAAGGGTATACTTAGAGTGATTAATATAAATTTACGTTAGTATGAAACAATGACGATCTGAGAAATATAAAGGAAATTTCTCCCTCGTGCTCTAATTCTAGAACAAACACCTAATATGTGTGTGATTTCAGTCTGCTTTCATAACCGTCTTTTAATAGAATTCACGGCAAAACTTACAACGAGCAAAATCCTTTGAAAAATCTAACTATGACTTAATTTTTTATGTCTGTATTTAACACTTTTGCAGCTATAATGACTAAGTTACTGAGCAAATTATATTGATATTATGAAATAAGCTGCCCTAAAGTAGGATACAGGCTACTTTTTAATCTACATTCACAATGGCGGCCAACCAAAAAACAAATGTCAGTTTGACATCAAACGTCAATCCGCTATATTTATTCCGCCATCGAGAACATGGCGATTGAAAACTGATCTACGAATATTCTGCCTTCCCCGTCACACAATAAACTACACATTGATCCTTATCTGTAGCTTTCGCTCGCAGAATCTCCACATCCACATGTTTCCACATAAATAAACTGACAGCCCGCCGACGATACCGAACGGATATTGCTTCGGCCTACTGCTTACATAACGTGTATGTAAGGGATTTTGTTCAATATTATGTACGCTCTTTTATGTGAAACCTATCTTTTAAGGCTCGAAGCTACCTATATATTAAGAAACATCCTGTGGTTGTTTGTCTCATCCTGAAATCAAAAGGCCTTTCGATTTCAAATCGTAATATAGTCCTAGCTACAAATCTAAAAACAATCTATAAATCTAAATTCACTTCAGCATTTATTCGATACTAGCTTTTGCCCGCGACTTAGTCCGCGTGGATCAATTCTCGTTCACGGGGGATTTTCGGGATGAAAACTATACCCTATGTCCTTTCTCGGGTCCCAGACTATATCTGAACCAAATATCATTCAAATTGGTTAAGTGCTTTAGGCGTGAAGAAGAGACAGACAGACAGAAAGACAGACAGAGTTACATTTGCATTTATAATATTAGTATGAAAGTATGAAAAGTATGTAATGAATGTGGGTTAACTAGGGTGAATTAACCTTAACTTTAACAGCTAGTATGTATAAAGTATAAATCCGTTGAATAATACAATAGGTAAGAATTTTTGTCAAACTAACCCATGAAGGTATTGGTGATAGATTGAAACTGAAATCAGAATCGAACAATGCAATTTTGCCTTTCTAGTTATTAATCCTATTCCCAGCTAAGTTGAAATCTGTTTCCAAATAATCCGAAAGCAGATAAATACCAACATTTGAAGATCGACTATTATTGTCTATCTGACGACATCAACTCAGTTGGGTAACATCGTAGATATAATCTTCTAAGTAAAACTAACTAGTTAAAAAAACTATACAAGTCAGTTTCAAGCACAAAATTCAAAAGTCTCCCAAGTTGCACTGTTAAATGGATGACGCCTTATCCTTTTGTACATAATGTAAACGTCAAAGACATGTTCATAACAATTACTGTACGTATTGTCTTCCTAGAAACCTGTGTTACATTTGCTGCTTTTGTTTCGCTTCTTGGAAAATTGTGAAGAGATTAGAATTACAAGGAATATTGAAGTATGAGGAACAGGGTGAAAAGTTTTCATACTCCGTTGAAAAGGAAGGAGCCTCCGACCTGACGGGAGTTGTATCTGGTGGGCCACCACTGCCCAACTGTCGGGATTTTGTACATTTGCTAATATTGTATCAAAATCGGATTGCCCGATGCACGAATCAATTGTTTTTTCTTCAAGGCCAGAGATCGATAGCAAGATTAGTCGTTTAATACCAATTAAATATACCAAATGCCATATGAAATTTACACTAACAAATGAACTGTAATTACAGTTACTTCGAAAAATGTGAAAAGCGATTTAGAAAAAACTAGACTTTTTACACTTTACGACAAAAAAGAAAAATAAATAACATCCAAGTATTTGTCATATAGACACCTACAGCTGAGCGTGTGCCATAAAACATGTAAAAATCCTGTGCGGAATTCATGACCTAAGCTCTTAAGTCACTTTTACGACTCGGCTATTCATAATAAAAGATTGAAGACGAGGCACTAAAACAAAGACCAAGCAGCACTATATTTCACTTAGGATTTGTTTGACTTTTAAGAATATTATTCTGCAGAACCTGTTGGGAATATCCTTAATGATTGATTTGCATTAGCATTACCTACTTATGACAGTTAATATTTGAGTAAACGTTGAAGAAAAATACCAATCTTTAAATGAGTGAATTACACTTGAGTGATAAGGTCATTATTTATTGTTTAAATCTATCACACAATTAATTCACTAAATAAAATTAATCATACCCATATAGAACCATTTCAAAGAAGAATTCTCCATCACGATCAAGACCTGATTCCAAGAAGATAGCTTTAGAACCACGTACAAAGCAAACCGTATTAGTGATTCTGTAAACCTAATACTGAAGTAGCTACTGTAATTCTTAGTATATTCTATAAATAGCATCTCGTACATCAAACTTAAAGGTGGTAAATTTCTAAACCAGGTTTTCCAGATACCTTAACAAATTAAAGCCCCCAGGGCATAAAATTTATAAACTAAGTGAATACACGTTAAGGGCTCGGCGTGGGTACAGACCTCGGCTAAGGGCGACGCTGGGGAGGACAAAAAGGGGTCACATTGAATGGGACCTATCAATAATTACTTACTATATATCTTAGAATAAAAGCTGCTGCTCTGGGCATACATCTTTCAGAGGCTATACAGCAGTTGAATTCGGAAACTTTGCTCTTGAATGTCTAAAAATTTTGAGGAATCCATACTACTACTACTAATATTATAAATGGGAAAGTGTGTCTGTCTGTCTGTTTGTCTTCCTTTCACGGCAAAACGGAGCGACGGATTGACGTAATTTTTTAAGTGGAGATAGTTGAAGGGATGGAGAGTAACATAGGCTACTTTTTGTCTCTTTCTAACGCGAGCGAAGCCGCGGGCAGAAGCTAGTAATTAATAATCTTATGTTTGATTTCACCTGATTTCCGGACTAAATGTTGAAATAAAATATACAGTAAATAATAAATAATGGCCTAGGGTTGTTATTGAATAAAAACAAAAAATAAATTACATGCTCTTTTATTACCAAAGAAGGACCAAAAGCCGTATTATTAGGCCTGTGTTCGGCTTATGCACAAATTGTCAAAGCTTCTTGAACAAAGGCTTCTTGACTCCTGGTTACCTTGCCCCAGATATAACATTTTCATATTTTTCGTTCGTGTCCGTTCTGAACCTTCGTCCTATATGGGTCGTAAACCGGTTTACGATGCCGACGACAACGTATTTACGAGGGTCATCAAGAAACCATGCAAGTTTCGTCATTCTTTTTACATTGTGTTGAGTGCTCTTTAGAGATTGAAGAGTGTTTCATGTTTTAGACTTTTTTGGGTTTGTTGCGAGCCTCCTACGAGTTGGGAGAGCTGCTTCTAATCTCATAATGTAGTGTTCATAATAATATGCAGATTTTTTGTTTGATTTTTAGGTAGAGTAAGTGTTATCCGCCTTGAGCAAGCGTGGTGATTAATGCTCGTGCCTTCTCTGTATAAGAAGAGGCCTTTGCCCTGCAGTGAAACAGTTATAGGCTGAGATCGTTAAGTGATATTAGGTTTTCCATTATGAGATTCAAAAATTTTCAGCGTAGGTACTCTCTCACCGCAAATTCTTGGAAATGTCTGGAATTCTTTAAGATTAGGTAAAAATTACACCAGTGTAAATTGCGCATACACTTGTGTACATTATCAAAACTCGTTCTGCACATTTTCTATACAAGAGCTTCTGCTAACAAAATTTATGACACGTGCTTATTTTGAAATACCACGGAACATAACTTATTAGCCTATTATCAGCAGTCCACTGCTGGACAAAGCCTCTTAAATCGCAAGCATTTTGTTATCACCAACTTTCATCTAGACTCTACCACCTATTATGCGATGGCCGCTTTACCTACTTGACTCGACTAATTCGCGCGTCTTTTATTAAAGACACGTAAACCCGCAATGGTCATCGGTTACCAGACTTATATGTCCTGCTCCACGCACACCACTTATACAGAACTCATTTCAGATTAATTAAATATAGATAAATCAATACTCAAAGTCAAGTATTTATTTAAATCAAACCCACACCTACGAAGATCACTTACAAACCAAAATTCAAACAAACATAACATTAAGCATACATATTAAACTCCATTCAAGCAAGAACGTACTAAGCCACTTAAGAGCATGTAGGTACATCATATTACTGAAATCTCTTAGTTCAGGTGACCTGCTCAGCTTCGTCCTCGAGAGGTGTTTAAGTTGATGAGCGTTAGATAGGAGAGCGCTCGCTACACTTATCTAAGGAACTCTTATTAAATCCTCCTTAACTAATCCTTCAGGAGTACTAGCTGCAGAAAAGTAAAAAAGTAATGTAAATTATCTTTTTAGGGTTTGTTTTTTTTTGTAAAAACTTTAATTATTGACTTTTAAGCTGGAAAAATCTATGGAGAAATATCTATGAAGTAATTCATTAGCCAACTCAATTGGCAAACTTTTTTTTCTAATCTACTAAAAATCTATTTTTAGAGTCAATTCTAAAATTTCAGGATATAATGGCCTTAATATTCTTTTTTCTTTCATAAAAAATTGGCCTATATGTATTATTGTAGAGGAAAAATATTCGACTATGTTTACGTAAGTATTAGGTGGTAACACATTTTTCAACACACTTGCTCGTAAAGTGGGTCTTATTACCTTGCATTTAGACTCGTTATTGAGTATATTACGCACGCGTGCGTTTCACTTTATATTATCGCACGCGTGCGGTAATCTTAACACGACCAATTCTAATTGCTTTCAAGATTGCAAAGTAAAAGTATGTCCAGTACGCATTCTTAAATTTGTCGCTTAATACACTTTTTTTTTAAAACCTTTCGTTGCTACGCAACGACTTTTTTTTTTAACACGACGCTTTGACGCTGCCAAACAGCCTATTACTTACTGCTTACTTAAATATTAAAATAACAAAGGAATTTAATTAAATTTGTCGCTTAATACACTTTTTTTAAAACCTTTCGTTGCTACGCAATGACTTTTTTTTTAACACGACTCTTTGACGCTGCCAAACAGCCTATTACTTACTGCTTACTTAAATATTAAAATAACAAAGGAATTTAAATAAAACAATAATAAATTATCTGTGGTCATGCCCGGGAATTGGCAGAGCGTGAAAAAAAAAATTACGCGTTGCGTTGCGCGGCATTCTACATTTTTATTGTTTATCTAATTGATGATATTCTAAATTGATTATATAAGTATTTAATATGTCGAGTAAAGAAGAAACTTTATTTTTAACTCCGCCAGAAATAATTATGGAGGCGTAAAACGCGAGTAGTAATTTGTTGCCGCCAAAGTCAAAGGATGCGTACGACAGTTTCATGCAGTGAAAAAGCGTAGTCATTTTCAGAAAATGTGTTTATTTTACTCACTAGTGTGTTGAAAAACGTCGTATGATACTTGCGCGCTATTGTATCATAATGTACTTACTAATAATACGCGTATTCATTGTTAAAGGTAAGACCCACCGTAAGGACATGACTAGACATTATTTATTTTTCGTAAAGGCGATTCAATCGCCTATAGTTTGCTATTATATTTTAACCTTCCGACGACAGCTGGCTGTCGGGCTGCTATTGTCTCTCCATTGTGTCTCGAATCATGTGTTTTCTATGGATTCATGCTATATTTTAATAGTTCACTCAGACTTAAATTGGATTAAAATCAGTAAAAAATCAGTAAAATCATATTTATTTTGTAAATAGGTTATAAACATAACACTTTTACACGTCAATATTGTTTTTTTTTTTTAAATTAATCGAACAATAGGGCCGGTGTTTCGTAGCTGGACTGCTGATTAGATTAAAAAGTCTAAACAAATTGTAGCACACAAATTATTTTTTGCCACAATAGGTCTGTCTATCTCGTTAAAAGTGTGTCAATACTATGTCATTATAATACTTCGATAAGAGAATCATATTTTTCTGCAATGCAACAAATAGATGCCTGCTCTGTTCCAAACAATATTTCTTTTACCTATATAAATAAAAAAGAATCGCCGAAAAGTATGTACGCGCATAACTTCCGAACTGCTGCACTAAACTGGATAATAGTTATAATATATTTTATAAAGATTTTTCGTGTGCGTTGTCCCAGCGGAAAAGTGTCGATTTTCTAAATTTCAGTTTAGCAGATAATTAGTGTATGACGTCCTGTAAATGTGTATGCTAAATTTAAATTTGTGTATCCAGCCATTCGGCAGATATTCAACGAAAACTGGTTCCGCCAGGACAACGTTGTCCCAGCGGAATATTTTTTTTTCTATGGACTTACAAGAAAAAAAATACATACAATAATTAGCGTATAACGAGAGGTAAATGTGTATGCATAAATGAAATTTGTGTGTCGTCTATTTACGAAGATATTCAATTTGCCGCTGCGACAACGTTTGGCAAATTGATGAAAATCATATATAACGGTTTAGTACAAAGTTGTAATTTCATATGCATGTTGCTTTGAATTTGTGTATAATGTGTGTAAAAACAGAATTTGAAAAAAGCATACTGTTCACAAGATATACACGTGAACATAAAATAAGGTTATTAGGTCCAAGCTCTTAAAATAGGAACTCTATAGTCTAACTTTTAACTTTTATCTGCATCTTGTAGGGGTCTACAACGTCCTGCCAAGTTTCATCTATGTGTGCTTAGTAATTAATAAGCAATGCCATAATTTACTACGAATAGACCACTATACTTTATGATATCCGATTTTAGGACTTCTTAATGAAAAAGCGAAATAAAACATATTCCAATCATTAGTGTACTAATGCAACTACTCATATCTGAAATTTCAGTTCATTACACTAAATAATTAAAGAAATATAATAAAATTACCAGAACAACTACAAAACCCGTATTAACCGACCAAGTTTGAATGGGCACAAAAAAGCGGCCATGCAGTACATAGACCGAACGTTCCAAATCTCCAGTATAATATAGTGTAATAGCTTCGTACAGATGCGTACACAATTGCTAACGCAATATCAATCAATTATATATTATCTTAGTTTTTCCTAAAATTCCAGAAAAACATATTTTAGGTGCGATTTACGTAAAAACGAAATAATAATACCTCAGATAGTGACATAGTGTGACTGTGAGCCAATAGTGACTAGAAGATAAACAAGGTAAGATAAAAAATCATGAATTTTTTGTCCTTTATTTTGTTTATGTGATGTACAATCGACCAAATGGAATCATGACCCACCTTATGCTTATTTTCCTACAGACATTCAAATACAATTAGGTCGACAATCGCGTAAACATGTATTATAAACGTCACACGTCTAGTCTTATTATATTTTGACAGTTTCAAACAATTTGTCGTCGAAATGGGTCATGATTCAATTTTGCCGATAGTACAATAAAGATTTATAATAAGTAATAATTACACACTTACATTATAATGTACTATTAAACTAAACTATTTATTTCTTACGAGTGACAAGCTCTAAATTTGCAAGCGGCTAACTTTTTTTATACCCACAGCGATGTGGCGACTGGCGGCTGTTTACCTATATGCTACAATGGCGAGTTGGCGGATATAAATTAGAAGTTATTGGAAATTGGTGTTTTGGAACTATCCTAGGTGCGTAGACAACATAAGTGCCAGGCCACACGGTGCGGCAACGCGCCGCACCGCATTACTCCGCACCGCACTGGCGGCCACACGAGCAGTGCGGCGCCGCAATGTTCTTACGGAGCCGCGCCGCAGCCGCACCGCACCGTGTGGCCTGGCGCTAACATACATAACCTATGTAAACAAATGAATTAAATTGAAGTATCGGTTAATAATGTCAAAATAAAAGGGTTTTTAGAGTTTTTATACGCATTTAATAAAATTAAATGCGTATAAAAATGTATATATTAAATGCGTATGAAAATGTATACGTTACTAAACAATCATTTTTTTGCAATTAGAAAAATGTAAACTTTAATATTCATATTCATATTCTTTATTGCACACGAACAAGAAAAATAAAATACATAATGGTAGCAAATAAAATAGTCATGTACAAAGGCGAGCTTAACCCATAAATGAGTTTTCTTCCAGCAAACCATAATTTGGTAGAAAAATGTTATGTAAAATGTATACTTTTGTAAACATAAAATTAATTCAGTGTTTTATTTTCTGCGAAACTATTGTGCACGCACCTGTACGTGCACAATAGCTAAATATCTATATTATACTGGAAATTTGGAACGTCCGGTCTATGTACTGCACGGCCGCTTTTTTGTGCCCATTCAAACTTGGTCGGTTAATACGGGTTTTGTAGTTGTTCTGGTAATTTTATTATATTTCTTTAATTATTTAGTGTAATGAACTGAAATTTCAGATGTGAGTAGTTGCATTAGTACACTAATGATTGGAATATGTTTTATTTCGCTTTTTCATTAAGAAGTCCTAAAATCGGATATCATAAAGTATAGTGGTCTATTCGTAGTAAATTATGGCATTGCTTATTAATTACTAAGCACACATAGATGAAACTTGGCAGGACGTTGTAGACCCCTAAAAGATGCAGATAAAAGTTAAAAGTTAGACTATAGAGTTCCTATTTTAAGAGCTTGGACCTAATAACCTTATTTTATGTTCACGTGTATATCTTGTGAACGGTATGCTTTTTTCAAATTCTATTTTTACACACATTATACACAAATTCAAAGCAACATGCATAAGAAATTACAACTTTGTACTAAACCGTTATATATGATTTTCATCAATTTGCCAAACGTTGTCGCAGCGGCAAATTGAATATCTTCGTAAATAGACGACACACAAATTTCATTTATGCATACACATTTACCTCTCGTTACACGCTAATTATTGTATGTATTTTTTTTCTTGTAAGTCCATAGAAAAAAAAATATTCCGCTGGGACAACGTTGTCCTGGCGGAACCAGTTTTTGTTGAATATCTGCCGAATGGCTGGATACACAAATTTGAATTTAGCATACACATTTACAGGACGTCATACACTAATTATCTGCTAAACTGAAATTTAGAAAATCGACACTTTTCCGCTGGGACAACGCACACGATTTTTCTTATTAAAATCTGATTTATAAAAAAAACGATAAAGAAATGTGCGAGAATGAGACCGAATGACGTTCAGTTCAGTAAATTTTATCATTGATTATAATATTTTGTGTTTGTAAAATAAGTGACGACCAATATTTCTATAGATAAATAAAAACTGGCATTTCTTATTTTTTTTATCAAAAATTGCCATAATCACGTAATACGACCATAGACTCATCATCTCCCTAGCCTTTTCCCAACCGTGTTGGGGTCGGCTGCCAGCCTAACCGGATTCAGCTGGATACCGGTGTTTTACGTGGAGCGACTGCCTATCTGACCTCCACAACCCAGTAACTGGGCGACACGATAGTACGATACCTCTTGGTTAGACTGGACAGAGTTTCTGGCTAACCAGTAACGACTGTCAAAGTTCTTCGAATGACAACCAACGGCTTTACGTGCTTTCCGAGGCACAGGATGTCAGTGGTGTCTAAGATAAACTTTAGAAAGTACATATGAATTGAAAAAGTCGCATTGGTACTTGCCCGGATTCGAACCCACAACCTTTTACACGAGAGGCGTGCGCCATATCCACTGGGCCATCACGACACTTATAATCACGTAATACACACTAACCTTTAATGTAGTATTTAAATATGCCATGTTTTGTAAAACTTCTATTTACTTTACTTTTAATAGAACCTCATTGGATCTTTTTTATTTATTATTAACTGCTAACAGCTGCTGGCATTTTTTCGGCGAAAAAATTAGAAATGCCATTTCTGTTTCTTTTTTATTTCTTATTTTTCTAAACCAATAATGGCTGTCACCTGTTTTTTGGATATGAAGGCCAATTTTGAACAGATGTAGGGAAGAAAACTCTTTCGTGAATTTTATTAAATTGATAAAACCTATTTGATTATTATCCTACTAATATTATAAATGTCAAAGTGCGTGAGTATGTTTGTTAGTCTTTCACGCAAAAACTAATGAACGTGTTTTTTTTTACTTTACAGTCTCATGGAAGCGGAGCACTAACCTAACCTAATCAAAACTCTTAGGTATATAAACCGCAGGATACTGCTACTCTATTACAAAAAAGAAGAAAAGATTAAGCAGAAGGGATTCTTTGTTTTAGAAAGTTTCTTTGAAACGTTTATTACTCGGTACATCGTTCGCCAAACTGCTGTTTGGCATACAAGTACAACGTACCCAGTACAAAACTTTTCTACACCTCCACCGTTCTCACAAAATCTCTCAGCGACAAATTCCGCCTTAATCTATGTACGATCCGAACTTCGTTGCTAACCGTACCAGTAATTAGTGGGACCGTGGTATATAGCCGGGCGTACATAATGTAATTATGCACGTTCGTACATACGTACGCCGCTCTAAAATACTCCTGGAACAATTTGGAACTAGAGGCGAAGTTTGAAACCGCAGCAGACGGCCGCCATCTTGAAGTAACCATGACAACCGGCCGCGAATTGTCTGCTTGCTACCTGAAATGTAAATAGCTTCACGGTTTGTTGTTCAGTATTGCTTATGAGAATCGTGGACGAGATGACAGTTTAATAAAAATAAAATAAAAAGATGGATGGACGCAGTCTTTCGTGATTCTTTGGTGGACGCTGCGGCGGGCGGCGTGGAGCATTTTTTTCTTTTGTTTTTTTTAACTTGAAATTTTACTCCCAATATTGTACTGTTTGCTTAATCTATACTAATATTATAAAGAGGTAAAATTTGTAAGTTTGTATGTAGGGGGTAATCTCTGGAACTAGGTACTGGTCCGATTTGAAAATTTCTTTCAGTGTTAGATAGCCCATTTATCGAGGAATGCTATAGGCTATATGCCATCACGCTACGACCCACGGGAGCGGAGCAGTAACGAAAAATGCGGGTGAAACCGCAGGGGGCCGCTAGTAACTTTATAAAAAGGTTTGTAACTCATGTCAAGCTATCAAGGTACTTAATAATAGGTACTATAGACTAATGTTGTAACAATTATAGAAGCATAAGCGATAATGAAACCAGGATTTTGTAAAACTTTAGTGCAATGTGTTTGTTTCAAAAGAAAGTCAAAGTCAAAGAGTTTCTCACTAGTTTTGAGACAGACCACCAAATTTCTCTTCCTTTGTTTTCGTTGACTCAAATGTATGATTAACTGACAGACTCCTAGAAAATTCACAATTAGCTCCTTTTACTGTGAGACACCTTTGACTGTGAGTAGCAAGAGTGAAAATCATTTCTTCGCTAAAGACACGATTTCCACAAACTCACTTAAAAGGTCATCACGTACAGCATACATTCGTCCACCCCTACACAACCGTCTCCTAACTCCTCTTAATTTCTTTCCTACACAGCATTAAAGCCTAGTCACTGGAATGCACTTCCTTGTCACAATCTCGCTATAAACCTCTGCTATTAAAGTAGAACAGGGTGCATCGTCCTCATCTTGGGATGCCTCGGCAGTGCTACACAGAAATTCGATGGAGTATTTCAATATAAGCGCTGGTCGCCATTAGCAGGCGGGAGTCGCGGACCAAGATATGAGTGAGCTACCCTTGGTGAAGTTGGGGAGTGTGGAGAGCGACTTTGTGAATTAAAGCTTATGGAAAGTTAGATTTCAAATAAGGAATCGAGAGAAAAATGCGAACTCATTTGTTTCCGGATTGTTTAATAATTCGTTATTTGAAACTTAGTTATTTATGTTTGATCTTTATTTGCAGGAGCCTAGCCAAGTTTTCCTAGAAATCTATACGTGTAAGAAAACAGTAAAAAATATTATTAATATTAAAGTATAGAGAGGGTTAGAAACAGTAGTCTTTTGATAAGCACGTGGAACATTAAATGACACACAAGTTAACGAATTTTTGCCACTAACGCCGCCCATAGTCACCTGCAATACGCTGATATTTAAGAGACAAGGATGAAAAGCCTCATGTGCAATTACATCGTAAACCATACTTTTCAAACTGACACACAGCAACGATTCTTTGCAGCAGAAATGGTATGACGATAGTACCTCCATAGACAAGTTTCTTCAATAATAATTATTCCTGAAAACATGTGATATTTATTCACACACAAAAACTAAAAATTCGTGTAAGACCGTTTTCAGACGTCACAAGTAAAAATCTCTCTCCACACAGCACAACATCAGAGGGCAGACAGACGCAGTTGTAGAGCACTCTTCATTTCGAATGCCTGTCCACGCGCGGCGCTCTCCCCGTGTGTACACGCCCTATCGGGAACGACAAACTCGCCGATATGTTGTACTTTGGACGCGGCTGACTTTCAATTTTTTGACGTCCTGAAAGTTCTAAGGTTTTCGTAGCACGAAGGGATGAGATATTTAACCTTTCAACGACCAAGCGATAGCCGGCTATCGCGCTGGTATTGTCTTTTTATTGTGTCTCGAATCACGAGTGTTCGAAGGTTTAAACGCTGAGACAGAATTATCCGTAATACGTAGAGTGACATTCTTAATAGAGAGGATGACAGGCGTAGCATCAACGATTGACTACGCTACGTCAGTAATGACAATATTTACGTAGACCGCTACGAGTGCTACGTGCTATCACAGTGCTACGTCCGTCTACAGAGTAATTGTGCTACGGGTAATAAGGCTGAGATTCTTATGTTGAAACTTGTAATTAGCAACGGGGTGAGACTCGTGTTTACTATTTACATTTTTATTGGCATGTCATGTTAATTTTATTTTAATCTTTACTTGTATTTTTTAAATTACAAAAATAAAAATTGCAGCTCAGTTGGAGATTTTACCTTTACTGTCTAACCTACTTACCTAGAAACGTTCCCGTCAAAACTACAATTATTGTAACACAAATAATTTAAATACAACATACCACATCCACAACCCATAGATTTAGACCTCCGTACCCACATGCCCTTCGCTCCTTGGCAAGTGATGAAAGGATGTGTGATGCGTATCCCTCCATTGTGGTTTGTTTCACAGCAACCAACCTGAGGTATAGGGGGAAGGAACCACAGAGGCCACCCTCACCTGTGAAGCAAGCCTGCCACGATTTTTAATTTAAAAGTACGTAGAATATTGAAGATTGTTTGAAGTACAAAGGTTTGTATACTTAGAAATAGAAAGCAATATCGAGGTAATGAGAGCATAGGAGTGTGGTGGAAAAGTTTTGTGTTGTTTTGTAAGTATTATGATAGTACTGTGAAGAGATTGGTTAGCATAATGCTTTACCTATTTTTTTCAAATGTTTTTTTTAAAGATTCCTACTGTACATAACAGGTACCTTATTCATATCTACAATGTTATGGGACATCGATACAATTTCATAACAAACCGAGACACATATAATGATTCTAAGGAAGTAGAAAAAAATAATGCACTGGAAACAGGCAAAAACTAAGTACTCACATGTCCAAACAACAAAGTTTTTTTTTATATAATGTTCTCCCGCAATCCCTACTCATATTTCTTTTATTATATCACCAAAACGACCTATGCAACCTACTAAATTCTGAACCGCACACATCCAAGTATCCATAAACATCTCTATTCGAATCACGAGCGAACACGTAATTACAACGAATGTCTTTCAAAAAGCAATCACATCAACCAAGACATCGACTATCCGAGATTGAATTGCGAATCCACGTAATATATCAAAGGTAATCCGTTTAAGTTTAAGGGGCACTATATATCATGCGACGGTGGTACATACCCACCCTGTTTGGTTGCCTAAGCAGGGTGGCCCTGTAACGCATGTTTAGGGGGGTCCGCAAGTGGGAAGAGGTCGCGAGAATGGTAAGCTTTGTCTTCTGCGGTAACTTTTCTGTGTATGAAGTTTCGTAGTTCATTAATGTGTGGTGGTGGTGGGTGGTGTATTTGGCAGTTTTTTTGCGTATTCTCTAGTAAGTCTGAAGATTGTATTACCCAAGTAACGCGAATATTTTGTTGAATACGCAAAGTGGGAACATAATATGGGCCGGGGTCTAAGCCGCTCGATGGTAATTTTTTTTCACATATAACCGGACGTCGACTATGTGAGCTCTAGTTAAATGCTTAGACTTCACTTTTCGAGTCATAAGTAGGCTGGATCTAACGTTGGTCTCAACTTGTAGTATATAGAAGAAAAAAATACTATATTTAATGCTTAACGCTCTTATCAACAAATTCATTATTATTTTAACAAGATCATAACATAACTAAAGCAACGTTGTATTAATACAGTGACTTTGCAAGTTCTGTTAAGGATGATATATCTTATTTTGCAAAATTCTCGCCTTTCTCTTGTGCCTTTAACCCTTACTTTATTCGTCAACTAAGCAGGGTGGGGGTGTTTCAACGGGTGTGTGGGGGGGTAACGTTTTCCTGTATGAAGGCACACGACGCAAAGGGAAATCCTGTACAGGACAGAACGCTTAAATTGCCCGCTACGATAGTAGGCAGGTATCTAGGATTATGACGAGGAGATTATTCTAACGAAGGTATTTTGCTAGTATATGGGATTTTCCTGGTAACATACGGTTTAACATAGACGTAGCAACTTTTTGCCAAATATTTTTTTTGGTTTTATCTGGAGCCTAGAGAAAAATAACCCTAGTTTTGATACAGACGGCCAATTCATATGAGTACAGATGGTACTCAATTTAAATAAACTTCCATAATTTTGACCCATATTAGCCACTCCAGTAAATAGCTCTTGTCCATCGCCATAATCTACGCTTGTCGTATAATAAATCGGAGAATTTCGTCATTACCACACGGGAGGACGCTACTGTCTAACCTCTTAACATAATCCCTGTCGCTTTTTAAGACACCCACGTCTGAAGGGGCGTCTTAAGGGGCTTAATCTTTGCTAAGGCTTAATACAATGATTGTAGGTATTCAAACAGACCCCATTTATATGTATGTGACAAATAAATGTATTTTCTTTCTTTCTTTTCTTTCTTCTTTCTTCTTTCATTTACCGTTTTGAATTTTTCTACAGATAGCAGGACCAGAGTAAAGGTCATAGCCATAGCTCATTACGGCCACCCGGCAGTCACTCCGCACCGACTCGCCTCCTGCGGCTAGTATTCTTTATATAGACTTGTATGGGCATGCGCTCACTATATCAACTCCGTAGCGGCACCGGATCGCCTCGGTTATAAGGCGAGTCGGTGCGGAGTGGCTGCCGGGTGGCCGTAATGAGCTATGACCTTAAAAGGACCAATATTTTCCGAAGACCAAGTTTCATAAATACCTATATTTGTATTTGGTATACCTAGGTATGTTATTATATAAGCCTATTACATCACCTTTCAAAATTGGAAGCTGGATTGATTGATAGCAGGCAGTAATGGACGTGTTAATAATTTAAGATACCATGAATACGTAATCCGGTACGAGCGCCGAACGTGGATCGCGGTGCCGGTGGTACATAGATAATTAAGTAAATAGCATCGTAATACCTAAAGGTTGTATAAGTACCCATCAATAATTAAGTACTATGTGAAATGTATGATTATCTTGGCAAATTTGTGTGACCTTCATTTGAATCTACAATTAGGTATATCGTGCGTGGCATATAACCATAGGTTCAAATAAAGGTTGCATAATTTTATAAGGACAAGAATGTATCTATAATAAACGCTTTCCAATTCACATTCACGACTAAGATAAACAAGTTAAAGCTTTTTGAAACTCCTGCTAGTAATTATATAGTTTGTGGCCTACATACTACGGTTAAAACCAGAAACGGTAAAATCATACTATGTCAAAGTTTTATCGCCTTAACAAATACAAAGAAAAAGCTTTCATATGCAGAGTGCTCCCGAAATAATACCCATCAACTCTTTGAAAACCGTTCCTAAACTGATCATGAGAAAGTACCCACAGGTCAATATTATTAACGTTCGACACATCAACGTCAAACAGCATAACATCTTTTGTCATCTCGCTTATGGGAAAAAATAACCGAGACCCATACAGTACCCCATCGACTTTTTCACTATAGAACTCATTTAAATCTCGCGATGCACCCTACTTTGCCTGTGATGCACCTTGTTGCAAATTAAGGATTCAACCCTTATAAAAAATGTGACCCCAAAGAATCGTGGGTAAAAAAGTTTTATCTTTTTTTTTATTACACTTTATTGAAATGAGACACCGGGTACGCATATAAAATTGGTCTTTTTGTACGCCGCGAAAGGGTTAGACACGTCGGTAGTGCATTGAATATTTTTTTTTAATGTGACGTACAATGAGTTAACCCTGCGTATGCGGTTCGTGACGGTTCGTTATATCGGTGTTAAAGTTGAGTTTGCGTTTGCGAATGTCGGTTTTTTTTTTGTATTATAAACTTTTTTAAGGTAAACACTGTAATGACTTGTATTCATAATGATATTCTAAAAGAAAAGAAGTGAAAATAAATACAAAAACAAAAAAAGAAACGAACTAAAAAAGACCAAATGACCGTCATGTAAAAAGTCATTATCTCTTTCTTTTTTAACAGACACCTGAAGATTCAAAAACAACTTTGACAATCATATAAAGAAACAATAATGACATCGAACCACAAATAAATCTCAAACAATCTTTATTAAAAACTGTTCCACTAACCCTACAAAAGCTACGGTCTATTGTACCAAACACAAAAACTATCAGACAAAAAGCTCTAAGAGATATCATCAACAATTTCACACTTGGCACGTATGCGTCACATATTTTCAATTTGACAGTAGAGTGCTTTATTTAGAACGATAAGTATCGCTCCCGATTCCATCTGATGTCATTATGTTCAAGCATGCTGGTCTCATTGACTTTTACGTGATTTAATAATTATGATAAAATAGAGAGAGGTTATTTTTTTATAGAGGTAATGTAAAATATTATAAGTCACTCAAATTATTTTCCATGTCTACTGAATTTAAAAATCTACTTCAAGGAAACACTACTACAGAAATTAAAAATAAAATTAAACTCGATTTCAAAATATTCAATGTCATGTCACAAATCATATTTCTAGTACCAAAAAAACAGTTTTTCACATAAGATTTAAATATAAAATTACAAAAATAAATAAAATATTACAATGTTACATCAAAAATCCGAACTACAAAACAAACACGAAAACACATAAATTTTTAACCCATCAGCGGCGACATGTTTTCCAAAACTTAGCCGCGGCGTCACTCCCCTGGCATTCAGGCATACGCTCCTATTTACCAATAACCCTTACTGACCCTTAACCCCTCTACCTAAATATGACCTCTCGGCCTAGCCCCTGGTCATTGTGTAGCGAATTAATCGGCTAGTATGCCCATTGTATGGACACTGCCCACCCGTTATTCGTTCGTCGGTCATTGTGTTTATATTAAAAGTTTTTAAGTGTCCCTTCGCAGTTTAGGGTTTGCGAAACTGGTTTGCAAAATTCGCGTGCAGCGAACAGAACTGGTTTGTTTTGTCTGAAGCTATCAGTTTATCTATTTTTGATATTCAGCAAACAATGCGTCGGCTGGTTTCATACCAGGTGTTAAGAAAAAAATATTGCTTTATTTTTAGACCAATAAAAATCATTTGAGAACATAAGCATCAAACAGATTTAAAATTATTTGATAGATAGCCAAAAAACGAAAGGGCTAGAAACTCAGACAGCAAACTAGCTTTCGGCTAATTTAGTTACGATATATAAAAAATAAACGGCTTAATTCGAATCGGATTCACGCGCCAAGGTTTGGTGATGTAGTTAATTACAAAATTTAAGGTTTTTGGATTTTGGACATCAAAGCTGTAGGTAGCAAAAATGATTCTTGCCCTGTATAATGTCTGGATCTTGATACAAGTTATCTTAGAGATTCAAAATATGTGACTTAAAAGGCCATATCTTTTAATTGCATTAGCTATGAAGTTGGATTTTTGTTAAGTATTTGTTTTAAATTCAATCACCATATTCACCATAATACTTCCATCCGTTCGTGAGAAAAATCGTCTTGACAGCCCGATAGACGGACAACGAAATTATACCATACTCTGGAGCCACAGAACCCTAAAAATAGGAGTCGAGGTGAAATTCATAGCACTTTTTAGTGTCCAAATATACAGTGAAATCATTGCGCAATTTCTTCAAAGAAAACCATCACACTACCCAACCGTCGAGCTTGCAAAAACCCGACACCAACAACGAACTTCCACTATTTTGCATACAAGGCACACCCCTTTCTAATAGTTAACAATTTATTGTTATTATTTATGCACCGGAAATGTTCCCCTTGTGTGTAACTAGCGGTGCTACAGATGTGCATCTTGGATGAGACGCGGGACGAACTTACTCAAGCCGAGGACCCACTAATATTTTAAGATGGTAGCACTGGCTGATAATTAGGGAAGAGAAAACTTTTTAATGCTGTTGTATTTTGACAGCAAAATTTTTGTGTTTGGAACGAGTGAGGCTGCTTTAAGTTGACTGATCGTGTTTAAAAAAAAATACCTCTCAATAAAAACATGGTCCATTTTTCGGCAAAGCAACGAAAACTTAGTCACTACTGTTAGTAGTGTCTTTCACGCCGTTAGAATACGCAATAATTTTCTAACTTGTAAAAGCTATCCAAAAATAAAAACAGATTCTTCTAGGTTTTTGTGCTGGTTTACTAAATCAAAAGGAGGCTGATGTAGCAAATAGTTATAATAAAACGCAATAGCAAACTCCGCACAGAAAACCATTTAAAAATCGTATATAACGAAGTACTAAAATAATTTCTCACAACATTTTAACTAAAACTGAACTGCGGTATATAACCCGTATCAAATCGGAAATATATAAAACCGATACATAAAATTCTAATAGTAGGTATCTACTATTCAATAAAAACTGTCAGTCAAATTGCATAAAAAGGATCAACGCGAAAGGTGTGCGTCGTTTATGCAAATTTCTCTCCTAATCTTCACGCTGTCAAGAGAATTTAGACCTTATTTCTAGGGATACTAGGTTATTTTTTATTTATTTGTATATCGCAATAAAAAGGCTTGGTTATGCATTTTAATTTGAATGCTTGTTTCACCTCAATACAGTTCAAATTCGCGAGGAAATCAAATGCATTTACGGCCTACGGTATAAGTTCCTTCCTAATTTGCATGAGGTATTGTGTTGCAAGCTTTATTTTGTAAATGGCCACAAAAGATTTTTTTAATAAACAACACTGCGAATGCATGCAAAGTTAAAAGTAGAACATCTGCTGTGTGGGGTTGAAAAGACCGTTTGCGCAAAAATTTGAATATCGATAGAATTAGCGTTGCATGCTACCTGCGTGGATTGAATGAATTAAATCTATATTTTATTAATATTATGTGAACAGACTTTTGAAAAATATTGGAGAAATAGAGGAGGATGAAATTTGGACAAAGTTTATTAAATCCTTCAACGACCAAGCGGCAGCCGGCTGTCGGGCTGCTATTGTCTTTCTATTGTGTCTCAAATCACGTGTGTTCGAAGGTATAATAATAGATTTTCATTGGTGCTTTGAGTCGAATAAAAAAAATAGCGCTTAATAATTTTAAGTGCCCTTTTATAGACGTAAAATGTGACTAATGATTGTAATTTTAAGAATCCTTTAAATAATTAACAGACTTCTAAAACTAAAGAATCGATTCAAATTATATTTAATAACAAAAAAAACAAATCTTGTTTTTTTGTTATTAAATAAAAATGTTTCAAGCGAAAGGTTAATTAATAGTTTGGCTTAATTATGAGATTTTTTAACAAGTAGTATTTCACAGTCAAAATAATTGTAACTGGTTATTTGGTCCTTTCAATCAAATGAGCCAGTAACTGACTGCAATAAGCACAATCATCAGCACTGCTGGGTTTGTTAGTTAGTTAGTAGGAATTTAGGCCCAAATAGTACGGAGAATTTTGCAGAAAATAGGTGCCTACTAAGTATATAATGGTATATACTGTTGCTATCACACCTCAGCTCATCGTTCCGATATTCGAAGTTGTGTCGTAAAAGTAATGGTCTCTCATAAATTGAAACGTGAAAATGTCACTCGCTTACCGATATGTTATGATATACTTTTAAAGAGTTCGTATGATACCTGCAGTCGTAGAGATATGTATGTGTAACCAAATAACTATTAAAATAGGTTGGTAGTTAACCAAAAATGACGTGAAAATAACATGGTTTTAAACTGATGGTTCATTTGTAAACTTAACAACTGTTAATTAATAAATAATTTATTTAATTTTCACATCATAGACAAAAGGTCCACTTGTTTTATACAAGTGATACTATAACAAATGTTTAATTTTTTTATAAGTAGGTAATTTTAAAACATTTGATATGATTAAAAATACTCTAACCGTAGACCATTTCAATATTATTTTTTAATCATGACTACTTACACAATAACTTGCAGGACAATGACCACAAACCCTTTTCTTTAAATCAAATTCGCGTGCCCAATAACAGCTGAAACTACATTCTGCACAAATTCCTGACAAGCATAAAACTACATTTTACAAAACTAACACCTTTTCAACCCATGCACCAGCAAACTAGTTCAAATTCCATAGAAAATCATTATGTTTGGCAAATCCGCGCAAAATTCTATCACAATAGAAAACGCGAACCAAAAACCAGAATTTCAAGTTCATTTACTTTTTAAAACCAGTTTGACCGCGATCCACGCGCCTTTTTTAATTCGCAATATTTTTTAAACTGGCAACCTTGGTGCGTGTTTATTGTCCCGTGCCATATTGTCTGGAATGACCTGCACTGTTAACGAATTATTGAATTAGTTAATAATTGCATACGTTTGTCGTAAATTTTGTATAAATGGGTGGTTGAGACATAACTCATGTTTTAGTATTGTTGGTGGCCGCAAAAGATTTCAAATAAACTGCCTACTTCTGCACAACTGCACATAGTAGAGATAGGTAACTGGGTAGGTGCTTCTCCGATTTATATAACGTAGGTATATCTGATTATTTTTTTGGTCCTTTCATACATTTTTTCAAGCAGTAATTTTATCTATTTCTTGAACCTTTGGTGCCTTACTTGAATAAAGATCTATTTATTATGAATAGTGATTGAGAATATACCTAAACTAAGTAGGTAGCAATATTCCATGTGTAAAATATTTTATAAATTAGTAATTTTTATTGAGCTTCTTTTTATTATCATAAAGTATCTCAAAAATGTTCAATAGCTGCTCTAAAACTGTCTACTTTGCTCTTCTCTTACTAAAAATTTTGTTCTACTTTATTTGATCAAAACAATTCTGGCTAGAACTTTTGGAATAGATTAAATCAATGTGAGCAATGTCCCATCACATTTGTTTATTAAATCAAGTGATTTTTATTCTAGAAACCATCAACACGCGGCAAAAATTGCTATCAATTTTAAAATTTAAACGATGAAACAAATAAAAAACTTTTAGTTTTTCCTACAAACCCAAGTTTTAATAGGCCCCAAGCCTCTAATATTTGGAGCCGTACGGTCGTACCATAGACGATAAAATTCAAAAAGTATTACCCTAGTATACGGCCTTAGCTTATCTTAGTGGCTTACGGCCTAATACTCATTCGCGAAACTTGAAAATGGAATGCCTATTGCCCAATTTGGCGCCAAAACGACGCGTCGCGTACAAGAACGCGCGCCGCCTCACACACGCTCGCCCCGCCCCCCATACGCTGGCCAATCGCACGGGGCGAACACCCTCACGGGCCGCGCAACACGCATATTGATCTGCGGACACCGCTCGAACCGTTTACATTTCGACATATCACATGCTAAACACCGACAAACAATAACATATGGTCACTTGTCAAGCTATATCTGTCTCTATTACCAAGGACTAAGGTCTAAAATTAAGCATAGAAATAGATGTCACTTAGGACCTTTACATTTTTAGAAGGGTGTAATTTATAATGTGGGAGCACCTCAAGCGATAGTGGACTTTGCTACTTGGATAATAAGGTTACTAAGAGATGGATTAGCAAGAACTTAAAATATTATAAAAAGAGTGATTCTAAAAAGCAATTTATGTCCAAAAATAAAGTCTTTAAAATATTTTTAGCATATTATGTAAAACACTGTTGTTTTAAACACTGGCTAAATAAGAGTGTGTAAAATAATGTCACAAACATCAAAATAAATTCTTTATAGTTTTTAATCATGTACCGCCTTGTTATCTAGACAAACCTAAGTTTCAAATTAACCTTTATTTTAGAATAACTCCGCCATCTAGTGTCACACGTATAAACCAATAAAGCACCAAGAATTTCACTTAGTGTTTGCTACTGCCCAATAGATGGTGTTGTACGAAAATATGAAATACAGCTGTATCGACAGTGGCGTTAGTTCTAGTACTTCTAGTACATTTCCAATTGGAGCTTTTTACGCAAGTAGTATTTTAAAACGTGCAGTTTCTAATAATAAAATTATATATTAATTACTACAAAACCAAATTAAACAGTAGTTTTACAGATATTATTAGTCCACAAAATATTTTTGTGATACATATTTCAATCAAAAAGTAGCTTTGTGAACAATTGATAAAATATTTTTTCAAGCCATTATTTGATAACATAAATAATTATACGTATTGTTTAAATACACATTATATTTAAGTATTTCGTATTATATACAACAAAATAAAGCTTTTATCATTTCAGTACCCTTCAGTCATCATTATAATATTATGCAAATCACATTAGCACAGTACATTAGCACTTAGATTTTGACACTAACACTATATTAGAAACACTTAGAAAATGTTAAAAAATACTAAAAGTACCCATTCCTCTTAAAAAGGTGAAACATTCCTAAGATAACTATTAAATAAAATAAATTCTATGAATAATTGTGTCAATATTATTTCTTAAGTATATGCACCCAAAAACTTTATTGTAATATTTAAAATAATTGATTCAAAAATACTGATCTTGAAAATCTGATTATTAGACTAGGTACACAGAGATTGTGAGGGGATTAATTAATTCTATATTATTATTTTGTTCAGACTTCCGCCGGTTTATCCAAATCTTTCACAGGCTCATTTAGTACTAAAGGTATGTCTCCACCAGCATTCTTCGGGACCCAACCAGCAGCATCCTCATCAAGTTTTCGTTTCTCTTCTCTCATTCTTTCATATTCATCAATTTCTATTTGGTACTTAGGTGTGGTAATGCCAAAGAAACCAGCAAGGGACTCGCCAGCGTAATCAACTGCATTTAACATTTTGTTGCCAGACTTGCATGCATAATGGGTGAACCACGGACCCCATGTCAGAGTTTTCTGAAAATATTGAATTGAAACATTAAGTATTTAAAAATGCAAAAGGAAGGGGTTTATGAATGCCTGTTGCTCATTTTTATTTTATTGTTCTTCTCTGTACATTTTCCAGTAGCAATATACGTCTCTGATTTAAAGCTAATAAAACTACAGGTAATAAACTTTATGATCAACAAACTACAGCTTAATTATATTGTGACAGTGGAATACCTATAATGTCCGACGATCTCGACAAATTTATGAGATAGCGTGCGTCCTCATTTAATTTTGTTATAATGAGATACTTTAACCAACTTTCAAAATGAGGTTCTCATATAGTTTAGATGTTCGATTCCTATTATAAACTTGTATTACCATATTCTCTGAATTTGTTTATTATTATGAACTTAGTAAGCCCATCGTCATAGATATTAATAGAAACGTATACCACCAAGGTCTTGCCTTAGCCCAAGGTATTAAAACAAAGAATGCATTGCTTACTCACCGGATCCACGTTTGTTGTTTCTTTCGGTTCTGTGGCCAGTTCAGTAGCTTCATCTTCTTCTATTACTTCGTCCACACCATCGCAGAAATGGAGAACTCTCCCTGGTTTGCTGATAGTTACTTGAGTTTCGGAGTTCTTCTCCATTTTTTTTATATTTATTTACAATTAGAGTGAAATCGAGACTGTTTACCACAGGAAAATGACATAAAACAAAATTGACGTTTGACGTTTTTTTTTTTTTCTTCTTTTGGCACCGTATTTAACATTGCCAGTGTCAAAGTATTTTTAAAATTTGGTAGCATTTTAAAGGTAGGGAAACTGGGATAAAATGAAGAAAAGGAATCGGAATTTGGAAAAAATCAGGAGAGTTGAACTACATAAATATGATTATATACATCAATAATAATTTAAATGGAATATACAACTTAACTTACAACTTAATATTATTTACAAAAATATAAGAAGCTATACACTTATAAATTAATAAATTATTGGTACACAGTAAGGAAAGGGTCGAACAAGGAAAAGGAACATTTAAAGAAATAAGGTCAGAAATGAAAGGAGAACGATCATAGAGAGGGCAGGAAAAAAGAATGTGGTTGATATCAGAGAAGTCGGATCCACATTCGCAAGCTGGGCTATTCACAATGCCAAGTTTGGCAAGGTGGGCTGGAGAACATACATGGCCTAATCTGCATCTTATTAAAATAGACGTTTCTTTTTTGTTGAACTTAACTTTTGAAAACCACGGTTTGGTTGGAATATCGGGTTGAACCTTGGAATAATATAAACCTTTAGACAGAATAGATTCCTCCCACGCTTCTCTCCACGACTCCCGTAGAATGATTTTAGACAAAGAAGGAAGGTCATGTGAAAAATGTTTAAATGGGAATATGTCACCACACTCCACTGCTTCGTTGGCAAGCCTGTCAGCAACTTCATTTCCGTGAATACCGGAATGACTAGGAACCCAGGCGAATTTAATAGAACTCCCTGCCAAAGTAACTTTATAAACTAATTCTCTAATTTCCAAAATAACGGGAAAAAACTTTTTTAATTTAAAAGGAAATTTACTTAAGGCTTGAAGAGCACTTAAAGAATCTGTAAAAATGATAGAGTTTTTCAGTTTAAACATACAAACATATTCCACTGCCTTAAACAAACCAAAACATTCTCCAGAAAATACAGAAGACTCCTGAGGAAGTTTAATTTTCTGTACTATTTTATATTCAGAATGAAAGACTCCTACTCCAACACAACCCGTTGGAGATCTTTTGGAAGCGTCTGTGTAAAGATGGTGATAGCCTTCGTTTTGTTCGTCTAAGAATATATTAAATAGAAGTCCACAATTTGGGTCAGACTTATCAACGCAATCATATATGACTAAAGGGGAAAAAATTAAACTATCATAACTATGGTTGAATAACGGCAATTTGTTAGAACGGTGGGAGGGAGAAGAGAGAGAAGTCCATTTTTGATAGCTCTGAACTAAGCATGGAATAGATTTATGAGACCAGTAGGAGGAAGTATTAATGAGAGATGCAAGATATGCAAGTTTAGGAATAAGGGGATGGTTGGAAAACTGAATAATGCGGAATAGAAAATTATCCGATAGGAACTGTCTTCTAATGTGTAAAGGAGCATCGCCACATTCTACTTGAAGAGCATTAATGGGACTTGATTTCATAGCTCCAGATATGATGCGCAAACTCTTAGACTGAATTCGATCCAGTTTTTGTTTGGCTGATACATTTATAGGCTCTAAAATAAATAGGCCATAATCAAAAATACTTCTGATTATGGCATTGTACACTAATTTAAGAGAGGTAGGGTGAGCACCCCACCATACACCAGAGAGACATCTAAGGATGTTGATATTACGTTCACATTTAATAGAAATAAAGTCGCAATGGGCGACACCGTTAAGCTTAGAATCAAAAATAACCCCTAAGTACCTAAACTTGTCAAGAAAAGGAATAGGAATATTATTGTACAAGACGAGAGCAGGAGGAAGAACACGTTTCCTAGAAAAAATTACAGAAGCACTCTTAGAGGGAGAAAGATCTAAGCCATTATTGTGTAGCCAGGAAGATAAGGATTTCAAAGCTGAGGTCAAAAGAAGGCAGCTTTGATCAATAGATTGACAGGCGTGATATAGAAGCAAATCATCAGCGTATTGCAAAACTTGAATATCTACTGTAAAGCATTGATCCAGATCATAAGTATATATATTATACAATAAAGGACTTAGAACTGAGCCTTGTGGTAGGCCTCGCCATACGAGACGAGTTAACTCCCTATCAGAAAGTGACAAGCTAACGGAACGTTCGGATAAAATTGTTAGAATGAAATTAATAAGATTTATTGGGATATTTAAAGAGATTAATTTACTTTGTAATATAGATAATACAACATTATCATATGCAGCATTAATATCTAAAAATGCTGCAACCACTGACTGATTGTTAGAGAAAGCTAGACGGATATCTGTTGTAAAAATGGCTAAACAATCCGATGTACTTTTTCCTTTTCTAAACCCATACTGTGAAGTCGCCAACAAGCTTTTGCTTTCGACATACCACTCAAGTCGATTTTTAATTAGATGTTCGGCCAATTTCATCAGGACCGACGACAAAACAATGGGACGAAAAGAGGACGCGTCAGATGGTAGTCTGTTGGGTTTAGGGATTGGCAACACTACTTGATGTCTCCATTCCTGACCTGAGGTACATTTCCAGACGTCATAATCGAATTAATTAAATCTAAATAATAACAGAGAATACTATCACTAACATTTGTAAAAAAGGAATATGGAATGCCGTCTTTACCTGGTGTTGAATCTACTGTGTGATGGACTATATTTTTCAACTCATTTAATGAAAACGGGAGAGCTAGGGTGCAATCGGAATCATTGGAGTTTATTAAGAGATTAGTGTTGGGGGACGAAATTGTCTGAATAACCTCAGGTACCCAAGGTGGAGCCAATTTATCTAGAAAATCATTAGCAACTGAGTTGGATATTTGCGAACAATTTGATTGATTAAATGCAGATCGAAATCTTCGAATATTTTGCCAAACTAAAGAAGGGTGAGTATTGGGGGAAATTGAATGACAAAAATTTCGCCACCCAGCTATCTTCTTTTTTTTAAACAATTCTCGAGTGTCAGCCAATATTTTCAAGAGGGACTCATAATTGGTCGGCGACATGTTCTCGTTGTAGGCAATCTCTGCTTCTTTTCTTTTAAGAACTGCCTCTGAACACTCTGAGTCCCACCAGGGAGGAGATGGAATTTTGTTGTAATGGTTACCGTTTTTTACAGGAAAGACTTCATTTGCTGCAGAAATCATAGCATTGGATAAAGCCTCTGCACACAAAAGTTCATTACCTTCAGATAGAGGAGGAAGAGAAGAAAATTTTGATTGAACTAAGGATTTAAATTTTTTCCACGAACTATCAGTTTTGTTAGGAACTCTATATTTGAAATGAGATTTTCTAACTGAAGATTTTGCTTTAAAAGAAGGAAGGGTTATGAGTATAGGAAAGTGATCACTACCATAGGAAGAGGAAAGAGTAGACCAAGATAAAGAAGATGAGAAGTTAGGAGTACAAATGGACAGGTCTACTGCACTCTGATTTTGGTGAGGCTCAGATCTGCGAGTAGGAGATCCAGTATTTAATGTACATAAGTTGTGAAGGTCTAAGATCTGTAATAAGTCTTCACCATCGGCATTAGAAAAGGAACTGCCCCATGACTGATGATGACAGTTGAAATCACCAAGAACTAAAAATGGTTTAGGAAGAAAGGAAAAAAGATTATTAATTTCTTGAAGGATAGAAACAGAAGGATGAGATATATACACAGAAACAAGACACATACTATTTACAGTTATAGCTACAATAGAAATCTCCTCACTATGAGGAGGTAAAGAAATAACAGTAAAAGGGATAGAATCTTTAATGAGAATGGCTACTCCACCATACCCATCAGATCTATCAGATCTCACTGTTATGTAAGAGTGAATTTTAAATATGTTGTTAGCTTTAAGCCATGTCTCTGCTAAAGCAAAGGCAAATGGCTTGTATTTGTTGATTAAATGAATAATATCACTTTTTTTATTTATTATGCTTCGGCAGTTCCATTGTAGGAGATGGGATTCTTTGTCCATCACTGGAGGTGGAGGGAATATGACTATTAGTAAAGGAAGCAACGTTGGACGGTGAAAAATTAAATTGGGAAAGAAGTTCTAAAAGTGCTTTGGTAAAATCTTCAATAGAGGGGACTGATTTAGGCTCTGTATTTGCATTTAGGGCACAACCATTAGAAGGTTGTGGTATCTGATAATCCTTTAATAAAGCATTGTGAGCTTCTTTATTATAACCACCCTGGACAGGTTTGCGTAGAGGAGAGCGTGGTTTAAGGAAGACCGTTTTTTTGTAAGAGTGAGAAGTACTCTTAGAAGAAGAAGAATTATTAATGGCTATGGGGGAGTGATCACTAGTATTTCGAGAAGGAGAGGACAAGAGAGCATCAACAAAAGACTTCTCTACTGGAGGGTGCACTTTTAGGGCTTCTGCATATGACACACAATTGTGAGCCATATAAGTTTTAATTTGTTTTTGTCTTGAATATTCAGGACATATATTGTTTATTGCAAAATGAAAACCTGAACACAAACAACAAGAGGCTTTGTCCTCTTCAATGTTGCAACTGTCACCAGTATGGTTTTGTCCACATTTATAACACCTAGCTTTTGAGCGACACTGAATCTTGGTATGACCATACCGGCAGCAATTGTAACACTGAACAGTTGGGTACACATATAAATCAACAGGTAATGAGTTATAAAACATGAACACTCTTTTAGGTAGGATCTGTCCATCAAAAGTTAGAACTACTGTTTGTGATGGTTTCCACACCACTGTACCATCAATAAATGTTTTGAAATTTATGCGTCTTATTTTAATTATTGGACCACAACCTATTGGGACATTTATGTTGTCCTGAACTTCTTCAGGAGACCATTCTGCAGGAACTCCGCGAACTAACCCCATACGAGTAATATTAAATGTTGGTATAAATGCTTTGAGACTTTGTTGCTCTAAAGCACTGCTTTCTATGAAACTATTGGCACTTAAATAACTACTAAATGATAAAGATACTTTATTACGCCCTATTCTTTTAACACTTCCATCTATAATATTTTGAAAGTTGTTAACTTTTAAAAATTTGCCGACAACTACTGGGTGAAGTGTGGTACCATCATTGGCTTCCTTTTGAAGCTTTTGAAGGTGAATTACATAAGGAGCACTGTCGTGCTTTTCATATGTTTTACGTCCAATGGGACTTGGAAGGGAAGTAGGGGTAGGAGGTGTCGATACAGTAGCCAGAGTAACATCTTTTGCCAGAGTAACATCTTTTATCTCGCGCAGAGTAACATCTTTAATCTCGCGTATAGAATCAGAACAGTCGCAACCGGAAGGCTCCGAACCGCGCCTATGTTTTTTGCGTCTCTTATTGCAAGTTTTGCAAACATGGACCCGACTTCTTTTGAGATTTCTGCCCGATATGGATCCATCAGTATCCATACCGGACTCGCCAGAAATTGTTACATAGCTGCCTGCCGGGGGCACGATGGCCCCTGGGTCTGGCGGATCGTTCATCGCCGCCCTATCAACTATAAAAATATGAAAAACTTACCACTACGAAGAAAAATACTATCTACACTAATGGAATATATACATAAAACTAAAAAAAAACTGTAAACTCTACTGATATTTTATGTAAAAAATAATCAGAACCAAAAATCACGTTCGACCTAGTTGAAGTTTCCCGCGCTTCCCGTTTGACGTTTGCGACGCCGACAAGTAGGAGAATTTAGTCAAGAGTCAAGTGATGGGCAATGAATCAACGAACTTATAATCAACAGAGTTGCCACGAAAGCGGTTGGCTCATTTCATTTAATTCTTTGCAAGTTTACAGTAAAATGATAAAACGACAAAACGGCTTTATTTTTGTAAAAAGGTAAAAAATTACACTTTTACACATCATTTTTTTTTCTCATTTTAATCGAGCAATGGAGCCAGTGTTTCCTAGCTGGACTACTCTGAGAAGAAACAACCAAAACGCAGAGGCCAATCAAAGTCTCTTTTGGAGTCCATACAATATTGAATTGGTCAAGTTATGCGAGGACCATGAATGGATGGAGTGTGTTAATAATGATATGAAGGAAAAAGGAGTTAGCGATAGCATGACGGGTGACAGGTTGGTATGGAAGATAAAGACATGTTGTGCCGACCCCAAGTAAAATGGGATAAGGACATGAAGAAGAAGAAGATGCGATGACCATCAAAGTAAACTGAAGTGATCTCTTGATGAGAGAAGCATACAGATTTGAGTGGACCTGTCCAAACAGTGCAAGGATTTGTTAAAAGTCGTTAGCTCAACTAAAAAAACGTAAGGAGCTTAACGTCTCGATGAACAATACCAAATGAAGGACGCATCAAGTACTCAAACCGTCAATCATTATAAAACATACTAGTAATCTAACAACACACATAATCCACACACTCACAATAAATATGGTGTTAAAAAAATATAAATACTTACAAAAGTACACAGTCAGATTCAATAATTAAATTGTCAAATAGAAAAAAAAAATATGGTATACAAAATAATATACTGTACAGTACAGTAAACTACAGTAACAAACATTAATTAGTTAACGAATTAAAATTAGCGTTATAAGTTTTATTGATGTCTTCTCTCTTTCTTTGTCTCATATGATTCATATGATATGAAGTAACATGGTATTTAGTTCGTGAATTTGGAAATAACGAGTTATCTCGCAGATCTTACTATGTTTTGAAAGATGTGAGATTTTTTTTTTAAATAAGTTTCAAGTACCTATATGACCACTTGCACAACAAATCACTGAATAGTGTATATTTCTCTCATTTTTTAAAGTTAAGTTGCAAACAAACAAACAAACAAAACAAACGTTATATTTTATGCCTCTTTTTCTAGGCCAGGGCAACCCTAGCCTAACATGTTGTTGGCTGTCAATCAGGGCTACCAACTTAGAAGCTCTCCCCCTAAAATAGGGAGAAAATAAGTGCAATGGTTTTTTTAATATTTATAGGGGTTTATTTATGGACTCCGATTTTTCAGGAATTTAGTAATCCCAATTCTATTAATTTACTTTACCTAGCAACATTCAGTGTAGTTCCAGGGAACTATGACTATCTGAGAAATCGGAAATAGAATGTATAACCATCAGTGCAATTATTACACAAACAGATTCTTAAAATAGTACGATTCTATCGCAGTGCACTAATCTTATAGGGGAACTTATAATCTGTAAAAGTAGGATGCTAAGTTACCCAAAACGTTCTGACTGAAGGACGAGTACTTATGTGTTACATATTAGAAAGACATATAAGAAAGAGACACTTATTTTTGCACCGAGAATTTTTTCATTATTTATTGTGGTTCTAGAGTTTTTGTTGGACTTTCGCTTAGGGGTAAAGTTAAAGTTGGCAACACTGAAATTTATTATGTCAAGTAGGGATGGTGAATATCGATTTTGATATCGAAAGATCACTCGAAAAACCATGGTCAAATTAATGTAAGTTATGGTTTATAATTATTACAACAAGTATCACATTTTTTTAGGAACTGATTCTGTATAATACAAGAAGGAATTAAATTAACGTTTAAGCTACATAGTATAGGCAGGTATAAAATAAATGAGTAAGTGACTAAGATTATCTAAGTTCATGTTCATTTAACGGAATGAGAAGGTAACGCAGGCTACTACTGCTACTTTGCTCATACAAAAACTATATTGACATTTGAAAAACTATACAGTCAATTACAAATGTTTTTTTTCACATTCATGTTTGCGATACCGAATGTATCGCAAACATGAATGTGTATTTGAGCATATCAAACCAGATTATTCCCATAGTCAGTAGAGTAAAATTTTTAGGTGTCATTTTAGATAACAAATTAACCGGTAAACATCATGTCAATTTCCTTATTCAAAAATGTGAGAAAACTTATTCTATTTTAAAAGTTCTTGCAGGAGTGTGGTGGGGAGCTCATCCCTACACCATGAAATTAGTATATAATGCCTTGATTCGCAGTGTTTTAGACTATGGGACATATCACCTGATACCCTGCAACAAAGGTGCTTTGGCTGGGCTGGATAGAGTTCAGTCCAAATGTCTTCGGATCATCTGTGGTTGTATGAAGTCCTCCCCCATTAACGCATTGCAGGTTGAGTGTGCTGAACCTCCCTTGGCCCTGAGAAGGCAGTATCTGGCTTCCCGTTTTCTGTACAGGTTAATCCCTAGAACTTCTCATCCCCTCATAGCTAAATTAAACCAGTTAGATGCCCTATGCAGAAACTCAAATTACTGGAACAATAAAGAAATTCCTCTAGTACTAAAATCCTTTCGACTTAGTCAAAATTTTGATTGTCCAATTACTCAATATCCTAGTCTTCCTCTTTTCCACTTTCCCTATGAAGTTCTTAATTTCAGACCAAAAATTCTTTTTGATATCGGTATCACCAAAAAATCTCCTTCAGCTAACTCAATTTTCAATGCGGTGGTGGGTGAGCGATGGAACGGGTTTCAATTATTTTTCACTGATGCTTCTAAATTAAATGAGTCTAGTCACACAGGAGCCGCGGTTTATTATCAGAGCTCTAAAATTATCCTTCAGTACAAATGTCCTAGGAAAGCTTCTGTATTTACTGGTGAATGTGTGGCCATACTAGAAGCCTGTCTTTTTATAGAGTCCCACAGTAATATTGAAAAAGCTGTAATTTTTACAGACTCTCTTAGCTGTTTACAAGCTTTAGTCCAAAACCCATTTAAAACCAAGCTACACAGCCCTCTCATTTTAAAAATTAAACACTGTTTACATTCCTGCGCTACTAGTCGGAGAGATGTTCAGCTAGTTTGGATACCTGGTCATTGTGGCATTAAGGGTAATGAATGTGTTGATGGTCTGGCTAAAGATGCCTGTGCATCTGTAACGGCTGATCTCACACATAACACTCTTCTAGGTTACGATCTGTTGACACTCCCAAAATCGGATCTGCAGTTCTCATGGCAGAAGCAATGGAATGCTTCAAGTAAGAAGAAGGGCAGTTTTTTCTACGCGGTCCAACCAACCATAAAGCCAAAGCCTTGGTTTTATGCTTACAAGAAGGTGTCAAAATGTGTATTATCGGTTATATGTAGAATTCGTATAGGTTTTTGCTGCACTCCCGTTTTTCTGCAAAAAATCCGTATTCGCGACTCCTCTCTCTGCGAGTGTGGGTTAGAGGAGGGTACTTTAGAACACATATTTTTTGAGTGCTCTAACAATATCTGTTACATCCTCCTAATGTTACATACTCTTTGGTATTTATGTACTAGCCATGTGTCTATAGGTTGACATTTAAATTTATATATTTGTTCCTTAGCAACTTGAACGATGTTGTTTAATTGTAATTTCATATTATATTAATTGGCGACGAGGAAAAACTAAAAAAAAATGAACTCAGAACAATTTCAAGAGTTTCTCCGTATCCAGCAGGCACAACAGGAACAGCTCACACAGTTATTCCGACTGCTGGTAACGAACATGGCATGTCAAGGCCTGGAACCAACACCTACCCCTAGTTCCACAACGACACACTCCAACGACACAAAAAGTCGGTTAGCCATTTTTAAAAATTTTGATATGGGAAAATTTCAACCAGACAGTAGGGTTGAAGAATACGTAGAATGTTTTGAAGCAAAATGTGAAATGTTTGCTATTTCACAAGACATACGAAAAGATTTATTGCTCAATTGTTTAACACCTGATATCTTTCACGAAGTGAAGGTGGCACTAACGCCAAATTACGACAGCAGCACTTATGCAGACATCAAAACTAAACTTTTAGACTTATATCGAATTAAAAAAACAAGATACAGAGCTTTAACAGAATTCTGGAACTGTGTAAGAACAAATACAGAGTCCATGGAGAGTTACGCAAATAGACTGAAACAATTAAGCAAAGACTGTGGCTATAACAACGAGTTATTGGAACGTCAATTACGCGACCGTTTCGCAACCGGATTAAATCATACTGAACTAGAAACTGATTTAAAACAAAAATGGCCTGAGCTTCAAGAAACCTGTAACGGTGAGACAAAAGAAGTAACATTTGCACAAATCTTCGCCATAGCTCAGTCACGAGAGCAAGCAGAACAAGACACGCTTGGCTTAAGTATTAAAAGGATTAAAAAACAGCCTTACTTTTCAAAACAGTCGACAAACCATCAGCAATCGCACAATAGCTCTCCTCGTAAGATAAATAGCACTCAGTGCCTACGCTGCGGTAAACATGAGAGACATCCTTTCGATAACTGCCCTGCAAAAAACAATATTTGTGATCACTGCAACATTGAGGGACATTTTGAAAGGTGTTGCATTAAAACTGGCAGAGCTTACATCGCCTCCGGAAGGAAAAAGACCACGAAAACATCACAAAATAAACAAAAATTACATAGAGTTAAGCAAAGTGATAACTCTTCACAATCATCCCACTCAACCTCAAGTGAAAGCGAGGATGAAGACGGCATGGTCTGTAGCATAACTGGCAAGCGTAACAAAGACTGCAAGCGCATTGACGTGGTCATCAACGGCATTAATTGTACAATGGACTGGGATCCTGGCTCATCATTTTCAATTATTAACACTAAATTATGGAGGAAAATCGGTGCCCCGATTTTGACGACTGCACCAACATTGAAAGCTTATGGTGACTACAAATTGAAACCTAAGGGTCTGACAGACGTAATGGTTGAAGTCTGCAATAAAAAAAAATTACTGCCGGTCGTAGTAATGAAGAACGCCACGCCAATGCTATTCGGATTGCATTGGAGCGAATCGTTTGGAATGGATTTTCCAAAACCAGTGTACTCAATTAAAAGTACTGGAGCAGCAACTGACCTAAAACAGATTTTAGAGAAATATACTACACTTTTTGACGGAAAACTTGGCAAAGTAAAAGATTACAAGGTCAACATACACATCAAAGCAGGAGCGGAACCAAAACACTTACCTGCTCGACCAATCAAATTCAGCATGAAAAAGAACATCGAAGCAGAGCTGGAGCGCCTAGTATCTGAAGGTATAATTTATCAAGTCGACCCAAACTTATCTCCTGTAGAATGGGCTACACCAACAGTTAACGTAATCAAACCAAATGGACAGATAAGGATTTGTGGTGACTACCGTAGTACTATAAATCCTGTGTTAATCAAACACTTACACCCGGTACCAATATTTGATCAGTTGCGACAAAACCTAGCGAACGGAAGGATATTTTCTAAGATAGACCTTAAAGATGCTTACCTTCAATTTGAAATTGCACCAGAATCCAAAAAATTCTTAACTCTGTCAACACATAAAGGATATTTTCAATACAACAGGATGCCTTTCGGTATCGCAACGGCACCATCCATATTTCAACATTACCTTGACAAATTACTTGGGGACCTCCCCAATGTAGCTATATATTTCGATGACATTGCCGTATCAGGAGAAAACCTTACAAAACATCTACAAACATTGTCTTCTGTTTTTAATCGACTGCAACAAGCAGGTCTTAAAGTGAGGAGAAATGTTACATCCTCTTAATGTTACATACTCTTTGGTATTTATGACATTTCTTGACAAATGTGTCTATGTCTTCTTCAAGAGACGGCCACCAGACGTAAAACCGTGCTAATGCTCTCATTGCGGATATTCCAGGATGGCCTCGGTGAAGGTAATTTAAAGTTTTAGAGCACAAGGAGTCAGGCATAACAATTCTGCCTTGCCACATAATAATGTTATTTTCAACAGACAATTCATTTCTTTTCCGGAAAAAATGTTTAAGATCACTATTGTATTCCAGTTCTCTCCATCCAGTTTTTAAACATTGCTTTACCTGGGTCAAAATAGGGTCTCGCAAAGTTTTCTCTTTAATTAAATCTTCAGTCAGTTCAAGATCTGCCATGCTCTCACTTTGTAGGCGTAAAGTGATTCTATGAACAGCGCGTTCTATTGTAGATGGTTTTTCGTCACTATTTGGTAATCTTGAAAGACAGTCTGCAAGTATATTATTTTCACCCTTTCTGTACAAGATGTCGTAATCATAGCTCCCAATTAACAAAGCCCATCTAACAAGCCGATTATTTACCAGTTTGGGTAAATTACGTTGTGTACCAAGTAGGTGTATTAAAGGTTTATGATCTGTTATTAGAAAAAATTTAGTTCCCCGGAGGTATTGATCAAATTTTTTAATTCCAAATAAAATACCTAATGCTTCACGGTCGATTACTGAGTACTTACTTTCAGCAGATCTAAGTTTTCTAGAGGCGAAAGCAATGGGCTGTTCAAGGTCACCATCCTTGTGGAAAAGTACAGCCCCCACTCCTTTTTCAGAAGCATCACAGGCGAGGTAAAGTGGACGTTTCTCGTTAAAAGCCACCAAAGTCTTCGAGGTTGTAATACATGCTTTGGCTTGTTCGAAAACTGTATTTTCATGTTTGGTCCATTTCCATGGCTGGTTTTTGCCAGTCAAAGTATGCAGGTCAGAACATAGGCTATGTAAATTCGGAATAAAACGTTCGTAAAAATTCACTAAACCTAGGAAGGATCGTAATTCTTTTATGTTTGTAGGGGGTGTAGCTTTAGTTATAGCCTCAATTTTCGCTTTCGTTGGACGTATTCCCTTTTCGTCTATTGTATGACCAAGGTATTCTATTTCTGTCTGAAGAAAAGAACACTTCTTCAAGTTTACTTTAAGACCTGCTTGTTGCAGTCGATTAAAAACAGAAGACAATGTTTGTAAATGTTTTGTAAGGTTTTCTCCTGATACAGCAATGTCATCGAAATATATAGCTACATTGGGGAGGTCCCCAAGTAATTTGTCAAGGTAATGTTGAAATATGGATGGTGCCGTTGCGATGCCGAAAGGCATCCTGTTGTATTGAAAATATCCTTTATGTGTAGACAGAGTTAAGAATTTTTTTGATTCTGGTGCAATTTCAAATTGAAGGTAAGCATCTTTAAGGTCTATCTTAGAAAATATCCTTCCGTTCGCTAGGTTTTGTCGCAACTGATCAAATATTGGTACCGGGTGTAAGTGTTTGATTAACACAGGATTTATAGTACTACGGTAGTCACCACAAATCCTTATCTGTCCATTTGGTTTGATTACGTTAACTGTTGGTGTAGCCCATTCTACAGGAGATAAGTTTGGGTCGACTTGATAAATTATACCTTCAGATACTAGGCGCTCCAGTTCTGCTTCGATGTTCTTTTTCATGCTGAATTTAATTGGTCGAGCAGGTAAGTGTTTTGGTTCCGCTCCTGCTTTGATGTGTATGTTGACCTTGTAATCTTTTACTTTGCCAAGTTTTCCGTCAAAAAGTGTAGTATATTTCTCTAAAATCTGTTTTAGGTCAGTTGCTGCTCCAGTACTTTTAATTGAGTACACTGGTTTTGGAAAATCCATTCCAAACGATTCGCTCCAATGCAATCCGAATAGCATTGGCGTGGCGTTCTTCATTACTACGACCGGCAGTAATTTTTTTTTATTGCAGACTTCAACCATTACGTCTGTCAGACCCTTAGGTTTCAATTTGTAGTCACCATAAGCTTTCAATGTTGGTGCAGTCGTCAAAATCGGGGCACCGATTTTCCTCCATAATTTAGTGTTAATAATTGAAAATGATGAGCCAGGATCCCAGTCCATTGTACAATTAATGCCGTTGATGACCACGTCAATGCGCTTGCAGTCTTTGTTACGCTTGCCAGTTATGCTACAGACCATGTCGTCTTCATCCTCGCTTTCACTTGAGGTCACATGGTGAATTCCTTGAATTTTACAATAATTTTTGAATTCACTTGATGTGAACTGAGGCCCGTTGTCTGACACTATCATCTCTGGAAGACCAAATGTACAAAATATATCGTCCAGAATGGAACATAGATTTTGAGATGTGATGTATTTCATGGGTTTGATTTCGATCCATTTTGAAAGAGCGTCGCATAAAATCAACCAATAAGTTCAATCAATCAATCAATCAATCAATCAATCATTTATTTTGTAAAACATAGGTAGGATACAGAAATACAGATGGAAATGTCAGAAATATGTGCACTATGTTTTGCCAATGTTTGGCGTACAAAATCATCACAAATTAGAAATTTCAATTATCAAGGCATGTCAATAAATTACACTAAAATAAGTTTAAATTAAAAATAATAATGTCATTCATATACATACAGTCACATAGATTCAAGATTCAAATTATTTATGTGTGTTGGTGCACTATGTTTTGCCTCGTAGGCGTATAAATGTCTATCAGGAGGTAATAAGTAAATATCATTTATAATCTATCCAAATTTCAACATAAAATTAACAATATAATAAACTAGTCATTTATTAACAATTATTACTTTAAGACATGACTTATCGTATCATCATTCAGAAACTGTTCTAATGTATAATAGCTCTTCATCAAAAGTAAGTTTGTAAGAGTTTTTTTAAATTTTATGATAGGTAGTTTTTTAATACTATTGGGAATTTTATTGAAAACACGTGGAGCATTGCCAAAAAAGCTTTTATACATCAGGGCTGTTTTACATCTTATTGTACACAAATTATCTTGATATTGAGCTCGTATTGGAGTTTTTCTCGTATCAGATATTTTTTCAAAGAGATCTGGATTCATTTTTATAAAAACAGCAGTTTCCAGAATATAAAGCGATGGTAGTGTAAGAATTTTCAACGACTTAAAATATGGAAGACAGCTATCTGTGGACTTAATACCACACATCGATCTTACACACCGTTTTTGCATCTTAAATATCAGCTCCCTGTTAGTGGACTGTCCCCAAAAGATAATACCGTACCGTAACGTGGAGGCAACCAGTCCATGGTATGCTGTTAAAAGTGTTTCGCGACTTACTTTTTTAGAGAGTTGATATAGTGCGTATGCTGATTTACTCAGTCGTTTACAAAGCTCTTCAATATGCGGCTTCCATGTCAATTGATTGTCTATAAGTATTCCTAAAAATTTTGCATTATTTACCTGTTCCTTCAAAGGGTCCCGCAAAATCGACATGTATTCTTTCCCAGACTCTTTCAGGAATAGACCAGGAGAACACAGGCAGTTCGGGATTGGAGGGTCTGTTCTCTTGGCATTTATGACATTTCTTGACAAATGTGTCTATGTCTTCTTCAAGAGACGGCCACCAGACGTAAAACCGTGCTAATGCTCTCATTGCGGATATTCCAGGATGGCCTCGGTGAAGGTAATTTAAAGTTTTAGAGCACAAGGAGTCAGGCATAACAATTCTGCCTTGCCACATAATAATGTTATTTTCAACAGACAATTCATTTCTTTTCCGGAAAAAATGTTTAAGATCACTATTGTATTCCAGTTCTCTCCATCCAGTTTTTAAACATTGCTTTACCTGGGTCAAAATAGGGTCTCGCAAAGTTTTCTCTTTAATTAAATCTTCAGTCAGTTCAAGATCTGCCATGCTCTCACTTTGTAGGCGTAAAGTGATTCTATGAACAGCGCGTTCTATTGTAGATGGTTTTTCGTCACTATTTGGTAATCTTGAAAGACAGTCTGCAAGTATATTATTTTCACCCTTTCTGTACAAGATGTCGTAATCATAGCTCCCAATTAACAAAGCCCATCTAACAAGCCGATTATTTACCAGTTTGGGTAAATTACGTTGTGTACCAAGTAGGTGTATTAAAGGTTTATGATCTGTTATTAGAAAAAATTTAGTTCCCCGGAGGTATTGATCAAATTTTTTAATTCCAAATAAAATACCTAATGCTTCACGGTCGATTACTGAGTACTTACTTTCAGCAGATCTAAGTTTTCTAGAGGCGAAAGCAATGGGCTGTTCAAGGTCACCATTCTTGTGGAAAAGTACAGCCCCCACTCCTTTTTCAGAAGCATCACAGGCGAGGTAAAGTGGACGTTTCTCGTTAAAAGCCACCAAAGTCTTCGAGGTTGTAATACATGCTTTGGCTTGTTCGAAAACTGTATTTTCATGTTTGGTCCATTTCCATGGCTGGTTTTTGCCAGTCAAAGTATGCAGGTCAGAACATAGGCTATGTAAATTCGGAATAAAACGTTCGTAAAAATTCACTAAACCTAGGAAGGATCGTAATTCTTTTATGTTTGTAGGGGGTGTAGCTTTAGTTATAGCCTCAATTTTCGCTTTCGTTGGACGTATTCCCTTTTCGTCTATTGTATGACCAAGGTATTCTATTTCTGTCTGAAGAAAAGAACACTTCTTCAAGTTTACTTTAAGACCTGCTTGTTGCAGTCGATTAAAAACAGAAGACAATGTTTGTAAATGTTTTGTAAGGTTTTCTCCTGATACAGCAATGTCATCGAAATATATAGCTACATTGGGGAGGTCCCCAAGTAATTTGTCAAGGTAATGTTGAAATATGGATGGTGCCGTTGCGATGCCGAAAGGCATCCTGTTGTATTGAAAATATCCTTTATGTGTAGACAGAGTTAAGAATTTTTTTGATTCTGGTGCAATTTCAAATTGAAGGTAAGCATCTTTAAGGTCTATCTTAGAAAATATCCTTCCGTTCGCTAGGTTTTGTCGCAACTGATCAAATATTGGTACCGGGTGTAAGTGTTTGATTAACACAGGATTTATAGTACTACGGTAGTCACCACAAATCCTTATCTGTCCATTTGGTTTGATTACGTTAACTGTTGGTGTAGCCCATTCTACAGGAGATAAGTTTGGGTCGACTTGATAAATTATACCTTCAGATACTAGGCGCTCCAGTTCCAGAATTCTGAATTTTGACACAGGTAAAGCAATGTTTAAAAACTGGATGGAGAGAACTGGAATACAATAGTGATCTTAAACATTTTTTCCGGAAAAGAAATGAATTGTCTGTTGAAAATAACATTATTATGTGGCAAGGCAGAATTGTTATGCCTGACTCCTTGTGCTCTAAAACTTTAAGTTACCTTCACCGAGGCCACCCTGGAATATCCGCAATGAGAGCATTAGCACGGTTTTACGTCTGGTGGCCGTCTCTTGAAGAAGACATAGACACATTTGTCAAGAAATGTCATAAATGCCAAGAGAACAGACCCTCCAATCCCGAACTGCCTGTGTTCTCCTGGTCTATTCCTGAAAGAGTCTGGGAAAGAATACATGTCGATTTTGCGGGACCCTTTGAAGGAACTTATTGGTTGATTTTATGCGACGCTCTTTCAAAATGGATCGAAATCAAACCCATGAAATACATCACATCTAAAAATCTATGTTCCATTCTGGACGATATATTTTGTACATTTGGACTTCCAGAGATGATAGTGTCAGACAACGGGCCTCAGTTCACATCAAGTGAATTCAAACATTATTGTAAAATTCAAGGAATTCACCATGTGACCTCTGCTCCTTATCACCCCCGCACAAACGGCCTTGCAGAACGTCTCGTAAGAACATTTAAGTCCAGAATGATGTCCAGTGATGGTAATATTAAACAGCGTCTACACGAATTTTTATTCTCCTATAGGAATACTCCACACACCACGACTGGTAAATCTCCGGCCCAAATTATGTTTGGCCGACAGTTAAACTGTTTATTATCCAACATTCGGCCCAACCGCAGAAAGATACTACAGTTTAAACAAGTTCAAGAAAATATAGTCGCATCTTCGCCTGACTACAAAGTTGGAGACAGCGTGTATATAAAGACTCGCATGGATAAAACCTGGCAACCAGCAACAGTTGCAACACGTACTCATAAGTACTCATATGTCGTCACCACTCCTGAGGGGATAGAGAAACGACGGCACGCTGACCACATTCGCCCGCGGGTAGGCGTAGTGGAGCTGCCACATGAGTCGTCACCCATGCCAGTTCGGAATTCACCTATAGCAGAACACTCATTGCCAGCATCACCAGTGACTTTAACTCCAACACCCATAGCAGAACACTCATTACCGGTAACACCTGTCACTTTATCTCCAACTGCATCCTCATCAAAAACTCCATCGTCATCAAACGGAACACTATTCGTGACCCCACATTCTGCCGTTGACGTGGAACCAATCGCATTACACCGTACTCGACGCTCGATCAAACCACCGCGCCGGCTTATAGAAGAAATGTAAATTATTAAGTAAAAGGGGGAGAAATGTTACATCCTCCTAATGTTACATACTCTTTGGTATTTATGTACTAGCCATGTGTCTATAGGTTGACATTTAAATTTATATATTTGTTCCTTAGCAACTTGAACGATGTTGTTTAATTGTAATATCCCTCCTCTGGACTTATATAGTCGTCTCCCCAGATTTAAGATCCCTCTCCCGATTAACTTCCCTTCTCTTCTAACGTACTCCTCTCCTGATCTATTTGTGGCGTTGATGTCCTTTATCCGCCACAATAATATAAAATTATGATTTGTTTCTATGTGGATGTGGCATATATTTTTAATGTTTTAACAATAATATAATATTTATGTATTTTTATTTTTTGTTTGTTTCAGTCCAGTACTAACTCAGCAAGGTCTACATTAACTCCAACTGCATTAGTCACTTTTTTTTTTTTTTTTTACTTAGTTGAGGTTTTATTTTTTTATTGTTCTCTCTTCACTCTTGCATTTCCAAATCACTTTTGACATTGGCAGAATAGTCGACATCGGCTCTACTTGCCATTATATAAAAAATAGAATAGAATAGAATGAATGTGTATATAATTCGATACCGTATAAAAAGTATCGACATATTGATAATATGCTTAAATACCTATTTACATTTCTGAGATAATAAATATAATAGAAAGAAATTGAGTATATTATTATATTTATAAAAAACGATATCTGAGATTAACATCGATAATAAACAAAAACGGTAAATATTTACATCCCTAATGTCAAATCAGTAGAAAAAAAAATAAGAAATGTTGTGGGTTGTGGTTTGGGTAAATCCGTTTATTTTATGAGAAATGATAACAAAATTAAATAGTTGAAGCTTTTATTGAAGCCATGGAGGGATTTTGCAGAGGTTGTCTTATTAAATATGACGAACCGATGGAGCTGCTGCAATATACAGAGAAAAATCGAAGACTTTTTGTTTATTCCACTGGATTACAGGTATGAATTTTTGTTTTCAGAATTATTCTTCAGACTTTATTCTTCTCTCGTTAAAATGTTTTTTATTTTAAAAAGTATTGTCCCACCCTTTTATTCTTCTTGTACATTCATGATCCACGCTAGGATTGTTTCCTTACCTTCATAAACATATAAAACTCACACACACATACAAAAAGAATAAACTAAAATAGGAACAAATATTTTTTATTTACACAAAAATTTTTTTTTCTTTTTTTTTATTCACAATAATCAGTTCATATTTATCTAAAATTATTACACAGTTAATTAAACTTATTATGTTTCAGGTGAAAAGAAATGATACCTTCACATTTCAGCTATGTAAGGATTGTTTCCTGAATATGAAACAGGCATGCAAGTTCAAGAAGCTGTGCCGAACATCAGATAAACGTTTTAAAAACTATTTAGCTTTAAAGAATGTTGGTGACCCTGTCGATTTCTGCACATTCCTCAAAAATAATGATGAAACTTTAACATTCCGGTAATTATCATGTTTTGAATTTTTTGGATAATTTGTATTTATTGTGTCTTTGTCATAAGTTTTAAAAAACGCTTTGATAAGTTATTGAATGAATTCATCATATTCCCAAAAAATGGATGTTTTGGGAATTACAATAGAACTTTTTGGTTTTTATTGTTTTTCTTAATATTCATATTTAGACTTATTCTATTCTTTGTACTCAAATCGTGCAATTTTAAATGCAATTTGTACCTTTCTTTTTCAGTTTACCAATGATAAGTGGAAGCAGTACACCAGCCACACAAAAATGTAGAGATGATGATAATGGTAAGGATTTAAAAATATTTAACCTTCTAAGAAGTACTCTTAAAACTTCCTAAATAAAATTGTGTAGAACTTAAAGCTAAAATTTCTTATTTCTGACTGTAATGAAAAGTATCTTAAGTATCAATTTTTTTTTTTTTTCTTCTCTGTGTTTATTTGCAATCAGTCATCGACTATGATCAAATGTGTGAAGTGCGTTGCATCATGTCGAGTGTGCCTCCCAGCGGAGACAGCTACTCCATACAAATGGCTAAATCTAGTCTGGTCCCAGGATCAAGCGTCGTTTCAAGCGGGTTTTGTCCCTGGTACGTATGAGCTGGACAGCTAAATCGTTAGGATGATTTGCTAGCCTCTTCTTGTAGGTTTCGATACTGCGTTGGATTTCCTCTTTAACGGTGCTGATTTGCAAATTCCCGTGTATCTCAGCATTTGTAACAAACCATGGTACACTTGTTATAGATCTTAGTATAACATTTTGAAGTCGCTGTAGGATGTTTATATTGGAGTCACTGGCGCTTCCCCACAGTTGGACACCGTACATCCAGCTTGGTCTCAGTATACTTTTGTAGATCAGGAGCTTGTTATCTACAGGGAGTTTAGAGTTTCGTCCCATTAACCAATAGAGATTCTTATAGCGCATGTTAAGCTCATCTCTTTTACACTTTATGTGATTCTTCCAGGTCAATCGGCGGTCCAGGTGCATTCCGAGGTATCGTACGGTTTCGCTATGTGCTAGGGTATTGTCATCAAGAGTGACTGGTGGGCAATCACCACGTCTGAGGGTAAATGTTACATGCAGGGATTTGTTGGGACTAGCTTTTATCTTCCATTTGTGTAACCAGATGCTGATCTCGTCAAGCCCCTTTTGTAGCGTTTCTGACGCGGCAACTGGGTCTCTATTTCTGGCTAGGATAGCTGTGTCATCAGCGTATGTGGCGGTTATAGCTCCTGGTACTTCTGGTAGATCTGCTGTATATATTGTGTATAGCATCGGACCAAGAATAGACCCTTGGGGGACACCCGCACTGATGTCATGAAATGGTGATGTGGAATTACCCTCTTTGGTTTGGAACATTCTGTTTGATAAATACGACTCCAGTAGTAGATAGTAGCTATGAGGAATATTAGATTTGATTTTATAGAGCAACCCACTGTGCCAAACTTTGTCAAAGGCTTGCTGAATGTCAAGAAATGCCGATGAGCAATATTCCTTTTCCTCAAACGTATTTCTTATTTCTTTACAAACTCTGTGTACTTGTTCGATTGTGGAGTGTTGTTGTCTAAATCCAAACTGATGATCTGGTATTGTGTGATTGCTAGCAAGTATGGGCAAGAGTCTACGGAGCAATATTTTCTCAAGTACCTTCGATAGAATGGGTAACAAGCTGATCGGCCGATACGAGGTAACTTCATGAGCTGGCTTTCCCATCTTGTGGATCATTATTATTTGTGAAATTTTCCACAAACGTGGAAAGTATTGCACACGCAAGATGCCATTAAAAAGTGTTGTCAAGAAAGTTACTGCTTTTTTCGGTAGTTCCTTTAGTACCTCCTTTGTAATTAAATCGAAACCTGGCGCTTTTTTGTCCTTCAGATTCTTTATCACTCCCCACACCTCCCGAGTTGTAGCTGGTTTTGGTGGTAAATCTAGCTGCAGCGGTTGGCAGAGGGTGTCCTCAACGCTTCTTTCAAAAGCATAGTCACTATTTTCATTGGGAGTAAATACTTTGGAGAGATGCTCTGCAAATGCGTTTGCTTTTTCCTGGTGCGTTCTTGCCCATGTATTCAGAGATGTTCTTATTGGCGGTTTTGGTACTTGAGGTCGGTCCAAGTTACTAGTGAATTTCCAGAGGGAATAATTTGTGGTCGCAGTGGGTGTCAATGACTCTAGCTTTGACTGCAAGGTTTCCTCATGGAGACTTTTTATTTCAGCCTTAAGATTTGCAGTTGCTTTATTTAGAGCGGTCTTGTCCATTGGATGCCTTGTCATATGCCAGACTCGTCTCAGGCGACGTTTCTCAAGAATCTGTTGCTTGATTTGAAGAGGCTGATTTGTGGAGACATTATTTTTTAGTTCTGGGGTACATTTCCAGCAAGCTTCCTGAATAAGAGACGTTATATATATGGCAGCTTCCTCGATATTATCGGGTGATTTGAGTGCTACGTTTAGCTGGATATTTGCCTCTATGTACTCGCGGAATGCCTCCCAATCCGTTCGTTTATTACTGAGTGTGGCTTGTGGCTCATATTCTATCAGAGTTGTACTGGCCGTTAGAATGACTGGCGTGTGGTCAGAAGAACTGTCAAGACAGGACTCTGCTTTAAAATAATGCCTCGACAGCCCGCCCACAATAAAAAAGTCTAGGAGGTCAGGCACTTTGTTTGGATCTGTGGGCCAATAAGTGGGTTCGGAAGCCGACATTGTAGTAAGGTGGTTGCTGTCAATGCTGCTCTTCAACTGCCGGCCTCTGGTTGTAATAAGCCTAGATCCCCAGTGGCTGTGCTTGGCGTTCCAGTCACCACCGGCAATAAATCGCTGTCCAAGAGTTGAGAAAAAATGGTTAAACATAAGCTGGTCTATTTTGTGTTTGGGCGGGCAGTAGATAGAAGATACGTTAAAATATCCACACTTGTCCGTAACAGCAATTGTTGTGGCCTGAAGGTAATCCTTTTTAAATTCGGGCATCAAATGATGTTTTATTGACTTTCGTACTATTATAGCTGTTCCCGCATGACCGGTTCCATCTGGGTGGTTTGTAAGATAGGTGTGGCAACCGTCGAATTTGATGTTACTGGCACTGGTACAATGTGTTTCCGAGACAAGAACTATATCAAGCTTATGTTCATTTATAAGTATTTGCATTTCATCTCTACTTGGCGCAAGACCATTTACGTTCCAAGTTGCTATCTTTAAGGCATTCATTTTGTCATCTTGTTAATTAGGGTTGTCAAGAGACCTATCATGGTGCTCATTTGTTGAAAGAGTAAGTCAAATTTTTCTGACTGTTTTGAGAGTATTTTTTCTATAGAATCACTCAATAAGTGAGCCTGTGTGTTGTCCGATGAATCTCTTTGGATTTTTGCAGCCTTTAGTTTTTCAGAGTATAATTTCTTGCCAACCTTTTCTTCGCCAGGTTGATTAGTCATTGTATCGCTAGTTATTGTCACTTTTGTACTCTGTTTGTCTATTTGAGCTCTATTAGTGGGCCTGGAAGATTTACGGGATAAAATTTCGCGATAGACTTCACAGCCTTTATAATTGGCTGGATGGGGTCCCTGGCCTGGCACAAGGCACACATCGCGGGTGTATTTCGGTCGACCTTTGGGCACTCTGATGTTTTGTGAGACTGAGCACATTTCACGCATCGATAGGGCCGCATGCAGTAATTCTTCGTATGCCCATACTGCTGGCATCTTTGGCACTGCACTATGGACTTTTTCTTTCTGGGATCCTCTATGACAACGGCTTGGTGGTAGATATATTTTATTTCTTTGCAGGCCTTATTATTTGGACCTGGCTTCAGGTTGGCAAAGAATGTAGAGGTCGGCTTTTTGTCAGGGCCATATTTAGAATTTATGATTTCGCCTACAACCACATTGCCAGTTGATTCGATTTCCTCTTTTATTGCACTAGTTGGAGTAGAGTGGTGTAAATTTCTAATGACAATTCTATAGCACCTGTCCTCTTTTGTATTAAATGTATGGCCAATTAGATGATGTTCACGTGCCAATTGGATTAACTTCTTATACGTTTCTGTTGTAGCACTGCTAACTCGTATCTGATTTTTATTAACAACCTTGAACGTGAAGTCATTTTGTTCAGCAACAGTTCTCAATAGTTCCGTGAGCTTGTTTACATCTTTGATTCCATAGAGGACTATTGGGGGAGGTTTAGACGGCTTTTTTTGTTCGACAGCGTCATCGCTACCAGTTAGGTCAATAGGTAGTTGTTCAAAGCTATTTGAGGTTGGTATTGCAGGTGGGCTATCAGACAATTTCTTACGTTTGGCACCTCTTGCGGTGGGTATACTTTGCCAGTCTGGAGGTTGTTCACTGATGTTGCCATCACCAGCAAACGTGAGGTGGCTAGTTTGGGGTGGAGCAGTAGCGGTAGAATCATTTCCTTTGTTTCCCAATGAAGCGCTTCTCGGTCTTGTAATAAACAAGGCAGGATGAAATGATTGCTGTACTAATTTTTTCTTTCCAGTAGCATTAGCTGCGTCAAGAGCCTGGTTACTCGCTCCTGGACAGTCTTCGGTAACAGATGTGTTGGTATTTTCCATATTATCCATATTGTTCCCACGAGTAGGGTCGATTTAAACAGGTCACACATGGGGTAACGCCCATTCCCATGTGAAGGCACTATATACAACAATGTGAGCCGGGTCCATTGAGGTTGGTGCTAGCGACTGGAATCCCTCCAGACATTCATCCTATCGGCGCAGTCCTCACCTTAGGATTGGGGTAATTTTATATAGGGTTGTCTTCCCTTTGGCCCGGGCAATGAAGTCAAGACCCCCAGCCTCACAAGACATGCTCGTAAGAACCGGGTTGTTGGGGTCATTTCCTACCTTCAACAAGGATAAGCCTGTTAGGCTTGGTAGATCGGGTTATTTACCGCCGCCCAAGACTCGGCGTTGTTGCTCGTTTGGCACCACCCAGGGGAGACGCGTAGGGTGGGTCTAGGAATAGATGGTAAATCCTACGGACGCGAGCAACCTCCTCCCCCAAAAGTATCAATATGTATAAAAAAATATCTTTTGAAAAAATTGGCCTGAATATTAATTCAGGGACAATATACCAACTTCTGATTTTAGGCTTAGAATATGATTAAAAAACAACTAAACTGTGTATTTAATCAGGGACATGCAACTCCTTTCAATATAATTTAAGAAAGTGAGAAATCAACCATTACCATACAATATCTGCCCTAAGGTGGTGCAAAAAAAGTCAACTTTACAAGCAATTGAATTGAAAAAGTGATTCCTTATTCAATTACATTGCAAACCTTTCAGAGTCAACGTGCACAAGTATCCGTAACTTCATGACGGACATACTCCAAGGCGAGGAGATGCCTGACACAGAGGCCCGCATTATTAAAGAGGTCATTGAGGAAGAGGCCGATGTACTTGATGACTCTCTTGATTCCCATTGGATGCAGGATGACATGTCTATTGACACCGACTTTAGATTGGATTTCAGGTATGTAGTTGTTAGAATAAATAAATAACCGAAAAATTCCTAAACTTTCGTTTTCACCACATATTACGTAAATTAGAAGGGATTTCTAGATGTTTCGATAGTAAAAGACAAATCTACAAAAAGAGTATCTCAGGTATTAGAATTTCAAGAGCATATTTACATATTAGATCCAGAAAATCACAGATAGAATTATATGTTGGTTTATTTTATATTAACTTTTGCCCGCGGCTTCAATCGCGTTTGAGACAAAAAGTAGCCTATGTCACTCTCCATTCCTTCAACTATAGCTACTTAAAAAATCACGTCAATTCGTCGCACCGTTCGTGTAATATGCTTTATAATTATACATGAATTTACACTGAAAATATATCTTCAGTTTCAGCCCTTTCTCGACTCCACACTCTGTAAATAATGATCGCTGTTATACACCTAAACAATCAGAGAACCAAGTTACCTTTGATACAATAAACAGCAAAAAGCAAACAGAAATACTTAACGACTTTACGAATGCTTTCAAAACTGATGAAAATATTACAGAACATAAAGTTTTTGGTGGGGAAGTTAGCAGTATTGAGAAATCAGAGAATTATAACAATGCTGAAGAATTAAGTCCATTTTCTATGGAAATTGATGCCATGAATACATTGGATAGTAAAACTAATAAAAGTGATCAAAACATGAAAGAATTATGTGAATTTGGTATAGAAAACATTGATAGTATTCATAACACTGAAAGTAATCAAAATATGAAAGATTTGTGCAATTTTGGTAAAGACGAAGTTGACGGTATTGCAAATTCAAAGAGTAATCAGAGTATAACAAACATCATGAGTAATCTGGGTGTAGATGAAACTGACGCAATCGGAAAATCAGAGAGTAATAATCTAAAGAGTAATCGTGATATTCAAGAATTATTTGACTTCAGTTTAGATGATATTAATAGTGTCGATAAAGCAGAAAACAAAGTCCTCAAAAACGTTACAAGCTTGAAAGAATTATGTGATTTAAGTTTAGATAGTGTTGTAAGTATTGAAAAAACGACAAACAAAATCATTAATAAAAAAAAAAATCTAAAAGAGATATATGATCTTAGTTTAAATAGCTTTGATGATACATCTAAATCAGAGAGAAAAGCCTTTAATACCGAACGAAATATCAAAGAAATATTTGATTTTGGTATAGAAATTAGTGGAATGGATAAATCCGTAAGTAATATGGATTTACCCTCACTGCCCGATGTCTTAGAAAAAGACAAAATAGATACTCCCGATTTTGATATACCAAAAGGATTAGTTGGCTCCATACAGTCTAGTAACGATGTCAGTAATGGTAGTATCAATCTTGAAGCCTTGTTAAAAGAAAAGCCATGTACTATAGATAAAAATCTAGAAATGGCTTTGAAGAATACTGATAATGAGAAATTCTCTTTAGAAGATCTACTAACATCACCACCAGGTAATTAGAAACAATAAATTTATAGACTGTTTAACTTAATTAAACAAAATTATTTGCCACTTATTTTATATCAAGCCTTAGTACAATATTTTTAATTGTATTTTCTATATTTTTGTGTTCGCAGCGGCAACCACAGCTTCAACACCTACTATAACAAACATATTATTTGGTGAAAAACTAGATACACCTGATACTAAAATTAAAATTGGACAATGCATAGAACCAAGCCACGATGTACAAGGTGATATCGAAATATTTGAAGAATTCTTCCAAAATGATACTAAAGAATTTGACTTAGAAGACATTATAAAAGAAAATGAAAGATTTAAACCTGAAGATTGGAAAAAACTTATTGCTGATAATTGTGAAGTTAATAATAAAGAAAACGAATTTAAGAAAGTTGACATGGATATAACTTTTGGCGATAAAGATAAAGATCGAGTTGATAATAAGGTTGCAGAAATAACAGGATCTGAGATAAAAGGAATAACATACTTTTTTGATACTGCTCCTAATGACAAATTTGATATAGAAACGTTTTACTGTAAACTGTGTAATATCAAGTACGAAACCGGCAGAGCATTAAGCGTACATTTCGTAAAAACTCATAATATTAAAATTATAAAAGCGAAATACGCCAATCAAGTAGCGAAAGAATACATAGCAGATACATCTCTCAATGACAAATTTGATATAGAAAATGCATTCTGCAAATTGTGTAATAAACAATATAAAACGCGCAAAGCGTTGAGTATACATTTCTCGATGATTCATAAAATTAGAATAGCAAAACAGAAAAACGACAAAAATAATGAAAGCCGAGGCGGTAAAATATGCAGTCAATGTGGAGAAATTTTCAAGAATCCCAGTGTTTGCACTAACCATATGAAGATATGTCAGGTAAGTGTTGGGCTTAAATAAAAGATAGTTTTAAGTGAACCTTTAAAATTACTGAATAGCAATTAGCTAATAATAGAAGGAAAGTAAATTAAAATTAATTAAAAATAAAAGTGCAATACCTAATGATGTATACTTTACTGTTAAACGAGATTTAACGCGCACGTCCCTATTTGTTTTTTGCTTGACGTTTCAGCAGGGTTACAACACATGCCATGGTAACAAGCACAGTCTGCTTGTGACCATGACCGGTACCAAAAAAGGTACGAGCGCGTTAAGTCTTGTTTAGTAGTAAAGTATAAATATGTAACGCGAAAGTTTAAAGTATAATACTACTTGTTACCATAACAACATTTCAACACACTTCTTGGAATCAGATATTTTGTTGTGTGTGACTGCTCTCGCGATATTTATCATAATTATAAAAAGGTTTCTTTGGTGCCGTATTCGCTCTCAAATTAATTTTGTAATAAAATGCGGATACTTATACATACCAGTATTTTTACTAGTCCTGCATTTCCATGGGGCTAGAAATATCCGATATGGTCTAGGTCTAGTGGCTAGGATACCTGGCTCTCACCCAGGAGGCTCGGGTTCGATTCCCGGTATCGGAATCTCTTTTTGCATATTCCAATTGGTTCATAATTTTCTTTTTTTTATATTATCTTAGTTTTTATTTGCAGGAAACGGACAAGATATTTAAATGCGATAGTTGTCAGGAAGAATTCAAGACACAGATTCATTTGGAAAAACATCAAAGCAGTCACACACAGTTGAAGAAGCCGATAAGTCACAAAAAGGTTGGTTTTTAGCTTTCTTTTAAAAATACGGTCACGAAATCTATTTCTGCCGTAGAAGAACGATGCTCTTCTAAATAAATAAGACTTTGAAATCCATCGAATGTAATGTGTGTGGAAATAATGCTTCACACTTTAAAATACTTTTATTTGAATGTTATATGGCCGAATACTTAAACGCGACTTAAAGGTGAACGCAGACTTGGCCGCACCGCACGCGCCGCAGCCTTCGCATTCGAATTCTTTATAATATGAAGTTCTATGCCACCTCGCACCCCTACCCGCGTCGCAGTTGCCGCAGACCCTGAAACGACAACAAAGAAAATGCGATGACTGCGGGGACTGCGGAGCGTGCGGTGCGGCCAAGTCTGCGTTCACCTTAACTTTGAGACACTCTCAAATCTGTTGCTGTCTTTGTCACTCTAAAGGGAGAAAGTAAGGACAGCAATAGATTTGAGAGCGTCTCAAAGTTAAGTGGCGTTTGAGTATTTGGCCAATAGCCTCGCGTATTAGAATTACAAAATAATAATTCAGTGTGAAGTTTTTTTTACAGTAAATAATATATTACTATTGTACTTAAAAGCTTTTGCCCGCAGCTTCAGAAAGAGACAATAAGTAGGCTATCTCACTCTCCATCCCTTCTACTATTTCCACTTAAAAAAACACGTTAATTCACCTCTCCGTTTTGCAATGAAAGACAAACTTACACACACTTTTCCACTTCTGGTCTCGACCAATCAACTGATGTAGATATTTTTTAAGTTTTTATGATGTGTGGAAACACTATTTCCCCTTACATTTTTTTTGGTAATATTGCAGTGTGACGACACTGTTTAGCTTACTCAGTTTACTAACTATTTATAGATTGTAAAGCCAAAAATCAAACTTTATAGTTGATTGAAAATGAATCAGGGTTTATTATTTGAGAAGTTGTTTTTGAATTATTTGTAAATTGTGTGAAATACACAACAAAAACGTAATAAAACACTAATAATTATTAATTTTGAATGGCCAAACGGCTTTAATATAATCATACTTTCTATTTAGTTGTTATACCGGCAATAGAAATGCTTTTTATATTATCTTTCATTTAATTTTATTGTATTAGGTTTCAAACTCGAAGTGTGCAAACAGTATCAGATGAACGCGATACTAAGCCGCGATGTCCCTTATTTATCTGTATGTCACACGAACTGAACTTAAATTAACTATGCTGATTTATTTCAGGAATTCGTATGTTCAATTTGCGGCGCCATTATGCATAAGCAGAGTAACCTAACGATACACATGAAGAGGCATACGAAAGACTACGTCATTAAATGTGACGTCTGCGATAAAGGATTCTATAGGCGAAGAGATTTGGACTTACATATGAGGCAAGTCTTCCTTTTTTGATTGATTAGATTCGGTTGCCCTTTATGTATTAGAACATAAAGGGCAACCGAAGGAACGTAAGTGGGTTTTAGTCAAGAAAAGTGTGACACGCCCTCCTGCTACACCCAGAACAGGATCAGTCATTTGATGATTTCTCACTCCCCAAAAAAACTGAATTAGTTATTAGGAAATAAAGCCTAATAGTAAAGAAGTAAATTGCAGTCTAATTCTAGTAAAACCAACGCGTGAAGGTATCGAATTGAAATTAAAACTGTATGCTTATGTCTGCGGTCCCTTAAAGCTGTCAATCCAACCTATAAGTTTAGAAACAAAAAGTTGCGGCCATATATTTAGATTCACACATTTAATCACTCTTGAGGGGTAGAAGTCATAGGGTACTTGCCGTTGATCTAGTACTAAGAAATTTAGCACAGAGAAATGTCATGTAGCACTAGTAAACGAAAAAAATCTAAAAACCGTAAAATTATAGATAGATCTAAAAAAACGAAAACTAGGTATGTACGAAGGTTTTATTGTTTTTCAAACTAGTTTTAGGGGGGTCTCTGATAATTCATAAGTGACTTAAATTCATGACGTAAGTGAAATAAATGCCTAGTAACCTGCAAAGGGAAAACTTAACTGTTCCACACATTTTTTATCATACGCAGCACTTTTTGTCAGTTCTTCTTTATCTCATACTTAGTACTAAAAGGTCATTAGCGTAGAAATTACACTTGCTTAGCAAGTTCATCAATTTTTATGTTACAGATGTCACACTGGCGAAACTCCATATGCATGTAAATTTTGTCCGATGTTGTATTCACGTAGAGATGTTTTGACAAGACACGTTCTGACTCATCTCGGTAAGTAATGGTGCAGAAAATACAATTACATACTATTTTAATTACAAAATACAACAAAATACAAGCCTTACGGGTTGTGTACGCCCTAGTGCTAATAATCTTCTCTTGCAGAATGAACAAAATTGGAGTTGAATGGGAAGGACAAACCTTCCCATACAACTCCATTTTTGTTCTTTCTTCCTTTAACTCTCTTGATATCAGGACGGCGACTAGCTGATATGTATTCGAGTGAAAACTGAAGATTCATTTACGGCTCAATTAGGCAAAACACTGCCATAATCTTCCTTATTTACAAAAATAATATTATTTATTTTATTGTGTACCGATAGTTGACTGGTAGAAATTACTTAGGACATTAAGTCTGCCTCGGTACGTTTGTAGATATAGTGTACCTTAAATAAATAAGTAGTGCAAAATAGAGAACATTATCAAAAAGTCAAGTATTTTGTTTTATAGTTTTATATGTTTTCTAACAACCTTTAAACTTTCGACCACACGTGATTCGAGACACAACAGAAAGACAAAAGCAGCCCGACAGCCGGCTGTCGGTTGGTCGTTGAAAGATTAATAAAGATTAGTATGTTTTACCAAAAAATATTTTGATAGTATAGACATGATTCTTATTACCATGATCTCTCTTGGTCTTTCTTCCACCGTCATGCATCATCAATGCAACATTAATTTGCTACTGATTTTAATTCCAGGTGAAAAATTATTCGAATGCGATTACTGTAACAAGAAATTTTACAAAAAATGGGATTTAATACAACACATAAAAAGGAAATCGTGCTGGACGGGAAAAATATCTAAGAAAAGAAACAAAACAGACAAGAAGAAAAACAACATTGATAAAAGAATAGAAGAGGAAAAAGTAGAAAATAAAGAAATAGAGGAAGAAATCAAAGATGTTGAAAAAGATATTACAATTATGTATGCAAAAGAAAGCAATGCGACAATCAAAGCACAGTTACCTTTCATAGAGACAGAAAGAAGTAATTAGGTATTACACAAAGTTTGAAGTAATTTAAACCTTGTTTTTTGTGCAAACCGGCTTCGGTTTGCATTTGAACCTTTTATCGTTCAGGACTAAAATTAAGTGTCTATTCAACATTATTGTATTAGACTTAGACGAGCAGTCATGGAAGTCGGACCAGTCTGGCTGCATTTGAACTAGGTATTAAGGCACTTTCCCTCAACCGATTGAGTTGAAATTTGGTATGCACGTTCAGTTCGGATGACAATGCACGATAAAAAAAAAAAAACAATTTCATCTTTTTTTGTATAAAATAAAAATACTTTTTAGATTTAAGTACACTAGTATTGTCCTAGTTTGAAAATTCAAGTAAGTACCTACTTAAATCTCGCGACAAGTTTAAAAAAAACGCGACTTACTAGCGGTTTCACCCGCGTTACGTTAGGTTTTTGGTTACTGCTTCGCTCCCGAGGGTATATCCCTCGGGTGATAATATGGGTGACTGGTAATTAGTGTACGATACTTTAAACACGTGATTGTGATTAACAATATTTTTTTATTATGGGAACAAAGCCAAAATTGCGAAAAAGTTCAGCTGTTTTTGAGTTTAATCTTTATATGCAAAAATACAAATATTTCCTTTATATAATATTAGTTTAGGTGGGCAAAATATTAACGAAATTCAATATTAATTTCGGTTTCGGCTGAAACAAAGACCGCTGCAGGTTTTGGCTATAAGTCTCGTTTCGAACGAACACAATTTAAATATGGTATTTTTTAATAATAAAACGGGCAACAATAAAACTACAATGTCTCAACAACACCTGATTATATTCAAGTATGACTGTGCTACATAAAAAATAAAATACAAACCATTGTATCCTGTAACATGACCAGTATATAAATTAAGTTTTGTATGTGATTTCCATGTGATTCATTTTATAGAGGATTTAAATGCATTCAATTGTAAGCAAATTGTTAAAGAACATAACTCTTAAGCTAGCATCGCCCTACTTTAGAACTATTTACTTACGAATAAGTAATCTATATCTAGTATCATATAAAAATGTATAACTAGAACAACATACATAGTTATTTTAGAACATTCATACAGGATTCTTGGACCCATTAGCACGAAGGATGTGGATAAAATAATAGTTGTTTAGAATTAGCGGACTCTCGGTGCAATGGGTTCCAGCACTAAATAGACTTTGTTCAATTTTAACCAGTGCCAGAAATAATCATTTGACGTCATCTCTCATAATTATGTCAATCTTTAAAACGACAACTTGGCGTGAAGAAACGGACTGTGAATAACAGAAGTATAGTGCTGCTATAGACCATCCATCGACAATGGATTTTCGAAAAGCGCCACACGGGCGTATTTAGAACTTCCATGTGATATGTATGACTTTTGATCTAGAAATATCTAATACAGCATTTGAAATCCAATCCGTTTTTATACGCCATATCTATCATAACATTAACTTACATAATTTCTTTATACAAATTCAAATCATACTCTTTTGCATTTAATTTCTTACCGCTACATGTTTAGGCGTCTAAAATTTAGTGCCATAATCACAGACACATCTACTTATGTTACTAAACGTGATTCGACTACATTCTTTAAAGATTATAACAATATTAGCAGTGAAAGGGGAAAGTGGAGATGTAGGGATTGTGAACCGTAAGGCTACAAACATAACAGCGACATTTATCTGTCGAGGAGGGCAGTTGCAGATGTCGACATTGTTGGGTGGATGAACACTATTCTTGGTATCATATCGTTGGTGTCAGAGCAACGACGATGTGTATTGGCGTCAACGGCTACAGTTAGCTCTATTCGACAGTGTTGCTAGTGTGAGTGAAACCTAAGGCCGCATGTACACGCTATGTAAATCGCAACCGTATTCACAGCAAGCAAGTTTGATGTGAGCTTGAACACGACAGGTATTTTGGCGAACCCAAGGCATTAAAATGAAGACAATTTGTGTTATTTCTGAAGCTGATTTTCTTCTTGTCCAGTAACTTCTCTAGCGTGTACAATGGCGAAAGCGAACACATGAAAATAAAGTTAAGATGAACAGTCATATTTATCAATCTCATTGGGTAGTCACAAAGTTAACATCCCTTGTACACTATGTATAACTAAACAGATGCGATATAATTTGGCAACAAACATTTGTATAACCCACACATATTTGAAGAATTAACTAATTATATTCATAAAACGAAAATAATAACAACAAATTCATTATGGTACTTCATAATGCACAAATTAAATAAAATAATAGGACAAAATAAACATTATTATTCACATGGACACAATACTGCCTAAGCTGCCTCGAGAATATTCAATATTTGGTTATCTAGTACTATTTATTATTAATCCTACTAAATTACTAAACACGAACATACACTCACCTATTTCACATTAAATAGAACATGTCATAGGTTAGCAATATTTATTATTCTATGCCAGTCATTTTCCACCTTATTTGGATCCATTCACAAAGACCGGCTCGGACAGAAGAGCAGATTCTTGTCACATTGAAAACAGAGTTTTAGTTTTTGTAGTAAGGTTTATTTTTGTATGTGCACTGTTTTTGTCATTAAGAATGCTTGAAGGCGCGCTTAGTGTGAAATAATAAGAGGAGCTGATCCGCACCGGGATTACGTATCTAGCCGAGCGATCGCGATAATTGCGCGATATTTGCTTCTCAAACGTCAATTCAAAATACGTCAAGTCTGCCGAAGTAGCGATAGTGCTGCCTCTGTGGAGCAATCAGTTAACTATAGCATGCACTTTTCGTTTGGTGGTTTCGTATTTAGTATGGTTTTTAAGAGCAAAATTAAGTTTTTTTGTTAAAGGTCATATTTAATTAGTTCCAGCGATTGCTACTTTATCGTCATCGTAGCAATAAGTGCATTAGAACAATCAGCGAGCGATAAGCAATCGATTCATACATAATACGATTTTTTTTTGACGTTAAGCGATTAATCGCGCGGTGACCGCGCGATCACTGCGCAAATATTACTGATTGCTGTTTCATAGGTAATAAGCCAGCGGTTTCGATCGCGTACTTTTTCTCGATCGTGCAGCCGTTTGGCTTCGATTGCATGCTCTTTAACGCTAGCGCAGCCGACCGGCTCCGATTGCGTGCTCTTTCTGGTTCGCGCAACCGATCAGCCCCGATGGCACGCGCGCCGCCCCACGCCGACCGCCATTCTGATGGCACAATCTTTTTAACGAGCAAGCGACAGCAGGCTGTCGTGCCTCCGAGCGGCTGTTAGCGTATCCGACCGGCTACGAACGCATCAAATCGCAAATAGTTGGCAGCTCCGCTCCGACCGTGTACTCCAAGCGTGTACGATCTCGATCTGTGTGAAAAGAAAAATGCGCGCCGATGCTCTCCGAGCCGGTCTGTGTGAACGGACCCTTAGTGGTCTTTTAGAAATGATTTGACTTTGACTTCATTGTAGGGCAAAAATACAGGTTGAATGTCACCAGCCTACAAAAATAAATCTCAAGTCATACCGGCTTTTCATATCGACAGTATTGTTCCATGTACTTATCTTAATCATTCAGTTGTCACTTCACAAACACAGCTTTCAGCACCTTGGTTTAGTCAGTCATCAAGTTCTACACTTCACTATAATCTTGAACTAAGATTTCTGACCCTTTGGCCTGTGAGATAACACTATGCAGTTGTCAGCGAGCTGGTTGCGCATAGAACTATTTTCTTTGCGTACCTCCGTGAGTTCTTGGTTGAGTCTTAATATTTCTAGTACAAGTTTCTCGTTCTCAACTTCCAGTTTTTCTAATCTGAAAAAGGTAATGTTTTATTTACAACATAGTCTTTATTACATTGGCTTTCTTCTGAAAGAAAGTAGACTTTGATCCTTTAGTAGGCCCATTGCTAGGAGACAATTATTCTTAAAAAATTTTTTCACTGGGCTGTGACGTAACTGTACCAATCATAACTTCGCTCTTTAAGATAGCTTAAGTTATATTTAATGGGTCCGTAAACTTATTAATTTTCTTGACTGTACATGCAAGTTTCCACACAATTATTTCGTTCACAGTTTAGTTGTCTAGATTAATAATAGGACTGAACACTCTTTTGTTTTCCGGATTATACAACAAAACAACGGCACCTCTTTTTTATCGAACAATATCATTGATTTTTATTTTTGACATTTGGATATCGACTGCGATGTCATTATCAATGTTATCGTATCATAAAACAATATCTATATTATGCAGTAAAACTAAATTATATTTAGAAATTGCATAACAAACAAAAATTGCTAACTTTTTTGAAGTTAGTTGAAAGTTATATTTAAAAAATCAGAATGTATACCAACCTCTTATGTTTTTCCGTAAGATCAGTAATATGGTCGCAGGCCTTAGCTAATATTCCTCCTTTGCTTGCCGAGTCGGGCAGACCAGAATTGGGCACAAGATTGGCCAACTTGGAGATCCAACTGTTGATTTTATCTCGACGGCGTCTCTCCACCTCGTTGTGGGTCGCGCGCCTCTTGTCATCGCGCTGGAAGAATATATTACAATTGAGTTGAGGGGCCACTGACCTAGAAATGCTAAGTGGACTTGTCAACTGTTTAACACCCAGTTTTAACTTACAGAGGAAATGGAAATAGGGACTTGCATAGATGTTTTGATTGTAGTGTTAATGTCTAAAAGACAAAATAATAAAACTTGAGAGATTTTCGTTTGTTTAACTGGCTAATCTCTGGAAATATCAATTGATTAGAAAAAATATTTCTGTGTATTAGAGCTAAATATATGAGGAATATTATAAGGTAGTAAAGAGTTAAGGGTAGTAACTACCTTAACCATTGAATCTACATAAAAAGATTTTAGAAGTCTATCCATAATTTGTAAAATGATATTTTAATTAATAGAATTTTACACTAAACCTTTTTTTTTATGCCAATCGATTTTGTTTTCAATACTGATTCAAAAGTTCGATGGGACTAACTTAGGTTAGAGTACTTAAAAAAGTCAGATTTTTTTCGCTTCCGATACAAATAATGGGAGTACAAAGATAACCAGAGGCTGGGGTAACATTGCTGGGAACTGCTAGTTTATGTATAAAGTTCACTAAATCTAGTTGGTACTGTTAGGGCTAGACAACTTAGTTGGGTTATTATAAAAGGTAAGGTAAGTATATTATCGCGGTAGTACGATAAATGCAACACTAAAAATTAACATTGTGCATTTTATTTCAAATGTCAATAATTTTTTATTATTATTTATTTTTTAAATATTTCAATTTTTTTAACGGGCTTATAACTTCCAGTTTACTGAAAATACAGGATAAAAGAAATTTAATTATGAAACTAACCTTTTTTGCAGAGACTGCTTTTGTCGTCAAAGGATCTCTGCGAACATTTTTCTTTGGTGTAGTTGTGGTACCAAATACTTCCACGGGGTTACTAATCACATAATATTCCGCATCTGTAAATAGTTTTGTTTATTACTGTATCTCTATTAAAAATGGTAATCATCTTTAGGCTCACCAATTTATAAATAATTGATGTAATGTGAATTAAGCACTGAGAAAGATTATTCTGCGTCACATTTGTATTATAATTTGGTTCAAATAAAACAAAGAAAAAATCATTACAAAGCCTTTACCCGGAGATGGCGAGTGCGTAATATTAATCCCAGCTTCTTCCCCCGTCATTGTAATTAGTTTGTACTTCACTGCACCAGCTATAAAAATAACCATATCTCAATTTGGAAAGAAAAAATTGCAATAATGCACATCCAGCTGCATAGATAGTAAACAAATAAATAGTAATTCTTAGTAAATACATAAATGACAGAACTATACAATATCTCATCAACATTTTATTTGTTTTTGTCTTCACCATCAGAGAGGCAAAATGCAGATGGGAACCAAAACAAACATTATTTATTGATTGACTTATAATGTTATATGTTTTACATTATATCAAGAAGATGCAAGCTAAATATTATTAAAATCATTTGACAAGTTTAACCATAGATACATATAGGTACACAAGGTACCAAATAGATGGACAGGAATTAGTATGTAGCTTATTCTGGTGTTATTTTTCAGAAAATCTTATATATAAAATTCTTGTGTCACAATGTTAGTAACCGTACTCCTCCGAAACGGCTTTACCGATTTTTACCAAATTTTGAGTGTAAGTTCAGTAGGTCTGAGAATCAGCTACTATCTATTTTTCATACCCTTTAAGTAACCCCATTTTTAACGTGGGTGAAACCGCGGGAGACAGCTAATAATAAATATAATTGTCTATGTCCTGTCTTGTATTGCAAGCTGCGTACCAAATTTCATCGAAATTGGTTTTGTGATCTAGACTAGAATGTCAATTGAATCTGTAATTAGCATAGATAATGATAATTTTATCACAGGTAATAATAAAATAACAGAAAATAATATAGTTGTTTACTTCAAATCTTGATAGTATTTAACTAAGTAAATATTTTGATTGTTGAAGTTGTTGACTTCTGATTCAAACTGAAGTTCTCTTCTTCTCCTTATAATACCAAGGCAAAAGATATTTGGGCAAAAATATTAAATATATTTAAACAAACACTGTGTGTTTATGATTTTGGTTAATTCTGTAGGTGTATACCAAAATTATCAATATCCTAGATGAAGGAGGGTTATCAATTACAATAGAATCCGTAACCTAACATGTTTGGTATTCAAAAGCATATATTTTTCTAAGATAAGTGTCATAAACGTCAGAAACAGCGGGATTCAATGTTAGTGTTTGTAAACATGCTTATAGATCAACTTACAGATATCTTTGAAGTTGTATGCTGTAGAATTCTCGTTGGTATCCAAGTAAGGGTGTGGTACAAGGGATCTTCCTTCGTTACTTCCTGCAAATTAATCATAAGGAACCTAATTAAATTTAACTAATTTAATTGAATAACCTATATGACACTTCTTAGACTACACAGATAATTAAATTGAAACTGGTTACAGCGAATTAGGGCTAATTCTGAGCTAAACACAGTAAACATATTAGATGAACTACAAAATGAAAATAAAAGTAAAGAAATACATCGATTTTACATACCAAACGATCCGTCATCTACCATGCCCAAATATTCACTATCTGCACTGCAAACAAATGCGATAAATTAAAATACAACACTTGAAAATAAAATCTAAATCGAGAGAACACTGCGTCGACTGCCAAGTTGCAAAACTATAAAGCGTTGACCTTCGATGGCTTAAATCCCCATTATATAATGCACTAGACAAATAACACCAAATTCAACAACAAATTACCTGTTATCAAGTGAATTTTCATGCATGTCATCAACGTCAATTTCCACTTTGGCCATTGCGCGTAATAATTTTTGAATTTCCACAATTTGATCACGGGAACAAAATAAAAGGGTCATGTGATGAAGCCATAAACAAAGAACCTACGAATTGCCAGTCTTTTGTCTTTTCGGCTAATAAATGCCTAGCTCTATATTTGTTTGTGGTATGTTATTTATAAGTAATTGAAAATGGTTAGTAATTAATTTAATGTTGTAAATAAAAAGTGACACGATAAATCACACAAATGCACAAAACTACTAATACTACAATGATGAATGATTTATATAAGATATAAGTTTGATATGAATGAAATGAAAAATATAGATTATAAAGATTCCGTATGAGTATCCAAACGCTGATTTAATTTTCAAAACACTGCCATCTTTTGGATTTTTTCGAAGTTAGAATATTTAACGACTGCAGTGCCATCTAGTAGTATTAAAAAAAACTATACAACAAAACACTGTCTTTAATGTTGGTCTTACTTACGTTTTCTATTGCAAATCTCGAAAGGGTTAAAAACAAATACTTTTCTATAGTTTTTACATCATACGTTTGTAAGTAATAATTGGCATTGATAATATTTACTTAACGCCATCTGTAAGTAATGAAGACAGCCTGATATAATTCGAATTTTATTTTTATTGCTAGATGGCTCTACTGTGACATGGAATCTCAAACCCGCAAAACGGTTGTTAACATAGAATCAAACACAGAGAATATAATCACTACGTTTTGAATCAAACGGTTTGACAGTTTCGGGGGGCCGGCGGGCCTTTACATGATAACATGACTAATAAAGTTTATGCCGTAAAAACCTATAAAAAGTTTATTTTAGTTAAGTCGATAATAAATTGAGTAGAATACTTAATAATTTTAATTTAACATCTTGCATGCCATGATTGTGTGTATGTATACTTATGTTTAACAAATAAATGATTCTTATTCTTCTAACCCAGTTCATAAGCAAATCAATTCTGATGGCTGAATTGCGATCCCCAATTTTGCTGAAGTTGCAAACAAGTACGAACGTCTCGAAAAAACATTACCTTCCTTTTACATTACAATCCTCATTAGGTGTCAGTAAAAGTCACCTTATAATATAAAGTAGGTGCAGCTGATTCCGAATAAATAGTAACAAAATAAATAAGCTGCCAGTTGGCCTCTACATAACTTATTAAAACTCCGGCACTTCGTACTTCGTTAGTCCAGCTCAAGGTCAGTATTACCACTGATACTGATATGCGGTCGACTTTACCTGACGGTATACAGTAGGTAATTTGATTGGTTTATAGTAAACAAACAAAACGTTGTTTTCAACAATTCCAACTAGGCACAATTGCATGCCTAGTTGGAATTTGACGCATCGGTCAAAATACTTAATTCTTGAAAACCGGAAAAAATCTTAAGGAAAAAGATAATAATGTATTATGGTGTTCAGAATTTGAACAAGCTTATTTGGAACTTAGGTACTTTAAGCTGATTCTTTGTGCCAAATAAATACCAGCCAATAAAGTAAAAGCTAGGTACTACATTACACGATTTTCAATTTTATCGCTTTAGCATTAGTTTCAAGGTTGATAAGGAAAATTTGTCAGTTTCGAGTAGCTTGATGTTGCTCGAGCGTTATATTTTAACGTCGTTACATTAAAATATATTTTTTACGGATGGTACAATACGGGCAAATGCAATGTTGGTTCTTTAAATCAAGTAGTAACAAAACATCTAATGTCATGTTCGCTATGTGGTTAGGTTAGGGTACCTACAATGAATTCAAAAACAGCGACTGCTCAATGTTCTGTTACATGTCAATGCTCTAGTTTATCAGCAATTCAGCACCATAATAAATCTAAATTATACTTCCAACAATAATCAAAAATGGCCGTAATTAAACGTCCTCAAAATGGATTTGTAACTAAAATTAGTGACGGACCGGAGATTCGGTTTTGGGTTCGACCAGTTTCGGAAAATTAATTTAGTTTCGGCTTCAGTTACGCGGCTTTCCTCTTTAGCCTTTTTACTTCATTTCACGCGAGTTAACTGTCTGTTATTCGGTATCATTAGTGCTTTGTTCATAAAACTTAACTAAATTCAATGTACATTTTATTAAGAAAACGACTGAAGACTCATATTTATTATATCTTCTGTCCTTAAAAAAGATGCACTGAACTTAAATTTCGTTTAGTTTGTGAACAAGGTACCATTATGTATGTAAAAACATTAAAAATACAAAAAGGACAGTGGACAATAATAAGTTTCGGTTTCGACACAAGCTGAGACTGCAGCCAAGAATTCGGTTTCGGTTTCAATTTCGTCAAAGTTCTGTTTCGGTTCGACTGTAACTAAAACGCCTCGGGGTGCAAGCTCAACTGAAGTCTCGTGTGTCTTTGACAAGCGACTCTCCCGAGGCTTTGAAACAAAGAAACCGACGCTCCTAAAGTCCTAACCAGTTTTGTAGAGAGATTTATTATGCATTCCCATTCGTTATGTAGGGATGATTGATATTTTGAGTCAGAAAGTTGATTCCAGTTTGTTGTTCCGAAAGAAGGAAGGTAGGAAAGTAGTAAAACTATGGAAATCGAGTAAGAAACTACTTTTTATAAATCGGGATTTTAATAATAATATACGGTTTTTTCCAGCGCTTTATAAAATTTCAAGATTTCCATGGATCTCTTTAAGATCCCATCAGTAGTGACTATAGGACCACTCCAGGAGTATGGGCTTCACTTCCTGACAACAAAGTAATCTTAGTGGCGGAGTAATCGGTAAACATGCTTATTAAATACGGTCGAACATAGAATAATCCAAATGTATTGATTTTTTTTCTGACTGCGGCACATCTTGTCTGGGTAATAAAAAATTTAACCCGAATATAATAATATCTAGCTAGACTAATTCGAGTAAGATTCATATTGCGTTGTATCGAATACGCAAATATTTTGCTAATTGCCAAGTAAAGTGAAACCATAAGAGAATCCCTAAATCCAAAGTTGCAAATACCTCTCTTTTTTGCCAACACTCTATGTCAATGCTCTAGTTTATCAGCATCATAATAAATCTAAATTATACTTCCAACAATAATAAAAAATGGCCGTAATTAAACGTCCTCAAAATTGGTTTTGTAAATTCATATTGCGTTGTATCGAATACGCAAATATTTTGCTAATTGCCAAGTAGAATGTTTATAGTGGTTACCGTGACCCTGGAACATAAAGGGCAATCGAAGGAACATGAGTGGGTTTTAGTCAGTAAGAGTCTGACACGCCCTCCCGTCGCACCCAGGACGGGAGCAGTCATTGGATGATTTCCCACTCACCAAAAAAAAAAAAAAAAAAAAGTGAAACCATAAGAGAATCCCTAAATCCAAAGTTGCAAATACCTCTCTTTTTTGCCAACACCGTTTGACTCTGGGTGTCACGTACCACCATCAAGTGAGATAATCGCCATACATTTTGTCGGTGGCATGATCCGAGTCGCGCAACCTGGTGTCTGAATAAGATATGGCCCTAATATCGCTTAAGCGAAACACTTGCTAGCCTTTATTTATCTCAGACTGAATAAAACGCGCAGTGCAGGAGCATCCTAATTTCACGAGCATCTATTTAGCGCTTACAGGGAAAATGTAAATTAGGTTTGCGTCAGCTCGCTCGGAGCACATTATCTGATCTTATGTTAGTGCAGTCAGTTAGCACTTTCATGCATTTTCATGGCTCTAAATTAGATGCTTTTTGTTAGCTGATTTTATTGTCTCGTAGTAGATAGCGTAACCTTTCGGCGACCAAGCGATAGCCGGCTGTCGGGCTGCTTTGTTTTTCTATTGTGTCTCGAATCAAATGTGTTCGAAGCACAACTCGCTGCTCTTAGGGACATAAAACTTGAAGGGTGTGTTTTTTTCTGAAGAGTAAGTTATTTACTAAGAGAAAGAGATTTTTGGAAAGTTGACCCTAAAGGGTAAATATAGTGGATGGAAGTTTGACATCCACGTGGACGAAGGCTAATTTCAGATAAATATTAATCGGTCAGGTATATGATATGGGTCTATATTATCAGGAACTAATTATTAAAAAAAATATCTTAAGATCCATCCAGTGCATATTACGTCTTTTGTATCTCGTTACGAACCACCCTCTTACCTCTCCCAGTCCTTCTTGTCCTATCCCCGCGCCCCTATAGCGGTTTGCTTATAGCCAGCATTAGATTTATCTGTTATAGTATTCAATTCAAATATTTTTTTGGGTCAAACAAGGTTAATATTACATCAATTATAGGCTAATAAAAGGTAGGCTCAACCTTATTGCCCAAATAGAAAGTAACATAACCTGCTGCAAAAAATGAATGAACTAATCGGAGGATTACGATACTGAAGATAAATATTTGATATAAGCGCTATACATAATGTGTCAAAATTCTATCTTAAATCGCCAAATCCGCCCATAAATAAATTGTTGACAATTGACATAGTCAATATCCTTTTGGCACCTCTGGAGCAACCATGAAAATAATTTAACGAAGAATATCAACATCTTGAAATTTTCATGCGTAGCCCGTGTAGCTTGGAGTGCTACGACGCAACGCTACGAGACGCTACGCTACATCGCTACGTGCGAAACGCCGTAGCACGCACCGTGCAACGTTTTACGGTTTCAAGAAGCTCTGGTGTAATAAAAAGTTCAGAACAAAGCTCAATATGTTTTAATGAAATATTTTTTATGAAACCTGCTTCTTTGTTATTAATATTAAAAAAGGAATATTGTTTACTTGTTTTGGTGTTATTGTTTGTGGGAAATTTTCTCTCTACAATAAATAAATTATACTACAAAAAGTTTCTTCCAGAATTGTTTATTTTAATGCTTGTAATCATATGTTTACGAATCACTGTAATAACTAATCATTCTACATAATCATCACTACCAAACAGAAAATCTATTCGCCAAAACCAATAACAGACATCTTCTCGCCTAAAATCATAGCCTGTAAGTACCACAGAGCCATATATTGATGAAAACATCCCCCCGTTGACAGATTTATCGATGGCTCGACACTCGGCTGCCAGAGATAGCTGAGATGAAAAGCGAGGCTTATCGTCACCATGACGTTACAATGCAGCCTTCTTTTATGGTCCTGCCTCCTACTTTATGAATAAAGCTTTTGAATTCGGATGTTGTAGGCGGGTGCTGTTGAGTAGAGCATTTTTTGCTTGTAATGTTGAATAAGATATCTTATACATCTGGAAAAATGTGAGGTAAAACAGCTGTTAATAATCTACTGTTGTGTAATATTTTTTCAAATTCAGTTTTAAAGCATTTATTGCACTTTGCATTGACAGGCAATTATGAATTGTCATACAAAAACCCAAATATACTTTGATCGATCTAACAAACAAACAAGCACACAAGACCAAGCGGTAGTCGAATAAATAATAATAATTATGAACAAATAAAGAGTATAAATTACATTACAAAGTACTGTTTGTTGTCAGTTTCCTGAACCATCCCAGAACAACATACTTATAAGGTGTGTCAGATAATTGTGCAAAATACTTTATATTATTATGAATTAAAAAAGTCACATTAATTCACGGGCAGTCCAATGTCAAAGTTCAATTTAAAGAAGAGATTTATTTCACAGTCCTATTCTTTTCTTTCTGTGAACTTTCTGTGAAATTATTAAGCGCTGTAGAACAGCTCTGGCCAAGAAACACGCTCATTTCCTGGGTGGCTTCTTATATAATAAGGCCAATAGGAATATCAATATTTACAGACTAACCAAATCTGAAGCAAAGAAACAACTCTTCAAATGGTTACATCCCTTAAACTATGAGGCCACAGAAGCCCTTCTCACCTCATAGTTCGACTCCACTAAGCTTTCACCTGACCCATCCTCATTCAAACAACCACACACTCACAAAACAAAATACACATACACTACACATACACACACAATTCAACACCTCATCTTCCTTCACCTACATTCAAACAAAACATTCGCGTCTCAATTAAATGTACAATTTCAATATTTATTATCTCATGTCTTTCGTTTTTAATTTTTCTTCTTTATTTGTAACGTACATTAATTTCCTTCTGCACTTTACAGAATAATAAGGCTTAATAATGGTTTGTGGGGGGGACCTTGGAGCTCTAAGATACAGGCCTAGGCCTAGTTTAGACTCCAAATCCCTCACAAATTACTCCTCTGTTTTCGCCCTACTTATGTATTTTTCGATGTAACCATGTAATTTGTGATGGTAAATAAATGTATTTATTATTATTATTATTATATATGCGTTACATATCTCGGTACCCAAGGATCCCGGGCTTTTGGAAGGCATACGAGGGGCCGAAGCCAACTCGCAGAGGCCCCTTGAGCCAAACTTATTATTATTATTATTAACTTGAATGAGTCCTGTTATAAAATTATCTTCCTAAGTATTGCGGACATAGATGTAACACGTTTAGAGTATTATACTAAATCTTAAAGCTCCTAAGTCGATAATACTCTCCCAATACATGGAATTAAAGTAGCAAGTACAGTCGAGAAAAGAAATAAGTAACTTAGGGTCGCCAGATCTCTTTGACGTTTTCTTAGAAATAACGCTGTTTAGAGCTTATCTCGAAAGATACCAGTTGATTCTTTTTAGTTCATTATTGATTTTGTTCTTTTGTAAATTCATAATACGAATCCCATCGTACTTTAAGCTAATCCTTATTACCAAGAACACATCCATTGATTTTTAAGAAAAATTCAAGTAGTTGACGAGCCTGAATACTAATCTCTCGGGTTGACAGTATCTACATAACCTTTGGATCGGGAAAGGTTCAGTACCCGCGACTTACAATAAAGCTTATTTCGGATTTAGCCTATTATTAGATAGGTACTCACTTAGATATAACTATCTGCTATCCGTTTTTAGGTATAGCGTAGGTGTATAAGTTGAGCTTTGTGACTTGCGAGACTATGTAAAAAAGTATTTTGATAAAGAAACATTTAATATGTTGTCATCGATTAGTAGTTGAGGCGTCCTTTCGTGTAAGCATGTTTAAATCACTCTACCTATCTAAAAAAAACTGTACCAATGAAATTTGTTGCTTAATTTTAAAGATAGATAGAGATTGAAAGGCAGCGAAAAGCGACTTTGTTTTATATACTACAAGCTTTTGCCTGCGACTTCGTCCGCGTGGAATAACTCCCTTTCCCGAGATTACCGGGATGAAAACTATCTTATGATCTTTCTCGGGTCCCCCAGACTATATCTGTACTAAATTTCATTCAAATCGGTTCAGTGGTTTAGGAGTGAAGAAGAGGCAGACAACAGACTGACAGACAGAGTATTGTGTAAAACTGACAGAGTAGTGATATAAGTTTGAAATCACCTATCAGTAATAGGCCGGTGTTATTACATTTTTATTTAAGATACCACTCGAACACCGCGCGACAGCCGGATGCCGTCTTTCCATACATTTTCTATACATTCCTTTAAAAAACTTCAGCCCATCCTAGTAGACACTACTTACGACTTCATAAGTCCTAAAACCCAAACATAGGATTGAAGGGAAAGAATACTGTTTACTTACACACACAAACACCAGGTGGATCATAACGAACAAACCCATACATTATCAGTAAGATTTTCCCATACCCTCGATCGATGGGGTAACATTTACTACTTCGGGAAAAGCCTTGGGAGCTTTAAAAGGTGTTGGGGGTATTTCTCGCGTGCTTAATATCCCCCGTGTAGAAGGAAAATGCTTACATCTCATACGGTTATGTCTCTTGTTTTCCCTGTTTCTTTTTTTATATTGTTGCCTTTGTTTTCTTGCCTATTGTTTGTCAGGTCTAAAAATTTTCAATATTTTAGAAAAAAGATATGGTGAAATAAGAAATGGTTAATTTTTCAGTGTTTTACGTGAAGGGACTATAGACTAAGCTATCAGACTATTATAACCCAGTTACTGGGCGACACGATACTTCTTGATTAGACTGATCAGACTTCCTAGCTCATGGCTGTCAAATGACAACCGGGAGCAATGGTTTTACATATATTATTTCCTAGGCACGGGATGTCAGTGATGTCTCAGATAACCGTTATACGATCTGCCTATTGCATGTGCATGTTTATAACTGTATACTAAACATCTTGGTCGACTGTACAAACCGACCGAGTGGCGTAACACATTTGGCATATTGAATTACTTCGACGTCACTGACTTAATTATTGAGAGATTGTATGTCGGTTTGGCACGGCTGAGCTTGCTAATTACTTATTGCTTGCCAATTAACATTATTAAGAAGACTACATAGACTGATATAATTATTATCCTTACCTAAATGTTCAACATTTCCACCGCTAATGAGTTTAATTAGCGAGGTACGAAATATACTACGAAGTATCGTTCTTAGGCATAAATTATTGTCTTGTGTTAACATGGGTAGTTAATTAAACAATATACATACCTTGTATTTGTTTTGAAAAGCGCTCATCATTATGAACAAATTTTATTCAAGGCCTAACCCTAAAATCGCAGGATTAAAAGCTGATTCAGTCATTAAATGCCAGACAGGTTGATGGTTCACCTGGTGTCAATAGTCATATGTTACGTAGGTATTCGTCTCATGTGCCTGTACGTGAACTCAAACTCTTCACATCGGACCACAACAATGCTACTTTGCGGTTTCATTCAAGTAGTACTTCCCTGCACAAGTTCCTAAACAAAAAGCTCTACTATTACAACATTATTCCCATAGTTCTAAGAAATATATTTTTTGGACATTGACCTTTTATCAGGATTCTGATAAAAGAAGCAGTACAAATTAATAATAATAATAATAATAATATATGACATATGTCGGGCGTGTCACCTGCCAGGAGAATCGATCCGACACATTATCTCTGGTTGTTCTCGTCTTGCTAATGAAGAGTACTTGCATAGGCACAACCTCGTGGCCAGGATTATCCATCAGCAACTTGCTCTGAGATACGGCCTCGTAGAATCTGAAGTACCGTACTACAGGTATGTGCCCGACCCAGTTCTTGAAGATGGCAATGTCACATTGTACTGGGATCGATCCATCATCACTGACAGGACTGTTGTAGCAAACAAGCCTGATATAGTGGTGGTGGATCGATTAGAGCGGCGCGCAATGCTCGTTGACATAACGGTCCCGCATGACGGGAACCTCGTGAAGGCCGAGAAAGATAAACAAATTAAGTATATCGACTTGGCTCGCGAGGTTGTCGACATGTGGGATGTGGACTCAGCGGTCATTGTGCCGATAGTTGTTTCTGCCAATGGTTTAATAGCCAAGAGCCTCGACCAACACCTAAGGAGGCTCTCGTTGAATGGCTGGATCAAGGGCTTGATTCAGAAGGCAGTACTTCTGGACACGGCTCGCATCGTTAGGAGGTTCCTCTCTCTGGAGTCCTGACCACCGGTAGCTTGGACCCTGTTCCCGATGCCGGTGGGTTACTGTTTTTTTTTTTTATATTTTTAAATGATTTTGTTTTTTATAATAATATTTAAAAATGTAAATTATGTGTATTAAAATAAATAAATGAGAATAATAATAAGATATTTATTTCACAAAAAGTAGGAACATGTTGCACTGTGTACAAAGTAATGTCTTAATATTAACAATATCACATCATTAGCACAGTCTTGTTAACTCTATCCCTTAAACTAGGTCTAGCCTGTATCTTAAGAGATAGGGTTCAGCCATAAGGGTACAAATTATAATATGACATTCAGTACAAGTAAAACAGTGTCAGAGTCATTATAAGCAATCTTAATTATTACAATTTAAAAAATGTAGTTAGTATTCTTTAAGTATAAAAGTGAGAGTTGGTGTCCGTGATGGTGTGTTTGTGTGTATATGGGTGCGTTTATGCGTGTATATGTGTGTGAGTGTCTTTTGAAATGAATTGTTATGAGATGAATGTTAGGAGATTCTCTGTTTTAAAGTAATCTTGTTGTAGTAGCCATTGGGTGATTTTTTCTTTTAACGTGTATCTGTTTAGATCGAGAATGTTTAGCATTTTGTGTAGTTTTTTGTATATATAGGTACCTAGAACGTAATATTGGCGTTTGGCAAATGCAGTTTTATGACGTACACCTGGTGGGACATTTGTGCGTTTATCTGGGTTGGATCTGGGCATGCCTTTATGAGTTCTGAGGACAGACTGCAAGATGAAGAGCTGTCTGACTGTTAGAACCTTGCATTAATCATAGAGTTGTTTGGTTGGATACAAGTACGGTTTCTTGGTCATTACTTTAAGTACAGCTCTTTGAGCTCGCTCTATCCTCAGGAAATTTGTTTTAAAGGTACCACCCCATGCAGTAATGCAGTATCCAATAATTGACTGACACAGTGCAAAATATACCATTTTTAATGTGTCCATGTCAGCCGATTCTCGAAGTGATTTAAAAACATATATAAGACGCATTGTTCTGCTGGTTATCATTTCTAGCTGTTTATCCCATCGCAGGCCGTCATCTATTTGCAGACCTAGGTACTTTACACAGTCACTTCTAGGCAGTGTAGGACAGGAGCACGGTGTTGTCGAGTTGTGGCAGGAGTGAGCAGTCACAACAAAACTCAGCGGTGGCTTAGTATTTTGTCTGATTGTGAAAGGAATGAAGCACGATTTACCCACATTTAGTGTAAGAAGATTTTGGTGGAACCACTTCATAATACTTTTTAGTGCTATTTCTGCCTTAGTTTTAGCCTCTTCCCAGGTAGAACCATACGAAATAATTGCAGTATCGTCTGCATAGGCGGTAGACCTTGCAGTTTAATAGGGTCATCCTGCAAAGATCATTAGCATAAATTTGGAATAGCGTGGGACCTAATATGCTTCCCTGTGGCACACCGTATGTAATGATTTCTTCTTTACTGAGGAACTCATCTATTTTGACTTGTTGAGTGCGATTTCTGAGGTAGTCTTTGAAAATATCAAGTGCCAAACCACGTACACCCAAAAACTCCAATTTTGAGATAAGCTTGGGAACAGAAACTGTGTCAAAAGCTTTAGACAGATCTAGAAATATCCCCAAACATTTAGCCCCACTGTCCAATTTTTCAGCTACAAATTGTGTGAGATCCAGTACAGCATCTTCGGTAGAAACCCCAGGTTTGAATCCATACTGGTTATCGGCAATGATATTATGTTTGTTTAAGAAACCCCTAAGTTGTTTGTTCAGGATCTTTTCAAGTATTTTGGAAAGCGACGGGAGAATGGAGATTGGATTAGTTGTTGCTTTATCTGAATTACTTTTACAAATGTTTATAGATTGAATATTTTGCGAATACTAATTTGTCGAAAGTATCTTCGTATAATTATGAAGGTTATGTAAGGTTGCCATTAATTAAATATTACGTTATTATAAACAAGCTTTGTCCTTGTTACGGCGCGTGGATGACAAAATGTCTAACCCTACAACAATGTGCGGCCGGGTCTGTAGACAAAGCCGTAATCTAGGGTCCATAAGACCTATCTCGTTATGCTAACATACGCTGTATACGTATATTGTGAAGGTCATTATGGTGAACAGGTGAAATTACCTCAATTTTGCTAAATTGTGTTAAGTTCTTTAAGAAATATAGGTGTCTCTACTTTTGTCTTATCTAATACTATGTATTATAAACGCCAAAGGTTGTAAGGATGTATGCATGGTTTATTTTCAGCAAAAACTACAAAACGAATTTTCAAAAAAACAAATACATTCTTTGCTAAGTCAAATACGAAAATATAAATCATCATTAATGGCTAATATTGAATCATTTGGATTACTAACTTTTAAACTTTCACGTTTCATGTTAACAACATATTATTATAACGGGTATTAACGCGAAAAGTAATTATTTAAATGCGTTGGAAGGCAGCAGTCAAGCAGACGCAAGCAAAGTCTTCTTGCGACCACGACCTGTGCAACTAGGTCGAAACGTCAAGCCTTCCAAGGTATTTAAATAATTACTTTTCGCGTTAATACTTATTTGGATTGGTTCAGTTTAGGCATTAACTCTGGTTCTGGCCGAATCATTTGGTCAATCTGTCTCTGACTGGCCTAACCCTAATTAGGTAGTATTCAGTTACACCTGGCAATTAGTCTCTCCTAGGATTAAACATAAATCCGTTAGTCAAATGCCTTGACTTTCACTAATACTTCTTGTCAAACCTTAGTTTTGACTAGTCAAATCTGAAACCTCCGCTTTCAAGTTTGACTATCAGTGCATATGCTTTCCGCTGTTAGTCTCTATGTATGCTTCGATATTTAAAACTACGCAACGGATTTTGATGCGAAAAGCCGAAATTTTCAATCAGGGTGGGTGTCTAGTAACATATAAACCAAAAAAAAAATACGGCAACTAATAACAATTTACGTTCCCTAAAACTCCACAAGTGTAGACAATACAAAAACACATGCCGATCAATCAACGTAAATAGCACAACCGCTGCAGATACTTGCAAACTGCCATAAACTGGAGCAAGTATTGATGGATTGATTGAGTCCCTAATCCACTCGCAATCTCCCAGTAACTGGTAACTTCTGCTGGGGACGTTTATGGAGTAATTATAATAGATAGCTGTAGGTAATAAGCTGCCTCAGATTATAATTTTCTCTCTAATGTCTTTGTCTTTAAGAGCAGATTGATGGTCACTTAAGATGAATGATGTTTATCGCATTTTAAGCTTTGTGGTTAGTGATTTGCGTTGCAGTGTTTTGCCATTGAAATAAATTGGAGTAGCGACCCGGCCGGGCCCCGTAATGCGATGTTATATTTTTTTTAATTCTCGGCTTTTTTAATATCTGTAACCTACTAATATTATAAATGTGACAGTTTGTATGAATGTTGTATGTGTGGTTGTTACTTTTTCACGCAAAAACTACTGAGCGGATTTTGATGAAACTTCATAGTAATATAGGCTATACATTTAGGCTGCATAACATCATACTTTGATTTATAGAAGCGAAATAATAATAAAAAACATAACTTATGACGAATTTGAAAAATCCTTTCTTTGTAAAACCTAATCTTAACAAAGAACATACCCTCCCAGTTTGATGTCAATAGAACTAGGGTCTAGGTTATATATGTTGATTGTCAATCAATCTACCAATCATATATATAGATAATTCTTGCAATAAAAAATAAGTAATCTATTGTAATCTAAGTAAGCTTTAATTTGGAAATAATAATATCTAAGTAATCTATTGAGCTGTAATCATATTTGGAAATAAGATAACGTACAATAGGAAGCCACGTTCCATTCTCTCGATATAATCCGCACGAAATGATGCGATATGGTTTATTCATGGACAGTCACAAAGCTAAGAAAAGATCGTCAGGCTTGATCTACGGTCAACAAAAGAAATAAAAAATGGGTCACTAGACGTTGAGGCGTTCTTAGAAAATGATAGATATCTTCTATAGGTATATGTTTTTCTTGAGCTGCTTATTTTCTGTATATATTTGAGAATATTAAAGAGACAGGCATGTTGTCAACACACAGCCGAAATTACTGAAGCTAGAAACATAAAATTTGTAAAATGCACTAAGAAACCATTTTTGGAAATTCAACCTAAAAAACGCCTAAAACAGCTAACATATTATGTAGTTAATTATTTTGAATATTAAATATGTATCTATCGGTTGTTGTCTGTCTATGTTGTTACTTTTAGGCCGTGCGCTGCGATAGGCGTGCGCACAGCGCGGGCGCCCGCGTGGCGTGCTGTTTCATGTAATCTCATAGATCAGCACTGCGTGCAGCGGGTCGCCCGTCGCACGCGGCGCGGGCTGCGGGTGTCCGTGACGGAGCACGCAAGCGGAGATGTTTCCAGGAAATCAGTACACCCGCGCGTTCAAAATTATACTGGCGGCGCGGCACTGCGAGAGGCGGGAGACCGACGCGGGCGTCCGCGACGGAGCACTGCGGGTGTCCGCGACGGACGCCCGCTGCACACGCAGCGCACGGCCTTAATTGACTGCAAACTTCAAGTAAAACTTTAAATACCTTTGAGAATTCTAAATTGTCACCCAGGCACACCCGGCTACTGCCATGAATTACTAAAAAACATTGATTTTGATCTAGCTGAAATCTTGATCGTTGTCCCAGAAAAATCCCATTGAAATCTCAATAGCGGAAATCATCCTTCTCGTTTATTTTTAGAACAAGATAAAAGGAAACGTTTTCAAATTGACTTAGTAATCGAGAAATTATGTCGAACTTGGTAACTCCGAAATTGAGCTTTCGGACGACTTGTGTAGTTTATATCTCTAATTACTTTGTATTTTAGACGATGGACAACATAAATAAATGTTGAGTTGTCAAACATTTATTTAATATATAAATAGCTTTTACCCGTGACTACGCCCGCGTCACCCGCGTGGATGTCGCACTTTCATCCACTATTACACCCTTTGAGGAATCGGTTTTCCAAAAATGATTGAATATGGGGCTCCACAGGGCCAACGCCTGCCGGGGTTGCGGAATGTTTGTAATAGTTACCTTGACCCTGGAACATAAAGGGCAATCGAAGGAACATGAGTGGGTTTTAGTCAGTAAGAGTCTGACATGCCCTCCCGCCGCACCCAGGACGGGAGCAGTCATTGGATGATTTCCCACTCACCAAAAAAAAAAAAAACACAGAGGAAATGTATAGGAAAGCTCGACTGGCTAACTTTACACGAGTTTCAGAACTTTTGCCAAACCTAGTTATACTTACTAACATGTGGTTTTCTGTAAAAAAATGTAAGACACATCGATGTAAAAGAATACCTATCGCATACAGTCACAAAAGGTATTTACCATTTGTGTATTTAGGCACGAAAATATTAAACGAAGAAGAATGTCCCACAAATGTGTTTGCAAGCTACGAAGTAACGCAATCATTTTTCGTACTGTTTTCCTTCCGTTTAAACTTGGTCAGTCATCAAAAATACATAAAAACCTCCACGAAAGTCAACTCAAAGTTGTGTCTTCAAAACAAGTTACGTAACCTAGAAGTCGACCCATCAATTATGCCCTCCACCGACTTCAATTAGGTTGCTATTCGGCAACCATTCGACAACTTCTCGCCAAACATTGGCCTGGCCATTTCATCGTCTATCGTCGCTCTTAAATCCCACTCTGTTGGGCAAAATATCGCCACTGGGTCGCTCATTAGGCCTCCAAAGATATTTAATGTTATGTCAACTTTGCCAATTATGAATATTAAAGCTAAGGTTTTTTGCTAATTACTCAGCAAAAGTTGTGCGCTCCGTTCAACCAGGACAAAGCGCCATTTATCATATCAGCTTCATGCAAATATTGTTAGGGTTTTTCCTTTTTTATTGCCGTTTAGTGGCGGCCGTTGTACGACCAATATCGATTTCAATATAAGACGTACAGCTATTGCTTGCCCGTGGCCATTCTATGACAGCTATAAATTCATGCATTCAGTCGTTCTGTCCCTTCAAATAGGGCCGAACAAAATGGCCCTATAAAGAAGTTTTAGTGGTCTCAATATTTCTGTTGCGATTTCCGGAGAGGGAAAATAAAGGAGATAAGTTCGAGTCCAAGATAATAGTTCGCAACGGGAGGGTCGTGTAAATATCTTTGTTTTTATAACTAAAGGGCCAAAAAGCTTTTCAACATTTTGTTAGTTATAGACATGTAGCATCATCGTAAAATAGGGTTGACTACAATAAAGCTTTGAATGTGTATAAAAAAGTGAAACGAGTCAAAAAGAGTTTTTAATGGCAGTCCCAAACGACATCTAAAATATCACTTTTAATTTTGGAAAAGAGGAAAAATAAAATTTGAAATATTCCCTTGATTTATCTTCCGAAAGATTAGGCAAAACGTTTTGTAGGCCGAGTGACTGGCAGATTCATCCCAGTAAATGAATTTGGGTCCCGCAGTGACATAGCCGTTTCGCAAATGAGTCCGGCTAGAACTGGATTGAACTGGATTGAAGTGGATTGTCGCTGGCTTGACTACAGCTTAATCAAGTAACGTCGTTAAGGGATTTTATAAAGATAAATCTTTTGAAGATTAGCTGAGTGAAATTGTTAATTATAAGGCCCAGTGTCAGAAATAGGTTAAAAAGATTTCATTTTGAGTAAACGTATTGTTTGGAAACGTTGCTTGAGAAAGCAACTGAAATGAGTTTTATCCATTATGATGTAGATTCAAGAAAAGTAGCCAGGTCAGGTTTATATTTAACGATATCTTAGTTTTTAATTAAAAATATGCTCTTTAGTTTAAATGGCTCATCCATATGAAAAACCGGCCAAGTGCGAGTCGGACTCGCTCATGAAGGGTACCGTAGCAGCAAGTAACATAATATAAAGTTCTTGTTATATTTGAGTTGATTGAAAGAAAGGTAAATTACGATATACGGTTTATGACGTATTAAAAAAAAAAACTATTTACTAGATCTCGTTCAAACCAATTTTCGGTGGAAGTTTACATGGTAATGTACATAATATATATTTTTTTGATTTATCATACCCTTTTTTTGGAAGTTACAGGGGGGGGGGGGGCAACATTTTACCACTTTGAAAGTGTCTCTCGCGCAAACTATTCAGTTTAGAGAAAAATGATATTAGAAACCTCAATATCATTTTTGAAGACCTATCCATAGATACCCTACACATATGGGTATGATGAAAAAAATTTTTTTTAGTTTAAGTTCTATGTATAGGGACCCCCAAAATTTTTTATTAATTTTCTATTTTTGTATCAGAATCTTAATGCGGTTCACAGAATACATCCACTCAGCAAGTTTCAACAGTATAGCTCTTATAGTTTCGGAAAAAAATGGCTGTGACATACGGACGGACAGACAGACAGACAGACGGACAGACAGACAGACATGACGAATCTATAAGGGTTGGTTCCGTTTTTGCCATATGGCTACGGAACCCTAAAACGAACCTTTTATAGCTACAGAGAGGGTATCCAAACCGCCATCTATAGCAAAAATTGCAATATACACAACATTCTATAGAACTACATACTAACACCTCAATGGACATTGTGGCGAGCAGGTTAACCACTACTTAACAAGTAATAGGCACTAACTGGTTCAAAACTTCACTCAAAGACGCCATCAAAAACAATATCATGTTACAGCAAAACAAAAATAGGGTACAGTAATATTTGCACTGGTACAAAGTGACCCTTTACTGTGGTACAAAGTGGACCTTTACTTGGGCTTAACGACCCACCCGAAATTATTTCGTTACACTACCACGAGTATGTATAAAAGGGTGATTTGCTGAAACAACTAAGGGCTTTAGTAATGACCCTAATTTAATTTGTGCGTGTTTCGGCATTGGGCTAGTTTATTTTGGGTATTTATTCAGTACTCTTTATGGGTTTACTTACTTAGATGATAATAGCGTGGGGATTTAATCGTAAATCTATAGAAGGCTGGCTATATAGGTGAGGGTATGTTGAGGGTGCGGTCGAATATTGTATTAGTAGGCGTGATGACGTAGGCAACCACTGTCGTAAATACTGATGCAGTATCTGACCGCACTAGTGATCGCGACCGCAACAAATTAAGTTCCCAAATTGAGTTTCCGTTGGCCCATTGAGTGGAGATTGCGTCAATGCGAACAACAGGATTACATTTTTTAATCCAATAGGTAATCAGTTTTTTTTGTATAAAAATGTATAATTTTATCCTGCTACCCTTCCCCAGTGACACTATAAACCAAGGCCTTATATTCCCTTAGCGTATATTTCGTCTCCACTCCATAAAATAAATTAGTTTTAATTAATATTTTTTGAGATTTTACAGCGCTAATTTCCTTTGTAAAGGTAGCATAACTTTTATTACATTAACACGCCATGGGGTGTGGCTGGTTCCCACTGGGAATATTCCCGGGGGTGGTAACTTTTTAAATGTACATAACTAATTATAATTGAGCATTAAGAGATTGAATTAATAAAATATACTCACGTTATTTCATCATAATAAATTTAGAATTGAGAAGTAAACCCAGAAGACCATTGTATAGTTGCGCTATCGACTTTTTTTTTTGGGACAATCCCGCCACACTATCCGTGCGTGCAAGCGCTTTACCTATTATTGGAATCAATTGTAATAGCTCACATTTTTAGGACCCAGTAATTTTATTACAAACTGTATTCCGTGGTGCTTGGCAGTCTGGGCTTCTCCCAGTTGTGATTGCCCCTTTGTGCCTATTGGCCTAGTTCTGTTCTGTCTCCTGCTTGTTATGGAGGGAAGTGAAAATATTTATTTTTCTTACTCCTCCGCAGTTCTTTCTGATTAATTTCGTTGCGGGATCCAAGACAGTTGAATCGTTTCTCCGGGACTCGTCGAGCTTCATTGCTTCGGCGCTTTTATTGCGGACTCCACTGTTGATTCTGGCTTTAAGGAGTTGCAGTGGTTGGGAATAGTGTGGCGGACTAAGAGACCAGACAAACCAAGATATGCGGCGCCTTAAGCTTTTGGTATAGAATGGTGCTTTCAATGACCAAGCGACAGCCGGCGGTCGAGCTGCTATTATTGATATTGAATGCTGTTTAACCAAAGTTTCACTGGGCTGAGGCCATAAAAACTGCTGCATATAACTGCTGTTTATCAGAAATAGATCCCCAACTAGATCATTAAAACCCCAGAAGAGCTATTACAAATTCAACAATATTCTATGATGTCAATTGTGTGTTCGAAGGTTCAAATAAACATCTTTAAACAGTCAACTCTTTATTTTTGTCATCTTTTTCACATTCGTTTATTGAAAATTAACCAACCGAAATAGAATTTCATACGGCAAAAGTCAGAATCTCTACAATACTTACTTCTTTGTAAATATAATATCGTGACGTCACCCACGCAAGTATGCATGACTTTGACTACGTAATATGTTCGGAATATAGTTAAACAAGATATATTATTTTTAGCTCGGTCTCCTTTGACATGTAATATTATGTTACCAAGTCATGACAAGGGTCTGTTCACTACATGTGTATTATTTCTCCACAATTTCAAACATAACTGAATAAGTAAGTGGATTTTTCCTTGTTATTGTCAATAAGTATATGAAATTGTTTCTGTTACGTGTTTTTGTTTGGTTGTTCTATTTTTGTGTTGTGTGTTGCTTGTTATGTTTTATATGTATTATATATATGTATCTATTATCACTATAATATAAAACAGAGTCGCTTACTACTGCCTCTTTGTCCCTGTATGCTTAGATCTTTGAAATTACGCTACGGATTTGATAAGGGTTTTTAATAGATAGATCGATTCAAGAGGTAGGTTTATTTGTATAATATGTGCTTATTATAGAAGAGGAAAGCCGGGATTTCCAAAGTATTGTAACACCTGTGTGAAGCTGGGGCAGGTCGGTAGTATTATAATTATATTTATTTGTTTATTACCTTATTAATAATAATATATTTATTTACAGAATACTCTTTCCTAATTATCCCTCTACTGCCCTAGGTTTACTGGATAGTTTAAATCAGTCTTAACAATAAATCAGGCGAAACCAGTTTTGAGGTAGTTTTTAAAAGAATTCGCCTTTTTATGGTATTTTCTTCAACATCCTTGCCTTGCTGAGTCGGGTGAAAATTATATGATGGTAAAATTAAAAGCATTTTAGCTATAGCACAATGTCGCCATAATTATAATTAAGGAAAACCTTAATTATGTAATTATTATTTAAACAGACTGACCTTATTCTGACTGGGTAGGTCACAATAAGGTCAGTCTTCAGTTTTAGCTTTCAAACCATTTAAACCATATATTTTGCTACACATACAGAGACTGAACACAAAAAATATTACATTTAGAAAAAAAATACAGCGTAGCAAGGGGTCCATCTCAGCACTGATTTTCAGATGGCCCCTGACTGTTGAGTAACATGTTACACATCTGCGCGCACACGAAATTAAAATACATTATTATGTAATGAAATAATAAAAAAAAAGATTAAAAGCTCTTATACCTGAATAATAAAAAAAAACACACACACATTAACTGAAATTGACAAAAAGAAAACATTACAAGAACTTATAAACTTAAAATAAATAAATAACAACAAAAAAATAATATGATAAATAATACTAAGAGGTATTTTGACTGACACTATATTTGGAGGTTGTTACTCTGTCTTTTGTTTATTTAAAAATATAATACTCAAATGTTTTTTCAAAGTCACCTGGGACATACTACTGCGTAGGGGAGGGGGTAGATCGTTCCATATCTTGGTAGCAGAGTATTTAAACCCTCCCTTATACTGAGCCGTTCTGTGAGCAGGTATGACTAAATTATTGGCTTCTCTCCTGCGGGTACATCTCTGATGCACGTTCCTAACCCAGTCGAGCTTGTCGTACAAGTATGCTGGCCTTTTCTTAAAAATTACTTTATGTACCAGACACGCGAGATGTATTTTTCTACGAGCTTCCATTTTTAAAGTGTCTGTATCGTTAAACAACGGGATTAGACTTAGTTTGCCATGTATATCAGGGTAAATTGAAACCACATGTGCCAGATTGTGACATCTACTATAATTGTGTATGGCAAATAATTTTCTTTTGGAATATATGTTATTTATAGGTATGTGCTTTTCTAATATGTTTGGCATAATTTTCGCAACGCCTATTATCGTATTATCTTAATAATTTTGCGTGCTTACTTATTTTGAGCAAATTTCTTGCTAGTTTTGCCATTTTTTTTGTTGTTTTCGAAACTCTAACATTCATTTTTCATTAACTCTAAGTCATTCTTCTGACACAGTACGTAATATATTTCTTCAAAGACACCCAAAATAAATGGATCAAACACATCGTAACACAATAAAATCGGTCCATTTACATAATACGGTAAGCGGTACAAGCCACAGCAGAGACCGCAGACGGGATGACGTCACACAACACAAACATGAATTATTCACAGTGCCTAGATTAGATGCCATCTTACGTTTCCGTGGCGAATGTTTTAATGTTGCCAGCCCAAATGGATTTTAGGATCATAAAACGCGAATGTTTCATTGTCGCTGATAATTTGATGGTGGAATAAAAGTCAAGGCTGTTTTTTGTTTCTATGGTGTAACACTTTAGTGCAAATGATACTTTTAATTGTGATTACAAGTGTAAAAAGCTCGCCCCCGCGCATTCTTAATAACTATAAGGCAGAACCGATTTCAATGAAACATATCTAGAAAACTAAAAATACTTTCAAATAAAAAACCGCATCCAAAACAGTTCACGCTTTAAAGAGCTACGGTGCCACAGACAGACGAACAAGCAGACACACACATAGTGGTCAAATTTATAACACCCCTCTTTTTGCGCCCGCCGGGGCGAGGGTTAAAAAGAAGCACCTTGTATGATGGTTCTATAGACAGGTTGCAGGATAGATAACGAACGGAGAAGGCAATATATCTTAGATATCGTTGAACTCGGTAAATAAAAAGTCGTCAAGAAACCAGGACCTAAAATTTATAATTAATGTAGAGCGAAATAAGTAATTCACTTTGAGCATCATGGTGGTCAATGCTCGTAAATTCTCGGAAAAAGAAGTGGTTTTTACATTGCAGTGGGTAAAAATATTCGATATTTAACAATATTTCTAAAATGGAAGAAGTTCTACCGGGGAAGCAGAAGTTCAGAAGACCGGTGGGAACAAACCAATATCCGTACTAATATTATAAATGCGAAAATAACTTGTCTGTCTGTCTGTCTTTCTGTCTGTCTGTGTCTTCTTTACGCCTAAACCACTGAACCCATTTGAATGAAATTTGGTACAGATATAGTCTGGGACCCGATGGAGGACATAGAGTAGTTTTCATCCCGGAAATCCCCCGGGAACGGGAACTATTACCTATTCCACGCGGACGAAGTCGCGGGCAAAAGCTAGTTATGTGAGAACCACAAACCTGCAACAACACAAAAATGTTTTTATTCACCAAAGTCCCTTTGATTGTAAATTAAATCAGACTAACCCGGAAATTCAGAAATGAAAATACTGCTGTTTAAGATTACAGGAACGATCGTGAAAAATTCGTGAACATTTATCAAGAACACAAGTTTTCCCCGATTTATTCCCGCCTCACCTTAGCTATAAGATATTTATCATTCAGTTTCCAACAAAAGGCGGGAATCGGCCGCCATTTTGTAAGAAGAAATTCTCGGTATATTTTATATCTAAAACGAATTACGTTGGTGATGCTGGGGCTGAATCAAATCTGTGCTTGAATAAATTCAGTTTAGGGAAGAATTACGCTATTATTTTGGTATTTTAAGGTATGCCATCACGGGATTCCTCACTCTATTGGAATTTGGAGCAAGCTTACACAATGATATTACAAGTAAATAAATAGCAGTAAATACGTTAGTACTGCCTACATAGGATTCTAACTTCAGTAACGATATAGAGTATTTAGTCAGTAGCACAATGATGTTGTATGTAGGGCCTACCACATGGTCATGTTTTGAAGGGGCAGCAGTGACAGACTGACTGACGCTAATAATGATGATGATGGTAATGAAAGTTTTGCAGTAATAATTTTGTTTTAGGAAGATCGAAATATAACATTAAAACAACTAAAAACACATTCTTGAAACAAAAAAAAACTTTTATAGTAAAAGTTCTAAGCATTTTGTTTAAAAAAAAAATAATGACTCGATGAAGAATATTTATTGTCTTTCGAGATGCAAAAAGTTCTTGTTAAACGTTTTTTTCTTTCGTGTTATCTTAAACTTTCTTCAATGTCCAAGAAATTCGAATGTACCGTCAGCAAAGTTATTTACTATACAGATTCGTCACATATAATTTAAATTATTTTGAACATCGAAGGATTCAAATTAAATTTCAACTCATTAATGAGCTAGTTGACATTATGTTCATCCAATTTACATTTTAAACATTATTTAAAAAAAATCAAAAGCAAAAAAAAAATTGTTCACGGGTAACGTGAATATAATTCAAGTTACTAAAGCTCGGGGCTTCAGAGAGAAGAATCTCCGAACAATACTTGCCCTGTCCAGGAGTACAATTTTCTGAATCAGTTTCTTGATCTAACAGCCTAAAGAGAGCACTCTTAGGTATTCGTCACGGCTCTTGTCAATCGGCACAATGACTGTTGTACTCAACGTTTTTTTTATTTCATACTTATTGTCCTTCGCAATTTCAGGTTAGGTTTTTGGTTACTGCCTCTTTCCTTGGGTCATAGCGTGATGTTATGTAGCCTATGTCTTATTTATGATGACTGAGCTTTATTACTTCTAAAATTAAATCAAAATCCGTTTAGTAGTATATGCATAAAAGAGTAACAAACATCCATTCATGACCCATCTATCCTCATAAACGTTCACAGATAATATAATATTTGTAAGATGTAAGATGTGTATATATTTTACAAAACAAAATGAGAAAAACAATAAAAAGGCTAAAAACCTCGGTGAGGTTATATTATTTAAGTCTTAGACATTAGATTTGGACATGTTTATGTATAATCCATACTAATATTATAAATCCATACTAACATTATGGGAAAGTGTGTCTGTCTGTATGTTTGTCTTTCTTTCACGGCAAAACGGAGCGACGAATTGACGTGATTTTTTAAGTGGAGATAGTTGAAGGGATGGAGAGTTACATGGCTACTTTTTGTCTCTTTCTAACGCGAGCGAAGCCGCGGGCAAAAGCTAGTGTTGACTATATGTTATTTAAACCTTACCTGAACCCAAAACTAACAACTTTTTAATAGGCTGCGAGTAACTGTTGTCCTAGATACTTATTTGGTAGGAGATTTCCCACTAGACCAGTGTAGGGGAATTATGTCGGTACCTATCTAGTTTATTGGCGGAAAATTGCTTCAACTAAAAGCTTTTTTTTTGTAAGACGAGTCATAATAGGTTAGCATTTCATGAGATTTTGTGAAAACCTTTTTCATAAACAAAAACTAAACCAGTCTTTCACTCAGTGAGTTTAGGGGATGTAAGATTAAGGCAAGGAAGTTGTAAAGGCCTGCGCACACCAAGTTTATTAAACACGCCGCCTCCGTTGACGCGTCTTTGTTGCGATGCAGACGTAATCATGGTCAGACGCAGCCAGTTCACCTCTGAACACCTGTATAGATTCAAACGCGTTTAAATAGATACAGACGCGCGTTCGTAGCGATACAGACACCATGCAAACGCGCGTGTGTATCGATACACACTGGCAAATTACGTTTGTTTGCAGAGTCTCGTCAACAGTAGCACGATGCTATTGGTCAAGACATCATGATTGCATGTGTTTTGTTATTAATTCTTTTACCTTCAAACACACGTGATTCGAGACACAATAGAAAGACAATAGCAGCCCGACAGCCGGCTGGAAGTTGAAAGGTTAAATAGTGAAGAAGAAAAAAATACTGACGTATGTTGAATCGTTACAAACACTATTCTAACACGCGTCGGTATCGATACAAACGAAAACAAACAGCTCAGCAGGTTAAAAGCACGCCGTCGACGCACAGGCCTTAAAAGTAAAAACCATGCTTTGAACCAATTTATTACGATAATTCTTTTTTACACTAAAGTATTACTAAACCATGTCGTGTTACATCCCATATCGTGTCGAGCAGACTGGTAAGCGCAACATCGCATGTTTCCATTCATTTTACAAACTTTACTGTGTAGCCTACTTTATCCAAAGCTCGTCGAAACAAAATGATGCGTGAAGCCGATGGGCCATCTGCCTTAGAAAATCTGGTGTATCTCAGCTTTATTACTGTTAGGGGTTCTAAAGCTATGTATTCTATTAGACGGGTTTGTCTGTGGATATTGACAACGAGTGTGGGAATTATGTGTACGTATATATGTTTGTTTGTGGTGCTTCTGTTGATATTGTATATTTTAATTTTTAATAAAGATACCACAACCTCTAAGTATTTGGGCACGCCGTTATAGCGGCGGTAAGACCCCTCTTTGAGGAGTGGCTGGAGAGGCGTCATGGCACTCTCACGTTTCGCTTGACACAGGTCCTCACCGGACATGGTCAGTTCGGGAGGTTCCTGTGTCGGATTCGGGCGGAAGCGACGCCTGGGTGTCACCACTGCAGTAACGGTCGCCTGGAGGACACGGTCGAGCACACAGTTGAGGTGTGCCGCGCATGGGCGGAGCATCGACGTGTCCTCGTAGAGGCGATAGGCGGCGGTGACCTCTCGCGCCCGGCGCTGGTTCAGGCCATGCTTCGGGGCGAGACGGAATGGGATGCCGTCGCCTCCTTCTGCGAAGCAGTTATGCTAGTAAAGGAAGCGGCGGCGCGCGAGAGGCAACGACGAGCCTCTCGCCCCGGACTAAGACCCAGGCGAAGACGTCGAGAGTCGCAAGACGACTACCGGCCACCGTAGGCGCGGTTCTGCGGATGGCGAGCGATGGGTAGCTCGCCACCCGGCTAGGACCAGGACCGCGTAGACGGCGCGTTTTGTTCCACGCGCGCCTCAAAGAGAAGGAGTCAGCACAGGAAGGGGCCCAACAGGGCCAACGCCTGCCGGGGTTGCGGAATGTTTATAGTGGTTACCGTGACCCTGGAACATAAAGGGCAATCGAAGGAACATGAGTGGGTTTTAGTCAGTAAGAGTCTGACACGCCCTCCCGTCGCACCCAGGACGGGAGCAGTCATTGGATGATCTCCCACTCACCAAAAAAAAAAAAAAAACCTCTAAGTATTTCTTCATATTTATTTTTCTTTCATTTATTTAATTTTATTGAGAAAACGTAAAACGACCATCGTTATGCCGTATTTTCTAAACACCTAATGGTTTTAAGTACAGTGAGCTAAAATGTTTAAAATAATTATACTTACTAGTAAAAATAAACTACGTTAACAATATTAATTTAGCGTGCGCTATAAATAAGAATAACTTTAACATTTCTACTCTTAGGTCTAACTATTTTGAAACTACTCAAACAATGTTAATAAATTAAGCTGAGTATCGTATTTCTCAAAATAATCGCTCTATAAATTGTAGGCATACACGCATTAAAATACTTTTTATTGTACATTAACATTCTAAATAACTAAGAAATCCATGACTCATAATATTCGGTCAGGAATTAGTGTCATAAAGCTAATAAAATATTGAAAAAAAAGCGTTTTTAAAATTCGGAATGGTTTGCAGAATAAACGTAATAGTGACGTAATGACCACTTTACACCCTCGTATATAATAGTATCGTTATTACACGTTTTCTTCGTGTGAAAAAGGTACGCCATATTGTACGGGTAAGCGATTATGGGGTATCTTTTGCATAGAAATTGAAGGTTTAAATAGATGGAGGATATTTATCATTTTGTATTCCAAATAGTGGTGTGTAGGTATTTCTTGTACTTCTCACTATCAACCAGTCGACCATAACATTAATAATTATTGAATTATGAGATATAACTGTAAAAGCAGACCAACGATAAATATTAAAACAGTCATAAATAAACTTTGCTCAGCAAGTGTTTTAGCTAGGCATAACCATGTTACCATATTATCACGGCTTTGCTTTTTTAAATAAAAATAAACCATGAAGGTTTTTATTAAATTAAATGTTACATCCACCGAATGAGTTATGGCTTCCACGAGTGTACAAAAATTACATGCTTTTAACACAACACCACTCTGCGTTTTCATTGTGTTTATGTCTGAGTATATTGTTACTATGACATAAAACGCTTTTATTTTATAACTTCCTTGTTATGGAGTAGAAAGTGCAGGCTATTTTCACGTAGAGATTTTTACTTACCATTACTTCTGTGTTTAACAGAACCTTTTTGCAACCAATCAATAGCCGAGTTTTATGACCACATGGACGTAAAAAAGTAATCTCTTTTAATCCCGAGTGAAGCATGCAAAATGCTGGTGTACGAGTGTGCGTAACACAGAGGTGTGTTTTGTCAGACAGATTATCCGACAGTGTGTATTTGTGTGAGAGTAATTCTAGTTGCACAATCTGTGTATATGAGTGAGTGCAACATGTTGAACAAAGTTAACTGTAGGACTTTGTATGGTTTACACATTTAGTGTAAAATTACATTCGTCCGTTTTTAGGTCCGTGTATAGCCCGATGCTGTTAGAGGTCTTGAATGAGGTAAAATTCTCATCCGCCACGAAGAGGCAATTGTTTAAAGCTTCATAATAACAAACAAAATAACACAGTCACATCATTATCCATTCGTATAGAAATAATTAAATGTTAACGAAAAACACAAAGACAAATTAGATCAGCCATTACGTCATAACAAGACCCGAAAGAGCATTAAAATCTAACATTTTAATCCAGATTATTGTCCGCCCACTAAGACAATACGCCCACGTATAACCTTGTGTACATTAGCTTGGCATCGATGGCGAATGGCGCATCTTTCCAGGGGTGCAGACAGACGGGCGCCAGATGTCCTTGGCCGAATGGCGCCAGAATGGCGCGACAGCTGGCGCTCCAGGGACGGATGTTAGCTGACTAGTGTACACTCAGCGGTATAGAAAAGGTTGCGTACTGTTTGGGAATTGAACTGTACTTTCTGTAAGTGATGTTTGCATGGTGCGTCACGGATTTGTTATCGGTTTTAGGGTTAGGACTGCAGTATGCTAATAGATTGTTAGCTTTCTCATATGTCTGCAATATTAATATTCATTTAAAATCTTACTGTAAAATCCTTTTGAGCTCTAAAACAAACGCACGAGTTGTACGCGAAACAAATACATTCGATTGAAAAAAGGTAATTTTTATAAAAGGGAACTTAGTTGGAAACGTAATGTTCTTGTTTTCTATGTTGTTAGTGACTGATTTCGTTAATGGATATACTGTTTGTCACGTTGTCAAACACCCATACTTACTAGAAATTGGCATCACCCGAATCATCAATAGATAAAAAATAAGAATGCTGTTATGGACTGCCGGCTGGTAGTTTAGATTTGATTGCTTCATAGTCTCACCATTAATAAATATCAATCCATTTTGTCATAATTTGCTTGTATGTTGTTGTGGTTTTTTTATTACGGCATCTACTGAAACACCTAAAAGAATAAAGTGGAAGTACTATAAAGATTAAAAGCACAAAACAGCACAGTACATTAAAGAATTACATATATTACTTTTATTATCAAAGAAGTCTTTGTTACTATAGAAGCAATTATTTGATTGCCAAGACATACATGTACCTATTTTAATTCTAAATAACAAGACTTCAAAGGAAGGTTATACTCACATGGAGGTGAACGACTCATGACTATGCAAATGTCATTCAAGTTATAATAATGAACAAAGGCAATCTTTCATTTTAAATTGAGCGAAAATAGACGTACCTACCTATTATACAAAGAATGCAGCCTAAGCGATAGGTACCATTAGTAAATCAGTGTAATATATGATCATCATTCATCATACTATTTACCGTTGTAAGTTTCCCAGGGTTCAGACTCAATGGCGCCGTGTGTCCTTGGGCGGTGGCGTCAGACCGGCGCGACGCTCGGCGCTACGGGGAGGCTGCGGTCTTATGGAACTGAAAGTGAGGGTAGGTTCGATACGATTGGTTTGTTCGGCAATTGAATATAGCAGAAAATTGTTTTCTTTTTACAATAGAGACATTTTTGTGTCATGTATTAGTAAAAATAAAGCTCATGGGTATTTGCTACGGTCTAATGGTCATTAGAAAATAATGTAAAATTCCAAACATTATATCATAGCTCTACTTTAAACCAGTAGAGCAGATTGCTATCAGTGACACTAAAGCATGAACTTTCTGCCACATTACTCAATTCTAAGATGTCAATTTTTAAATAAGAATCTAAAAGTGTAACATTTAAATCTTTCAACGACCAAGCGACAGCCGGCTGTCGGAGTATTACACATTAATCATAAGCATTTAGTCTTGAAACTAAATATAAATATTATGCGAAACGGGTATCTATGTATACAACTTCAATAAAGCTTAAGAATTTTTTGTTTGTAATTTCTGAAAGTACCAGTCGGGTTTGAAAAAATAACCTTTCTGTATATAATATCCAAGTCTATAAGAATTTAATGAAGCCGATATCATTACGTTTTGACGCCACAGAAGCAAAACAATATCTATTAAAGCACGTAAAACCGCGCGGAACAGCTAGCATCCTTTATAAACACAACCGAATTCACGTTTACTCAGCGCTACACATTTTGAATAGACATTTTGTAATCTCAACGACACAGTAAAAAGCGATAAAAATAAAATTCCCTATAAAACATGAAATTGCCGTTTTTGCTACTTATAAAAACAGTGGTAGAAGTTTATGTTTGTTATCAACAAACTTTTAACACCCTCGAGTTCGTGCTGCACGCAAACTTCGGTGACATGTTATTAATGTCACTTTATTTAAATAAATCTGTGTTATAAATCAGGTTGCTGTAAATTATCATAAATTGTGACCTATTTTTTAATTAGGTTACTTGTAGATTATTGCCCTTACTAATAATCATTGTGTAAAGTTATGCAATGAATAAAGCCTGTGTAACCATACATTTTTTGACGTATAAACCTGTCATAACTTTATGCAGCGTTTATTAGTAAGGCGCTAAAATTTCCGCTTCTTGATTGTGATTTTAACAAATATCACACAAAGCGGCACCCCTTGGCAAGTGTTTAAAAATTCCTCCTATGAACAAAGAAAATGCTTAAAACCGTTGAAAATGCTGTTAAGCATTGTCAACAACTTATGTCTATCTCATACATTTTACAATCTAGTCTATTCTACCACCTATTTATTATACATACAATGTTTAGCGTCTAAAATACTTTGACGAAACAACGGGGATTTTTTTTTAACTTTTTGTAAAAATCGTGGCAACACATTTAGTGATCAGTTTATTTATATACATCATGGCCTGAAAAACTTGCCATATAAATCTAAATATTTTCTTATCCGCACAATTATTATAAAATAGGTAAACATGCCAATCTCTTTTTAAATTAACAGGGAAATATGACACTGTACAATAAAAAGGTACACTTATAAAATTGTTCAAGAAATTGGGCACTATTTAAATAAAAATGTCCCTTAAAAATTCCACACAAAGAAAATTCTTTCTTTACATAGCCCGTAATTAGACCTTCAGCAGGTACACTATAGATCTTTAAGTAAATTCCTGAGTTGCTAATAAAAGTTCAAATTAAAATGTTCAAATGGATTCCAGACCCCGTCAGTTTACACGGGGCTGTTAAGAAAAAGTAATTTCCCTGGATAGCCGAGTTCAAATTGCGCGAACAATGACTAGGGAAGCATAAAAACACGTTATATGAGAGACCTTTAGCAATTTATTTGCAAATTAATTTAACAATACATGCATTTTGTATTCTGTGTTCTACTTCGTAGCGGCGTAGCGGTAGAAAAGCGTAGTAATGTGCTACGGCGTAGGCAGCGGTTTACATGACAGTATGACACACCCTATTAACTGATGTCGATTAAGAGCTTGTATAGATTTATATAGAGCAACAAAAACAGTCTGATCAAACCAATTTATATATAAAATATTAAACTTATATACCATCGGTGGCCAAATTATTAGGGACAGTATTCATTGAGCAACATTTTTTTGTTCAAACACCTTTTTAAGAAAATAAATAATGTTATATAGGTTTTTCTGGTATGGTTTTACTCCTGGTATTATTATTATTAATTTTGATATGTGATACCACCATGTGATCGAATCATTTTCAAAAAAAGTGATATTGCTTATAATATGTAGCAATTTTGTTAACTTCAGTTGAAAATTACTTTTGTTTCATTGATGACAAAAACTATTTTTGGTTTTAATTTTACAAGATGTTTCTGTTAAAACTAATCAAACCGCAGATATTGTTTCTGATGATGTCCTATTTTTCTTAAATTGAATACAAAATATGAAGTTTTGAGAACGATATTACGTGATACGTTTAAAATTTCGCCTTTTTAAAATGGACAAAGCTGTAGACACGTCTCTATGAAAGTTTATGAAAATAAAAACGTTGTTTCTGTATTTTACACATTCTCTGAAAGATTTCACAGCTATTACAGGTGTCTAAAAGTCTGAAGTAAACAGTATTAAAGTAAAATCTGATCAGAACAAACTTCTAAAAACACAGAGTGTGAAAATATGTGGCAAAAAACGGATCACCACTCTTTGTTCTGACCTTAAAAACAGAGATATCTGCCTAAAACATGATTAAAAGTGTATTGTTTCCCTGACTACGATTATAAACGAGGGATAAGACAAGAAAATAGAAGTATTCGATCGGGCAGTTTGACGGAGGTTGGCCGAGAAGAATTGGATAAATCGCCGGCCGATCAAAAAATCGCACCTCACCCAGACCATGAAGTATAAACGACTGCCGACGAACACCGAAGTATGACAGTGGCAGACTGGAATCGGTTAATAATATTACTTTTATTATTCCCATACGTCTGAAATACACTATTCAGTAATTATTGCATTATTCTCTGTGTATGCCTCTCCGACGAATATTTTTTTCAAGTGGAGGTCGATAAGAGCTCATTTGCAGTCGTACACATCGTGGAATTGTTCGAGAACAGCTCCATGCAGTTTGCTTTTTAGGGAAAACTTAACAACCAGGTAGCATCATTGTGTGATTTAACATCTCAGATAAAAGCATGGGGTGCCTATATTTCGTGAAAGTGACTACAAGGCAAGATCTGTACAAGTTAGTACTAGAAACGGAATTATGGCCGCAAGTCGAAGAATGGGTGCCCAGTAGCCGGAGAGTTAAGTTTTATGCACGATTCTACATCATATATCAAGGCCAAGAGTGTTAAAGCATTCCTGTCTGAAAAATAAATAAATATTTTTTGCACTAACTAGATAATTCACCAGATACGAACTCTATTGTGAACATGCAGAAGCTCATCAAGAGGGCTATCCTTTAGCACTTTGTAACCACTAAACACCAGCTCATTGCAGTTCATAGAAATGAGTTTTATCATGACACAAGCCTAAACAACCTGTTATATAATGTATAGAACGTATAAAACGTCTTATACGATCTGTTGGCGGCAGCGCAAAATATTAAGTTATACACAAAATATTTACTTTCAACTTATTAATGCGTTATTTTTTTAAACAAATTACCGGGTTTAATTTCACCTTCATATTTCTTATTTTTATAATCTTAAATAATAAGGTTTTTGAATAAAAAATACCACTGAAGTCAATACCAATCACTTTTCTGAAAAAATCAATCCAGCTTCATAATACAAAAATCATGACACTGTCCCTAATAATTTGGCCAGCTACATATAATATAAAACTTTACAAGACATGAATTTGCATTTTTAATTTCGTAGCAGCGTAGCAGTACTCTACGGCGTAGACAACTGTAGCGGTCAACATGTTGACATTTTAGTATCTTACTAAAATAGCTATTTTCTGAATCAATTAATAAAACAGCAGCAAAAACCAAAGAAACTTTAAAAATTAAATATCGGTCCCACTGATTATCAAACTATACTTATTTTGGATAACCTATTTTGCACCGCATAATAAATGAACATACCATGACAACCATCTCTAATTCTCGTCAGTACTTCGTTAAACCGGCTCTGTAATCCGCACCGGTGATGTAGGTTATCTTTTGTGCGTCGTGTAAAACAAGGGAGCTCATCACACATATTGTTCATACATATGCCACCGCCACCGCCACACTGCGCTTTTTATGAAAGGATCGCTTTTGTACGGCTATATTTAGAGGAGAATTTGAAAGGATTATGTTTAATTTTGTGATGATTTTGTGTATGTTAAATACATACACAAAATCATTCATCATCATCATCACTGTGTGCATAAAGGTTCAAATGATGGTTTATTGCTTTGGGCATTATCTACCAGTCCACTCATTGTGATAGGGTATCGTCTATTAATACAAAAAAAATATAATAAAAGGGAACAGTCTGAGGTTGAAACACTGGGGCCATGAAGTCCGCGGGCTCATTTTGTTTTTCAAGACATTGCCAAGCGGTTGGTTGACTCTTCGTGTGACCAGAGGGCTGGCCTTTTATTGGGACAAAGAATTAGCTTTGCCATACAACGTTTTTGATGCCCTGTGGGGTATCCTCCCCCCTTCTTTATACAAATTGTAAAAAAATATTATAGTATTATTTATAACTTTTGTACATAAGCTATTTATATTAAGTATAGATATTTAGTAGTTAATGTATAAAATAAATAAATAAATTACTTAATTTAAAAAATACTAATAAAGGGAACATAGAACTTTTCACAAAACTTCATTAACTTTAACTTATTTTATCTGACCGCACCCGTAAACCGCAAATTACCTGCTCCACTATGGCCCGGCCGTGAAGAGGATTATGTTAAAATTTCCTCCTGTTTTTATTTACTCTCATAATTGGAATGAAGGAAAAATGCGGTGAAGTTGTAAGGTGTTATGTGTTTCTGTCATCGTAAAGTAACTGTCCTCTGCTTATAGTTTTTAGCCCTTGTGGAAAATGTTGTGATTATTACGTTGAGTTTATTGTATGTAATGTACTGGTAAGGTACTTGTAATGAAATGGTAATTAAAAATGTTCAAAATACATTATTTTGATCTCAGAGACATTTACGTCGAAATTTTGCCAGATTAACTCTAAGATTAAAGTTCTGATTAAAATTACGGGAAAATACATTTTAAATATCTAAATGAAATTTTACTTTAAATAATACACAAAATAAAAAGGATTACCTTATCTTTAAGCTTTCTCTGAATAAACTAATTATTATTAACATGTTACCAACAGCATTAACTGTATGTACGTGCCAGATCTTACCTTTACATTTCATTAAACATAATCCTGGAGACAAGTAACAAAGACGCGTGTACAGTCAGCAAAACATATAAGTTACTAAACTCCATCGGTTTAGGTACCTAATTAAATAATGTGAAAAATCTTGACATGTCTTTTTATTTAAAAGTTTGGTTTTTTCAATATCGTATAGTAATTTAGTATTCGGTTTTATTATAAGTCGACGTAAGGTTCTTACTTAATATAATTAAGTGAAAACAAAGTTGGAATTTTACACAATTTTTAGATAAAAAGACATGTCAAGATTGTTTACATTTAGTTAACTACCTAAACCAATAGAATATACGTTCTCAAAAGTTATAAAGGCCAGCCTCATTGTTACAGGTGAATGCAGAGGCAGTCTCAAACGGAGTCTGATACTGCAGTAATATTTTAAGACAAAACCACAGACCACAGTAACCTGGACTGTGAATGCACCCGCAATTTATACGCTCTAGTCTAAAGTATTTTTAGAAACTGATGGATATTATTGAGTTTTTTATTTGATTTAAGTATCGAAAACTAGCTTTTCCCGCTTTGTCTGAGCATAATTTTATAACCTATAATACTTTGAAATGAAGTAGCTTTCAATCAATGAAAACATTATTAAAACTGGATAGTTGTTTTTTTTACAAAAATATAACAAATAAACTTTACCTTTTTTAGTATGGATAAACAGTTCAATTGTTTAGTTAAGCTACAATCTAAGGCATCAACTTGAAAAGTAAGTTTAACTATATCTGACGAAGAAATTAACTTTTCTGTTTTGTTGATTGTACATATTGTTTATAGGATTATAGCCTGTCTACCGCTGTACAAACTTTATCCTGTACATTGTATATCTGTCTTATGTAAACAGGTTTTCGTTCAAATTATTTTAGCTTCATATAGTCTTAAGTTTAAGTGGCTTCTTGTTTTAGTTTTTTGATGAAAAAGTAGAATGGGTACGCAGGATATTAATAGAAAATTTCCAATAAATAAAAATAGAAATCTGAACGCTCACAGGGTTGGAAAATATTTTTTGATTTGAAGTTTTTGATCATGAACTCAGCTAAGCACGTCTCAGATAGTTTGAAATGAGAAGATCTGGAGAGCACATGACTAGACATGTCGTGGCTATGACCACCAGGCTAAGACCCCCTCTAACTTGGTTTTCCATCATCAACAATGACCTGAAGAAAACACAAGTTAATGACTCGACGATCTAGAATCGAATCACCTGAAAAGAATGACGAGGGGGAGCCGACCCTCATTCAAATAGAATAAGGCTACGCAAAGACAGAAAAGTTCACTCATCACTTATTCAATTTTGATAAAACTATTATTTTTGTGTGGCTGAATTCACAGAATAAGCTATCCTAAGTGAGCCATAAATTCTTGACTGCCATCATAAACCATTTAAAATAGGTTGCATACTGTGCCAAGTGCGTTATTTCAACATTATTCAGGCCATCCACTTTCTACCGCATACTAGATCAAGGTTGGTACCCCTGGGCCATGTTTTGACCAAATTCCAATATTGGTGGATACAACTGGAACACAACCTTGGGTCCATTTTCTCAAAAAGAGGTTTATGTCAACTATTTTGTTTGAGCTGCGATTTACATTGAAAAGTATAAAATGGTAGGCCATGCTGCTTTGGTTGACTATGACCCCGAAAGTAGAGGATGACGTAATCCTGCGCTCCTAGTATGGGGAATATTGTGTGCTGTTAGCGTAGAGCTAAACGACTTTTATACCTTTGTATTAAGGGTCAATCTTCTAGCAAATAATAAGTTTGTTTGTAATCTTCAAGTCCAGACTTCGAGGCGTCTTCACAGCGCCCGTATGGCGTGTTGCAGGATGAGTCAATCGTAAGATAAGGATAGAAATATCAGAAAAAGTAAGAGGCAGAGAATTTTCTAGAAATGTTTGGTGTTCTTTAAAGATTGTATTTTGTAAACAGACTAATAGAAACTTTGTTTTATTGATTGATATTAAATAAAAGGCACAACAACGTTCAAGATAGTTTTGTATACTTGTATTTTCTTATTGTATGTATACATACATACATAGTAGATGGGTAGTATGCTCCATTGCTCTTGCAGTTGCAAGCAGAACTGGTTCTAGATTTGTTCCTCAGGTTGGATAAACTGTTTAATTATATTTTCGATAGGTAGTTTCATCTTGGAGTTTGGAAGTTGGTAGTGTTACATTCCTTAAACTCACAAAGTACGTAAAGCTATTGATCCTGCACAGATATTAGTTTCCCGAATGCTCTAAAGCTTGCTGTTGTACATCCAGTACATAAAGGTGGGGATAGAGATCGACCAAACAATTATAGGCCTATCTCGATTTTACCCACGCTTTCGAAATTGCTGGAGAGGCTCATGAGTAACCACCTTGTGCGATATCTTGAGCAGAATCATCTTCTCTCTTCTTCCCAATATGGTTTTCGTTCCGGACTTTCGACAGATAAGGCTGTGCTAGATCTTACCAATAATATTGTCTCAAACCTGAATAATAAGCAGAAAGTGATTGGGGTTTTTTTAGATCTAGCAAAAGCCTTCGATACGATATCTGTCACAACTCTTATAGCCAAATTGGAAAGGATCGGAGTTCGAGGATTACAGCTGGCACTCTTCGCGAGTTACCTTACTGATAGACGACAGTGCGTTCGGATTGGAGAATGGACAAGCAGTGAACTTCCTATATCCTACGGGGTCCCTCAGGGCAGTATTCTTGGGCCGATCCTTTTTCTCATATATCTTAATGACCTCTGCTGTTTTACATTACCCAATACATCTATCTTCACATATGCCGATGATACTGCCCTGCTGTTTCACGGAGACTCTTGGGATCTGGCGTTTCAGTATGCTCAGACCGGACTCAATATCATCACAAACTGGTTAGCTCAGAACCTCCTTACACTAAATGTTGAGAAAACAAAATATTTGGTCTTTTCTCTATCTGCCGCTGGGAAACCGCTTTCTTCTTCACACTCACTAATAGCTCACTCCTGCTCCATGCGTCATCAAAGGGTATGTAACTGCCCTAGTCTTTCTCGTGTCAATTGTATAAAATATCTTGGAGTCCACATCGATGACTGTTTGTCTTTTGGTTCACATATTGATGCACTCACTTCACGGTTACGCAGGTTGATATATATTTTTAAGTCTCTCCGTCACGTTGCTGATACCGGGGTAATTCGACTTGTTTATTTGGCTCTCTGTCAATCAGTAATACAATACTGTATAGTTGCTTGGGGAGGAACGACAAAGACCCACATGTTGAAGTTGGAGCGTGCGCAGAGGGCTCTCCTGAAGGTTGGTTGGCGGCTTCCCTACCGCTTCCCTACCTCTGAGTTATACACTAAATGCATGGTTCTGTCTGTGCGTAAATTATTTCTACTTAACTTATTATTAACTGTTCACGCTCAAACTCCCTACGAACCTTCCAAATTTAGCTCCCAACGACGAAAACACATTGTATGTCCTTATTTCCACACACAATGCCGCTCAACGCAACGTAGCTTCCTTTTCCTCGGCAGTCATGTCTATAACCAGGTCAATAAAATATTAAAGATTTATCATCTGAACAAATCTAGCTGTAAAAAAGCAATTACGAACTGGCTCCTACAACTGGATTATGCAGAAACTGAAAAAATTATTACCATATCCAATTAAACAGTGAAATATTGTACATTCTCACACAGATAGCGTCACACCTCTTTAATTCACACACACATTCACTCACGCACAAACACACACACATTTACACACACACATACACTCACGAATATGTAGATGTACACTCCTCGTCCTTTGCGCGGACGCTAGGGCATTAGTACCTACATATATACCTCTTCACTCCTCACTCACGAACACTACACTCGCCAAATTTTAGTTACATGTCTAAGATGATTTACTTGTTTTCATATCTTCTCTCGACACCTGAAATTACTTGTTTATTTATGTAGTACGTAAGTGCAATCATAACTGTGATTTTGAAGACGGGAGCCTGGAGTTCTGTAACACAGGTCTTGAGCCCAGTATAGACTCCAGCTCTCAAAAAAGATTGATGCAATTTGAACAGACTTTTGTATTATTATAAATAACTTTGTACCCTTTTTTGAGAGAAATAAATAAATATTATTATTATTATTATAGTTGTCTAGTTTTGTTCACTTTTTCTTCTTTTTGTGCGCAATCATACTTTTTATTTAATTTTTTAACTTAAAGTAAAAAAAAAGAATGTTGAATATCTGTAATAAATGTAAACATAACCCTTCGTTAAATAAATGTTTTAATTTAAAATAATTAAAAAAGAATGCCCTATAATATTCTCTATGTATTTTACTAGTTTCCTTTAAAGTTAACTATCATGTCCAAAACTCAAAATATAACCCGCATTTTCATTAACAAAAGTGCTTGAATAAATAAAGGGATTGAAGTTACTGAGGTTTATTTAATGCAAAGTTGTTAAACTTTGTCGAGGTAAAGTACTCAGTCATTATGTCGTGTACAATGCTTCGTTATCAAAGTTTCGAGGAGTGCGTGTCACTAATTATGATTTTACTAATGAGAAGCTAATTTAAAATATAAAAATTATGCTTACATGTGTCAGGTGAATAATTTGATTGAGGTGGTGTATGTTGGACCATTCGGCGACGGGATTACGTATCTTGCAGAAGCCGAGCGATCGCGATAATTCCGCAATATTTGCTTCTCAAACGTCAATTCAAAATACGTTAAGTTTGTTTTTTTAAGTTGATATTTAATTAGTTCCAACGATTGCTACTTCATCGTCATCGAAGCAATGAGTGCATTAGAATAATCGGCGAGCGATTAGCAATCGATTCATACATAATACGATTTTTTTTGACGCTAAGCGATTGATCACGCGATCACTGCGCAGATATTGCTGATTGCTGTTACATAGGTAATAAGCCAGGTTCACTTCAGAACACTGATGACTTTGTAGATAACAGTGAAGGAAAAGGAAAAAAAATACTATTTAAGAAAATAGATAACAAATACAGATATTGCCTTGCAGCGAAAGAAGCTGGTAACATTATTTATACACAAGTGCGAGGCACAATTTACAATACAAATTGTACCCACATAAACACAATCCGTAAACGCCTGAAACCATAACCCGGGAACAACATTTAATTTATAGGCATATTAAAGTCAAATGTCCAGAATCACTTTCGCAATGTCGACAAAATTTTCGCATTAATGTCCCACAATGTCTCGGGGGTTGTTTAACTCTGATATGGAGTTTTCTGCTCCAAAGAGCGTTTCTGTGTTGGTGACGGTTACGAACCCCTTGGGAATACGGCTGCAGACAGCTTCAAGCTCCAAGATTTTCGCACATTCTGTTATTAGAATTATTTTACGGTTTCCCCTGATTGGTTGAAGCGATAAAAGTGATGTAATAAAAGATATTTCTTTTATTACATCACTTTCATTGCTTTTATATCTTATATATCATTGATATATGGCATATATATTAAACATTATGTTGGTAAGGTAAATCATGAAATCGAAATCTCTGTTAGTGTTCATGGAAACGGGTATACGTGGCTTCTATTCGATTCTTGATTGAAAGACAAGACTGGTCTCTCTCTCTCTCTTTTCTCATTATTATTGGCTAGGGTCAGCTTCTAATTGTACATGCTTGTGAACACTGGTATTATCCTATGCCCATCAGACCTCCAAAACCAATCAAATACTACTTAAAATGCTTGTGTATATTGGGACGCACACAGATTTACGAAATGCACACATTGATGTTCTGTCTGTGCACACTATGAGAATTCGTTACATTGTAAAGTATTACAAATAAAGAAAAATACTACTACTTTATTTAGCTAAAAAATAAATAAAAGAGGCATTTTCGAGATAAAATAAAACGGAAATTCTTTCCTAAAGGTTGAATTCTCAAAAGTTCAATTTAATTAACTCTATTTAATTTTCTCTAAGTTTTCCTTGTTTCACTGTTACATAATTAAATGTTTAGGATCTTTCTTAAAAAAATACCGGAAGGCAAGGAAGTACTTATCTTACTTTAAAAAATCGGTCAATTGCAAAGGCCACGCTATTAGTAAGTTTCCGTAATTCCATATTTGGTTCACTATTACTTAACTTAATCCTTCGAACAGACGTGATTTGAGACACAATAGGAAGACTATAGCAACCCGACAGCCGGCTGTCGGTTGGTCGGTGGCGATTATCACACTGTCACGCATCACGTTGTATGTTGCGGGAGTGCAGATCTGCATCATGTTGCGGGTCTTTTATGCATTTACGCGCGTTGTTGCGTTTTGTGGATTCACGGCGGCTCTTATTCATTTCATTCAAAATCACGGCACTGCGACACCGGTGTAACATGTTTCTCATCTTCATGTTTTGTTGGCTCGTGATCGGCATGAACTCGCGTGGATGCATTTTCTGTCTGTTGGACTGTGAGTGCTTTTTTTTTTTTACAAACGGAGATACTTTCAAGCGGCGTTTAAATCGCATTCATGCGCTACTCTGCGTGCGTGGCAGTGTGTTAATTACGAGGTACACTTAAAAATATAAAAAAAAATGTTTCCAAGGGTCTACCTCAAGTAATGGCTAGAGTTTATAAACACATGGACACACTATGTCATCTCTGTACTAATAGTATGTCGGCACTCGTCATTAAGGCGTGCAAGGCGTGTCGTACATTAATGTAGTATTCATAGGCCTGGTATGGTGTTTGTAAACTGCGTTAATACCGCGTAATCTTGCTTAACTAGATGAATTATACATTAGTAGCATGTACAGTCAGAGACAGAAATCCATTCCCTCTATTGCTTTTTCTTTATTCTTTATTCTTTATTGCACAAGAAAAACAATACATATAAAATAGCAAAAATATATGAGTTATATGTACAATGGCGAGCTTAACCCAAATTTGAGTTATCTTCCAGCAAACCTTAATTCTATAAAAGAGATTGCAATAGAGGATATGGCTGTGTGCAATAACAATACAATTTTATCTTAAAATTAAATTATGATATAAAAAAAAGTATACATACTATAAATAAATAAATACATCAATAAATAAATAAATACATATAATATAAAATACATATATATATCAATCAACAGACAGGAAATGTTCCCTAATCCTCCTCTTGAACACCTCTAACGAAGGGCTATCTCGTAAAGAGTGCGGAAGTGCATTCCAAAGACGCACAGCCTGAACTGTAAATGATCCATCATACCGACTTGAAGAGTGAGAAGGAAAACGAAGGAGAAGAGATGATGTAGACCGACAAGGTTTATCTCTCGGTACAAGAAACTCAAAACGTTCGCGAAGATAAGAGGGCGCCTTAGAATTGTGAAGAACAGAAAAGAGAAAAGAAAGAGTGTGACAATCTCGACGCTGCCGAATAGGTAGCCACTTCAACTGCCTCCGAAACTCCGACACGTGATCGTATTTTCGGAGGCCGAAGATGAAGCGAATACATAAATTCTGCAGACGTTCAAGCTTGTTAAGAAGTTCTTCAGTCGCATCAAGAAAACAGACATCAGCATAATCTAGAAGAGACAGAAGAAGAGACTGAGCAAGAGTAATTTTAGTTTTAAAAGGCAGAAACTTCTGTAGACGCTTAAGAGATTGATACGAACAGAAAACCCTCCTGCTTACTTCAGCAATGTGAACATTCCAAGATAGGTTACAGTCCAAGAATACGCCTAAATCCCTTACTTTACTGGAATAATCTATAACAGTACCTTCAAACAGAACAGGCGGAAGGGAGAGATTATTCACGAAATTGACAAAATATCTACCACCAATAATGAGGGCTTGTAATTTTGCAGGGTTGACTAACAGTCCAAAACTTTTAGCCCACTGACTGATGTTAACAAGATCATTATTGATGGCATCAATGGCTTCAGGAAGCTCCTCGATTTTAAAATGGCGATAGAGCTGCAAGTCGTCTGCATAGAGATGAAAATGAGAAGTTAATACCTTAGTGACAGCGTCAATGAAAACGGAGAAAAGAAGAGGAGAAAGGACACCACCCTGAGGAACACCCGCAGAAAGGTCACACCAATCAGAGCAAGACTCATTCAAGTGTACCGACTGCGAGCGACCACGAAGATAAGAATCAAACCACGAAATCTTTTTATTTATTTCCTGCCTAAATAGACTCGAAATAATGTGGTGCATTGGTCATTTAATCATGATTTTGAATAATCAAATATCTTGAAACTGATAACGTAACTCTATTTGATCCAAAACTAGGTTGACTATTTACTACGGTGACCATAAAACTTAAAATAATGCAACATATTTACTTATTTGTTTATTTATACTTCATGCACATATAAAAATGTACAATGGCGGACTTAATGCCTTAGGCATTCTCTACTTGTTAGCTAGTATTTACTTACTAGCTTTAGTCCGCAACTTCATCCTCGTGGAATAATAGTTCCCGTTCCTGGGGGATTTCCGGGATGATAACAATTCTATGTCCTTTCTCGGGTCCTGCACTATATCTGTATCAAATTTCATTCAAATCGGTTCAGTAGTTTAGGCGTGTAGAAGAGACAGACAGAGTAACTTTTGCATTTGTAGTACTAGCTTTTGCCCGCGACTTTGTCTGCGTGGAATAATAGTTCCCGTTCCCGGGGGATTTCCATATCTGTACCAAATTTCATTTTGATCAGTTTAGTAGTTTAGGCGTGAACAAAGACAGACAAAGTCTTCAAGTCAGATCTTAGAAAGGAATTTTTCTTTCATCGATCATATATAGAAACAGTAGGTGAAAAAGCTAAATAGAACTTTTATGCCTTAACGAGAATATCTAAAGCAACTTGGGGTTTATCATTCTTAACCTTAAAAATTATATATGGTGCTACCTACTTAGGTTGTATGTGCTACGGTGCACCTGTTTGGGCCGACAGGGCCACTATAGGGGCGGTACGACGTAAATTACTTCAAAGTCAACGTTTGGCTTTAATATTTTTATGCAAAGTTTATAGAACGGTCAGTACTGAAGCCCTTCCGGTACTCGCAGGTGTACTCCCAGTCGATCTTGAGGTACAACGACGTGTTTCAATGTACTACTCCGCGCGGGAGACCATGGACACTAACTTTATACCACAACGCAACCTTAATAGAATTTCTAGATTATTTGAACCGCAGTCTGAAGTTTGGGAGGAACTCTTATCCGAATGGCAAAGTAGGTGGGATAACTCCATGGGCCGACACCTCCATCTGTTCTTCCCATCCGTTCGAGAGCGGTTGGCTAAGATATGGTTGGAAGTTGATCACTGCGTTGCTCAATTTCTCACAGGACATGGCAATTTTAAAAGTGAACTATTTTCTTTCAAACTTGTTGCTTCGCCTTTGTGCCAATGTTCCTCATCGAACTGTGAATTCGAACAATCTGCACATCTTATCCTATAATATGTATTAAACTTATATTGTGTTAGTTTTAAAACTACCCACTTAATTATGTGTTTTAATTATTATTTTTTTGTTTGTTTTTCTGTAAGTTTGTGTCCTTTTATTGTTTATTAATAATGCACCTGCCATGTTTATATCTCATCAACTCTGGGTTGACTGGTAGAGAATGCCTAAGGCATTAAGTCCGCCCTTGTACGCTTGTGCATGAAGTTTATATAAATGAATAAATAAATGGGAGTGTATTCTTTGGCAGAATGAGCGCAATATTATGTTGGATAGTATACAGGTTACATCCGGTGTCGTTTATTATGCGGACCTTGTGGAAACTAGAACCAATTTCCGTGCGTTCAAGCGCTTTTGCCATACCTATTATTGGAATCAATCGTAACAGCTCACATTTTAGGACCCATTAATTGTAACAATTTCTATTCTGTGGTGCAAGGCAATCTGGGCTTCTCCCAGTTGTAATCGCACCTCGGCGCCTATTGGCCTAGTTCTGTTCTGTCTCCTGCTTGTTTGGAGGGAAGTGGAAAACACATTTTTTCTTACTCCTCCGATGTACTTTTCTGATTAATTTCGTTGCAGGATCCAAGACAGTTGAATCGTTTCTCCGGGACTCCTCGAGCTTGATTGTTCGGCGCTTTTCTGGCGGACTCCACTGTTGATTTTGGCTTTCAGGAGTTGCAGTGGTTGGGAATAGTGTGGTGGGATTGTCCCATTAATTATTATGAATATTTTCCTTTCACCCGCACGCTATTTTATTTTTTTTAAACCTTTTTTTTACTCTTTTTACTTTCGCCTTCTTGGCGTCCTTGAGTCACCTGGTTCCAGCAGAATACCAGCGTCAGGTATATGCTGAGCTTATACCTGACATATGCTGAGCTGGACACCCATTTGGTGCAAACCGGAGACACGCACTGCTTGGTCACTTCAAAACTGTAATATTGTTTTTTTTTCTTTTCTCTTCTTGTTTATTTCTTGTGTTTTGCACCAAATAAATGTTTTATCTATCTATCTATCAATAAAATATAATGCGACTTCGTCCGCGTTCCCGGGGGATATCCGGGATGAAAACTATCCTATGTCCTTTCTCGGGTCCCAGACTATATCTGTACCAAGTTTCATTCAAATCGGTTCAGTCGTGAAGAAGAGACAGACAGACAGAGTTACTTTCGCATTTATAATATTAGTACGGATTAGTATGGAAAATATGGAAGTATGGATATGGATATGCATTATTAGCTGTCCTTCACGTTTCAGCCGCGTCTTGATTATAGCTCCGTTCCCGTTAGTTGAAACCTGATGTTATTATTTTTTTTAAGTGGGAAATCATCCAATGACTGCTCCGGTCCTGGGTGCGGCGGTAGGGCGTGTCAGACTCTTACTGACTAAAACCCACTCATGTTCCTTCGATTGCCCTTTATGTTCCAGGGTCACGGTAACTATTATAAACATTCCGCAACCCCAGCAGGCGTTGGCCCTGTTGGGCCCCTTCCTGTGCTGACTCCTTTTCTTTGAGGCGCGCGTGGAACACTAACGCGCCGTCGACGCGGTCTTGGTCCCAGCCGGGCGGCGAGCTACCCATCGCTCGCCATCCGCAGAACCGCGCCTACGGTGGCCGGTGTTAAACCTGATGTTATTTAGGTTATAATCTACCTCGGTGGACTATCCAACACTAACATATTTTTTAAATTAGAATCAGTAGTTCCAGATTAGAGCATTTAGTCAAACAAATACACTCTTAAGCATTATAATATTAATGTAAATAAATATGCATATACCTACATATTATAAATTCTCTATTTCTTTAATGATACAAAAACATGTCTAAAAAAAATCGAAGTAATAAGCTATTTTTGTTGCTGTTTGTACATGTACACACTGTTTGTGGTTTTGTTAAACATCAAAGATGTTTGATGTGTATGAAGGTAGTCTAGTGTGAGGAAAAGTGAATAAAGTTCCTCATTCTTTGTTTACGTTTAAGGATGTAAAGTTAATTTTAGATTATCAGTCAGTTTCGTATAGTTATTACAATTTTGAAGTGTTACTAGTATGTTTTTAAAGCAATGATAAATAATATACTCGGCCATATCAGAAGTTATCCGAAAATTTTATATCAGATTCGGTTAGTTGATTTCGATTCGAAAGTTTCCAGCCCCCCTAGACAAGTGGCATTGTAGAATAGATAGCGAAACGAAAACGATTGTCAAATGTATGAAGATGTCAAATTGTTTAGCGAAAGCTTATGTCAATTCCATACATTTGACTATTTATTCGTTTTCGTTTTCTATTCTACAATGCCACTTGGCTAGGCCCTCTGGTGTTTCAGACTGGTGGAATGTCAGTAGTAGGTCACATGTGGCGCGACAGGCGCCACTAGCGTGGTATCTTTTCAATTATGAATATATTAGGCGTTCTAGTGGTTAAAACGACCTCACGTGTATTTGTTAGATAAGTTAATCTCGGCTAAAGTTATTAGTCGACTCGGCGTGGCATCAGTGGAAAAAAACGTCATGAAAAAAGTGCTTCGTTATTATTCAAATTAAAGCAAAATAATACCTAATGGTAAATAATTACTTTTCATCTCGAATATTCTACTTGAAACAAAAAATAATTATCAAACAAATGAAGACAAAAACAATAAACTTTTGTTAATCTTACAAAAGATAAAACAAAATAGACTTAAAAAAGATTAATTATAAAAATCCTCAACTCAATTAAACTATTCATTAAAATAGACACTTACATTGCATACAATTTCAGTTTGCCCTTACAGAAAACTCATCACTTTAATCTTTTCAGGATAACTTAATCTTAACTTTGACTCAAGAAACTAAACAACGCTCGCATAATAAATAACTCCAAGAACATTTAGATTTCATATTTCAAAGAAAAATACATAATATTAAGATTAAAAACATCACAAAACAATTGTACAAAAGAAGTGGTTTCATTGTTCGCAGAGAAAATGTGAAATTAATTCTATATTTGCGACCGAGCAGAGGTCCCAATGCGGCGACCTTTATTTTTTTCTTTTTTTGCATTGTAACACCCGTCATTATTTTGTGAGCTTTTTGTTGTAACTTGCCTTTATTTCAGAGAGCAAAGTAAGAATCTTTTTATTGAAATATTGCGTGTTATAGATGATAAAACGTTTAGTTTCGATAGAATAAAATAGACTTTGATTTAATTTATTTGACTTTGCGTCTTGCCAATCCTTAAAGAATCTCACCAGTAATGCTCCAATATTATCTTGATATTATATTTGAAAGGGAAGGGAATTGTTTGATTTTTAGGGTTTCGACGTTCAGATCTTCCGATTGAAAAAAGGACTCTATGTGGATTACTCGCGTGCTTGTACAATATGAGTGCCCTTTATTTCCTTTACTGCTGAGACTAAAATAAATAAAAAATACCGTAAAATATTATTGTAACCTAGAAGTGTTACAAACAACAGAGAATGGAAGCCTTTGTGATCGTCAACTCGCACTTATTTTGCTTTTTATAAAAAAGATTCTTCTCTAGGAGCACTGATTCGATTGCAAACAATATTGAATCTACAGTTTTGCACCATCAGCTATTTTTTGTCACAGTAAACTTTGTATTCAAGCAGACGAAGTCGCAGTAAAAACTAGTTGATTATACTCGTAATTATACTCGAAACATTTGACAGACGTCACCACATAAAAGTATTTTCCACGTAGTTTATTGCCCAACTAAAATGTATTAAATTAATTAAGTTAAGTGTACTAAAGTAATTAAGTTACATTACTGTACAATATTCAAGAACAGTTACTATACTAGTCTTGTGCTTTGAACTGATTTTCAAGTACCTACTTAGTAGTTAGATAAATGTTGTCGCGAATTCAACAAACATCAATGTTCCCGAAATCTAAGCATCAGTTGTATTTGATAATCCGCTGAGTTCTCTATATTTGTTTTCAAAAATGCTGTAGAGATCGGCTGACCCTAAGAGACAAAATGGAAAAAGACCCCGAGTGTGAACAAAACTATCATGTGGATTAGGGAAAACGTGTAGTTATTAGTTCACAAAAAACAATCGTTACAAAATGAAAATTTCTCATAATTACCACAGGATTTCAGAAGTTACGATTCATAAGTATCTACTAACACTGTTTGTCAGTACACTGGTCCTTAAAAACAAAGCGGTTCCGTCCTTAAACCAGCCATAAAGGTTAAGGACGTGACAACAATCACACATTACTGTTATTATAGTCGAAATTCGAGCAGGAAGGGAAACTAAAGCATAACCGAGGGTCGGAAGTAGAATGCCAATACAAAGAGATTCGGTTCGTGATCCCTTTCGAAGCGTCCCATGATAACGGTCAGGAAAGCATCGCAAACGACATATTATGTGATCGGCTCTGACAAGCGAAATTGTTCGAGTTTTTCCAATAAAAGGTGTAGTGAATTTTGTTTTAGTGTTTAGGCCATGGTGGGGTTCTTATTTGAAATAATATTATAAATGCGAAAGTAGCTCTGTCTGTCTCTTTTTCACGCCTAAACCACTGAACCGATTTGAATGAAATTTTGTACGGATATAGTCTAGGACCCGAGAAAGGACAACATAGGATAGTTTTCAACAGGGAAATACCCAGGGAACGGGAACTATTAATCACGCGGACGAAGTCGCGGGCAAAAGGTAGTGTCATATTATTATTATTTTGTACAACAAATAATTCGTTTTCAATCGATTAATTTTAATTTTATAGTTTTACGTAGTTCGAAAATCAAAGTACTTTTTTCCTTAAGTGTTAGTAGGCAGTGTTTATTGTTAAACATTTATTTTTTTGTAAATAGTAAATAGTCTAATATGCTAATGTGTTTCATCTACCTCACGATACCCCTTTATTTGTACTGTAATGTTCATCTGTGAGGAGTTCCATAGGATATATTCGATGTCCATGACGAGTTAATCACGGATAGTTTTCTAACTTGTCAGGAATACAGAACAAATAATTACATATGTATATAGGTACATCAAAGTCCCACAGGCAAGGCAGGCTTTTCTGTTCAAAGGAACTTAATGAATATATAATCTAGGTCGGCTCAAAACTCTATATATGTGGTACATAACAGAGCTGAATGACAGTTTCTGTTTGCATATATAACGCTGAGTCTGTTTACATTCATAATGAGAAGAGAGGGTAACATAGTAAAGGATTAAATTGAACTTTATTTACCTGTTTACGTTGAAGTTAGGTGTACATTTAAACAAACACTGATTTACGATGAAATTTTAAAACATTTCTTCTAAATTGTAGCGCTGATTTTGATCAATATTGTTTATTCTACTTTTCCTTAGTAATAAAGAAAGAGAAATTTCCCACAAAGCGAAAAAAAAGTCTTTAGGACAATTCAAAAACGCATTTAAAATTTTATTTAGTCTATCTTGCCCCCTAAGAGAGGGGAAAAAAACTTTAAAATGAATAATTCCAGAAAACTTCTCAAACACTTTGTGTTAGCCTAGCCTATTTGATTAAATATTTATTAATAAAAAAAAATAAGAACCAGAATATCATCATCATGCAATATAGGAAATTGTATTTCGATGAAAGTTTACATTCCTATACTTTTTTTTTTTGGTGAGTGGGAAATTATCTAATGACTGCTCCCGTCCTGGGTGCGGCGGGAAGGCGTGTCAGACTTTTACTGACTAAAACCCACTCATGTTCCTTCGATTGCCCTTTATGTTCCAGGGTCACGGTAACTATGATAAACATTCCGCAACCCCGGCAGGCGTGGCCCTGATGGGCCCCTTCCTGTGCTGACTCCTTCTCTTTGAGGCGCGCGTGGAACACTAACGCGCCGTCGACGCGGTCCTGGTCCTAGCCGGGCGGCGAGCTACCCATCGCTCGCCATCCGCAGAACCGCGTTCATATCCTTCATAAACGTAATAATGATCATTATCGTGTTACCCAATGCGGTGGTTTTTAAACACTAGAAGCTGGATCCAGTAAGACTGAAATACGGCTAGGAAAATAGATAGATTTTTATCACGAATTAATTACTCAGAAAAAACTTTCTTTTTGTAAACTGTAACTTGTTTGTTATCGCCCCGAAAAAAAGCAATTTTGGTATCCCATGACCTAAAGTTTCGGCAAGTGTTCCGGAAGAGGTAACCTGCCCGTAAAAACAATCTTTCTTATCTTTAACTCTGCTAGGTAAACGTTAACTTGTACGTAAAAGTTACCTGAACTTACCTTAAGTTACGGACGATATTTCTTCCTACTAAGATAAGTATAAAGGGACCAAGCTCATCTAATAATAATGTGTCCTCCACGTACAGATTACAAAAGAGATTAGTTTGCGGGTTAGAAATAGCCCATTCTTATAATTAAAGAGTTTTAAAATTTAGAAGACTACTTTACGGTAGCTTTTGTACGTTCTTGGTTTAATCTTACTCTGATTTTGTTTAAGATATTCCTTTTTTTTTGTCTTGGGTTTAGCAGCGCGGAATTTAAAAGTCGGTGTCTTGGAAAACATGTATATCTGTTTGTCCCTGTTGTCCTACCTACTTCTTAGATAGGCGGTACGAGTAAACAGAAGCCAAAAAGGCTGATATTCAATCTTAGCAAGAGATGTTAATACAACACTGGTATTCACCTGCATGCAGTTAATATGAAATCTAACCCTGACGCAGTATTGAGAAAACTAGTTACTACTACTTTATTTTGCACTATATAAATAGTATTGTTAGTCGGCTGCCTACATAGATATCTGTTTTGGTAACTGTACTAGTACAGAGGACACACTGCCGCTGTTAACATTTAATTAAACTTGTTGACCTGTGTGTACAACTAACTACATGGCTTTCGACGTCTCGCCTACAAAGCTGGATAAACTGCGCCGGAGATTAATCTCATAGTTTGTATAGGGGCCTATGTGTTTTGACAGCTTATTAACATGGGCTTAAGGCGATAACTATATAGGTTTAAAGAATCTTTATTTCTCAAAAGAACATAGTTCACTTATATGAGATTTAAGTTTTAACAAAAATATTCGTCGTCCAATGACGAAGCATGCAGACATAAAACAAATAAAACCATTACAACAATGTACGGAATAAATATCAAACTAAGAATCATTAAGTGTTTCTTACATATAAAACAAGTTAGCAAGTACAGCTGGCCAAATTGACACAAAGGTACCCTCATTAGTAATGATTTTTAACTTTTTGACGACACGAACAACAGAGCGAGCGAGAGTTATAGTCCCGGAGTCCGTTGATTGTTGATTATTTACATTTTACTATTTTGTTCATTACGTGTGTCCTTATTTAATGTGTATAGTGTGTATTTCATAAGTTATGTGTACTTTCATGTACTAATATTATTATTAGCTATTAATATTATTATTAGTTTTTTTTTTTTTTTTTTTTTTAAGTATTACGATAGCCATAGGTAGTGTTGTTATTGTATTTATTTAGAATTAACTTTTATAATACCTATATCCAATCTATGTGTGTGTGTGCTTTGTTTATTTATTTATGGATTTTTTGTATTTTAGATTGTGTTGTCATCGCATTTGTGTTGAATTGATTTAATAAGTATATTATATTTGGTTTGTATAATATTGGTTTTTACAATATATTTAATCTACATGTATGTTTTATATATTTATTTATTTTAGGTTGTGTTGTTTGTGATTTTTTTATTTTTCCTCATAATATATCTGATTAAAGTATGTGTGTTTTTGTGTATATATTTATTGTTTTTTTTTTTTTTTTTTTTTGTAAGTATTTTAGTTTGTGTTGTGTTTAATTTATGTAGAATTTACTTTTTGCATGATATAATCTTTTAGTTTTCTTTTGTATATATTAATACTTTTGCATTCTTTTATTTCCTTTGGCAACTTATTATATAATTGCACCCCTTCATATAAGAAATTCTTTTTTCCATACTTTACAGTCCTAGGAAAACGCAAAATTATTTCGTTTCTATTTCTTAAGTTATGTTTATATATCTTTTTTTCAAGCTTGATGTTTGTTTGTGTAGTGTTATCTAAAATCTTTTTTACCAAAATACAAGTATTGTAATTGTATAGTTGAAAAAGATTAAAATGTTTAGTATTTTCATATACATGTTTAGTTGGTGTTAGATAGTCAAGACAATATAACCGTTTTATAATTTTATTCTGGGTCCTTTGTAAATAATTTAGATTAGTTTTGGATGCTGAACCCCAAATCTCAATCAGGTATTCTAGATTAGGTTTTACTAATGAATTGTATATAGTATGTTTTATCTTAGGTGGTAAACAATTTCCCAATTTACGAAGTGCTCCAGATAGTGACACAAGTTTGGCTCTTACGTGCTCGATATGGGGTTTCCAAGACAGTTTGTCATCCAACAGTAGACCGAGATACTTTTCGGTACTAGACTGCTTGATAGTTAGGTTATTAATAGTCAAAGGGGTATGGGCTGGGATTTTTTTGTTTTTAGCCGCAAATATCATGTAAGATGTTTTAGAAGTATTAATAGTAAGTAAATTATGTAGAAACCACTCATTTATTATGTTCAAATCATTTTGAGCGTTACTAATAATATCATGTATGGATTGACCGAAGTAGAATAGATTAGTATCATCTGCGTAAAGTGTTAGATATCCAGTTAACCCCACTTGATTGATGTTATTGACATAGATTAGGAATAATGGCGGTCCAAGGATAGATCCTTGTGGAACTCCGCATGTTATTTTTTGAGGATTACTTTTGTAGTTACCGATTTTAACAATTTGACATCTGTTTGATAGATACGATTGGAATAAGTTGTAAGCTTTTCCGGTGATACCCAAGTTTTTCAGTTTTTGCAATAGTTTTGTGTGAGAAACGGTATCAAACGCTTTTTTCAAATCAATAAAAATGCCTAATCCTATGTTTGTTTCATCTATATTTGTTTTTATGTTTGTCACTAAGTCAATGGTTGCTGATAAAGTGTTTGATTTCGATCTAAAACCGTATTGCTGATCTATTAAGAATTTTTTATCATTTAAATATTCAATTAAGCGGTTGTAAACAATTTTTTCAAAGATTTTAGAAATCACTGGAAGTACAGAAATTGGCCTGTAATTGCTCGGGTCCGTTTTCGAGCCCGACTTGAAGATGGGAGAAACTTTTGCCAACTTTAAGCTATCAGGAAACATACCTAGGTCAAGACATTTATTTATGCAATTAACTAAGGGTGAGGTTATAATATTTTTAATGCATTTTAATGTCTTAGTGCTAATTCCGTCTACACCTGTACTAGTATCAGCATTCAAATTATCGATCATTTTAGTAACTTCCTCGATAGTACAAGGTCTAAATTGAGTAAGCGTTTCTGAATGTTCATGTCCATCTTTGTACATAAGTGTGTTACCTGAGTTTAGATGATATTTCGATGGTATCCCTTTGGCCAGCTCTGTACCAATAGTAGCGAAGTAAGTATTAAATACATCACAGATTTTTTCAACGTCTGTTACACTTTGTGAATTTACTAATAGCTTTGGAGGTAATATATTTGTTTTAGTTTTATTTAAAGCTAACGAGTTGATTGTTTTCCACATCTTCTTCGGATTATTGTTACAATTTTGGAATTTTTTATAGTAGTAGTTGCTTTTATCATTATTTATCTTCTTGCTTACTTTATTTCGTTCCACTAGAAATTTCCTTTTTAAGATAGTATTAGCTTTTTCACTCTTTAACCGTTGCCACAGGGTATTTCTGTTATCAATCATTTTGATAACTTCTTTGTTGATCCAGTCGTCCTTTGGTAAGTTCATGATTTTTGATTTTTGTATTTTGTTTTGTTGTATGTGTGAGATGATGAACGCTTCCAGACATTTGTAATCATCTATGTCTAAGGGTGAGGCTTGGCTAATACTTTTGTATAGGTTTTCATAATCTATTGCCTCATATTGAGTCTTATGTTTAATTTTTGGCTTATATTTATAAGTTTCTAGATAAATCTGTTTGTGGTCAGACATAGCAGACTCTAAAATAATAAAATGAAAGGACTGCTTTTGTAGGTCTGTTGCCACATGGTCTAAGATGGTGCTTGTAGTTTGTGTTTGCCTCGTGGAATATTCCTTGTCAATTTTATTTAAAATATCGTATCCACTTTCTTCGAGTGCTAACAGGTATTGAGTGACACACGTGCTAGGATTCAGTAGGTCTAAGTTAAAATCACCAAACACAATAGATCTCTTTCTAGCTTCCAGTTGTAAAGTATATCTTTCAAGAAACTCTTTAATGTTTGAATGGCCTGGTTTATAGACACCTCCAATATGCAGTGCATATTTGGGAAGATATATCCATAGGTAGTGGTTACTATCCTTGTACGTGTCCTCTGTAACTTCAAAGGAAATACCTTTATGAATGTAGATAGATACGCCCCCTCCCTTACTATCATGCCTATAATTGTAAACATGTGTATAGTTAGGTAAATCATATAGTTTTGCATCTTGTTCAGAGGTTATCCAAGTCTCAGTTAGAATCACGACATGTATTGTGGAAGGAACTGCTTTCAAGATGCACTGTAGCTCTTCCAGTTTTCTTGGAGTGCGGATACTTCTTACATTTGCATAGAAAGTTTTGAGAAATGATGACTTTGAGGGCAGATCTATAAACTTGTTAATTCTTTGGTATGTGATATTTTCTATGCTATCACAGGAACTATTGGTGTAGGCTTCGATTAGTTTTTTGAATTGTAGTTGTTTTTGGTTATAGTTGGTACTCCTTTGACATATTTAATTATTAGATTTGTTTCTCCTTTTGCCTCGCGTTCTTTAAGCTGTGATTGGAGATTTTGTAAATAACTTCTTTGAGCTATTGTTTGATCTGAATATATTTTAATAGTTTTTGGCAGTTTCGAGCGATTCTTTAGTAGATATTTTGGTGTATCAGGAGAATGAAAAACAACTTTTATAGGGCGGGGTTTATCTGCATTATATTTGCCCAATCTTGTAGATATTAAAGGTTTAGGACAATCTTGATAGGCTTGTTTTAGTATCTTGTGAATTTCATCAGTTTCGTAACAATTGTTGTCAGTGTTATTATCATTGACATCTTGCTCATTCAAACCCACCAATATTATGTTTTTTTCTCTTTGAAGTCTATCTTGCAACTCGACAAAGAACTCGTGTTGTGCTCCAAAGTTTAATTCGGGTTTTCGGTTTTCAGTTTTAAGTCGATGTAGCTCATCCTCTATTGTTATAATTTTAGTTTGAGTAATTTTATGTTCAGTTATAATGTTTTCCACCGATTTTTGTAGTTTCTTATATTCCTCTGTTAGATTATCGGTTGTTAACTTCAGCTCTTGAATATCCTGCCTAATATCATTTCGCATTTGTGCTATATTTTCAATTTGTTCGTTCATCGCTTCCTTTATACAGCTCATTATTTCACTCCGAAATTGGGATAAATCTCTTTTGAAATCATATTCCAGAGTATGTGGTCTTCTTTTTCTGGAGTCCTTGTTAACTCGACCTTCATCATCCTCAAAAGTAGATAGATTAGAGGTGGATCCACCACTAACACTGCCGCTAACCGTTTGCATCTTAGTTGGAGTTCGTGGTAAACTCATACTAGCTCTCGGACTACACTCACAAAACTGGTTTTGGCTTCTTATCTTACTCAACCACAGGTAAACTGTTTGTGTGATTTATGCACTTTTACTAAAATACACTTTATTAGTAGCAAAATAGATGTTGATTTTGTATAGCTTTAGTCGAATATTTTTGTAACGATATTTTATTTAAGTAGATATTTTAAGGCACGCGTCCGCACACTTCGACGTTCGAACGAACTATATAATAACGTAATTGTATTTTAGACGTTAATTAGTTAAGACACAAAGTTATGTCAAAGGTACCTAAATAAATAGTTGAGGTTTGAAATTCACTTGTGTATTCAACAGCTACACATATGTAAATTACCTATACTTACTTGTATATTGAGAAAAGCTCAAGCGCTTTTGTACATTTATGTACTCAAAATAACTAAATTATATAAGCATGATTTTCTGCATTCTTTGTATTAACATATTATTTACATAAATAAAACTATAACATAATAAACTGCCTGACTGACTTTCCATCGCTTAGCCCAAACCGCTGGTCCTAGAGTCTAGAAACATGAAACTTATGCTCTTTGTGAAAAGTAAGTATCTGCTAAGAAAGGTATGGATGGGAAATCATCATCATGACTTCTCCCGCCTTTAGTGTCAGACTTTTACTGACTAAAACCCACCGCTATGGTTGCCCTTTATATTCCGTGGCCGCGGTAACTATTAGAACTATTCCGCAAACCTTGCAAATTCGACCCCTAAAGAAGTAAAATAGAGGTTGGAAGTTGGACATAAACGCGGGCAAAGACGCGGGCAAACGCTAGTATGTTTATAAAAAAAAACTAGCTTTTGCCCGCGACTTCGTCCGCGTGGAATAATAGTTCCCGTTCCCGGGGGATTTCCTGGATGAAAACTATCCCGGGTCCTTTCCCGGGTCCCAGACTATATCTGTATTAAATTTCATTCAAATCGGTTCAGTGGTTTAGGCGTGAAGAAGAGACAGACAAACAGACAGAGTTACTTTCGCATTTATAATATTAATATTACTGATGCGTTATCCGTACCCAGGTCGCAAGACCCAAGTCAACAACGGTGACGATGGAGGATGATCTTCCTCATAATTCGTGCCGGCTCCTAAAAAAACTATTTGCTATGTTATAGCGTTAGTTTTTCTAGGTGTTGTGCCAGGCTTAAAGTTAAATAACCATTTACTCTTACAACTATCGGTACAACAACTTTTGAGTAAATGTTCTACCTGTAGGTAACTTTGTGAGCGGAGGTAAGACATATTATTATTATTTGTTAGTTATACGAGAACGAGAACTACCCACTATGGACAAGTTTTGCATTAATAAGGTGAGTCTTCTTTAAAAGCCATTCCTTTTAGGTTATATATAGTATTTGAAAGATGGGTCTTAATAGACAGCTTAAGACAAAAGTCATTAATCGTTAAAAATCATTAATTTTTGAGCAAAATATTAGGAATCAGATATTTTTGTAAAATCAATATGGTAAGATACTAAATGGCTGAGGATGTCGCCTAATTTCGTCTTTACTTATGAAAGTGATATTTTTCAAAGTCCAAGGGTAATCTGATTTCTGTCGTCGGCCGCACCTGTCTTTTATGCTCAGCACCGTCATCAGTCTATAAGGTCATAGCTCATTACAGCCACCCGGCAGCCACTTCGCACCGACTCGCCTCCTGCGGCTAGTATTCTTAATATGGACTTGTATTGGCATGCGCTCACTATATCAAACAAACGGTGCGGAGTGGCTGCCGGGTGGCTGTAATGAGCTATGACCTTTAAGCGTCCACAGATACACATAGGCCTCGCTTTTATGTCTCAGCGAGTAAAATTCACAAAAGTTTTTAACCCGTCTAATTGAGCCAGAATTATTAAACGTACATTTTATCTAAATACATGCAACACTGCATCCAGAGGGTTTTAATCGACCGGGGTTGCGGAATGTTTATAATAGTTACCGTGACCCTGGAACACTAAGCTGGAACATAAAGGGCAATCGAAGGAACATGAGTGGGTTTTAGTCAGTAAGAGTCTGACACGCCCTCCCGCCGCAGCCAGGACGGGAGCAGTCATTGGATGATTTCCCACACACCAAAAAAACAAAAAAAAAAACGGTTTTAATCGACGTAATTCCCTTCCACAATACTTCCACTCCATGTTCACAGGTATAAAATAATATTGATTCAAGGACTATTCAATGAAATGCCTGAGCTCGTAAGCCAGTTATTTTATCCATTTACCGTGATCAGGAACGGAATAAAGGGCTTCGAATGTCGACGAAATTGAATTTAAATATCCAACGAGAAACATAATTTGTTAAACATTTAGAGGTTGAATTGGAAGTTTGCTTCTTAAAAAATATGGGTTTTATTTACTTATGGAAACTTAGTGAATAAATTTTAAGTGACAGTGGAATCTTTTTGTTTTTTACTAGATTAAGTAAGAGTCAAGTCCAAGTCAAAATGTTCATTTCCATTTGAGCATAAAAAGGCACTTAAGAACGTTATTTACAAGTACCTATTGAAACTAGTCACCCAATGAGGAAAAGTAGGCAAAAGTAAATTTAGTCAAAAACAACCAAAACCATAATGTTTCATAGTTCAGTTATATGCTATTGGTGACTGTAGCCAAAACTTATATACATAAGTCTCTTTTTGCGTCGGTAGTTAAAAGTATGTTAGAACTGAAAAGAGGAGGTAAGGTATCGTTTCACATACGGAATGCGCTTTTGTTTTTGTTTTTTTGGCCTGAATATGATGATACCAAAATCGAAAATACACGCACGATGTCCTTTGACAAGTTGCTATCCGAACGTGCGTTGGTTTTGATCTCTGCTCAAACAAAGAAAGAAGAATATGATACTAGTGCACTCTTATACGGCTCTATTTGGCTTATGTCTATTTAGCATTCGTACAAAATCGTTGCTTTCTATGGACATAAGCATAATGGAGCTAAATACATGTGCGTAGTCTTAAAAAAAGAAAGCAAAAGAATAAATTTATATTTTATTGTGAAATGTTTGTTTCAATGAGAATTATTCGATGAAATATCGGCTCCTACCTATATTACCAGTTACCATATACATTACAAATTAACATATTGAAAAGCTCTTGAATTTATTCATAATAAGTTCGATTAATATACAAAATCTGGATATTACATAAACATATTCAAACTTTATGAATGTTTTTGAATATTTTATCTTGTGACGGCGGGGAATTTGTACCTAAACAGTTCTTATGAACCATTGGAACAACATCCGTTCTATTCCTTTCATATTATATTCTTATATTTTATATCCTAAGGCTAGCCGCATACACACAATAATATTGACAATAAAGTACGTATTGTCAATAATATTGTGTGTGTGCGGCCTGTATTGCGGTATTGGATAGATAGAATCTAGATTATTGACAATCTTGTATTGACAATATTATTGTGTGTGTGCGGCTAGCCTAAAACTCGTTCTAAAGTTGATAATACACTGTGTTAGGTACGACGAGGGACATATTGAAGACATAGGATTTAGATATATTTAGTATTCCGTTCTCATTCCAAAATATGTAAAAAAACAATATCTAATTTTTTTACCAAATGCCTCACAAAATTAATAAATTGTTGACACGCGCGTTAGATACACGTCGAAAGAGGAACGGATCATACCTCCTGCACTTTCTTATCATAGGTTAGTGACCCGATGCAACCGCGAGCACTAAGGTCCTTTTAAAGACTTTGAGAGCCTTATTGCGATAATTTAACTACGGTTTTCTTTACGATATTATACTGTTTTATTATTATTTACATGTCCCTCAACTTAACACGGTGTATATTAAAGTATAATCAAGGAAGAAAATTCTGTTACAACAACTTTCGGATCAGTAATGCTTCTGTGCCAAGTTTTAAAAGCAAATTCTAAAATGTAATAAACCCCAGAACAGGAGGCGATGTAATTAGACACGATCGGGTTGTCGCGAATACAACGCTTTCTCACTTTAGCGTTAAATTGTTCTTTTATGAACAAACTCCTAGATGTAAAAGTTAAATTATTAAATATCTTGTCTAATTATGTTCTTGAGAATGTGAGTTATTGTAACGATGTTTATATATGTTGGAAGTCGTACGTGTAATAAACACCCTTTTATTAAAAAATATTTTTTTTTAATAAAACTTCAAGACTTTAAAGTTTGTTATAAAATCTTCAGAACATACAAAATATATAAATGCTAGCTGGATCGATATCGCTAATTCTTTTTTTGTTGAGTTTGTTAATATTACGAGAGGGAAAAACAAGATAAAATCTGTCGAGTCAAGTATTGTTTATAATAGTTATTCCAGGCTAACATTGACGCACTGAAGGGTAAGCGCATTTTCTCAAACTAAATAATACTTTGCCGTTAACAATACTTTATGTGGCTATAAAGTCACGGTTCAAAAAGTATTTACTCATGCCACTCAGTAACACATAAGTGTAGCTTTAGAAACTGACAATTACGGATAAAGTGGCGAGCCAAATCTTTAAACAAAATAAAACGTAGCAACTGTAACAATGTTATTTGTACAAACATCTGTACAATAGAAGATTTGTAAACAAAATGTGTCCACCAATATTTATCTCAATATCGCACTGCACAATTCCAACCGAAAGTTTTCGACAACTTCGTCCTAACTGCCATCTCGATAAACGACAAGATATCTATCGAGTATAGCCGAGCAAATCGGTACGATTATTCGATCAAATGATGCCCCAGTTTAGCATCGCTTCAGGCGGCTCCCTCGAGTGATTTCTAGAAATTCTGCATTGCTGGTACATCTCTATTGGAAATTTAAAGTATTTCTGTTTTGTAGAACAGATTATATTTATGCGATTACTAAATTCACGGGTAAATGAATTCAGAACAAATGGAACTTGCTTTTGCCAGTGATTTTGTGTGTTTATTTAATACTAGCGGAAAAGCCCGGCCACACTAGAGTGGAATATTTAGGCGCTGTTAGATACGTCAGAAGTGTTTACATGAGACTTGGCTACTAGTTTTGACGGCATTTGCTGTAATGTACCATTCGAATAAATGTTACATTATAATGAAATAACCGCGCAAATGCTCAAGTCTATACTCAACTTTAGTCAAAATACAACCAGAGTTCAGCACGATTTTCGCATTGCTCAAATAGGAAGATGTCGGCTGATGTCTACAGGTAAACCCCCAGTAGTCGGTCTTATCGGACTTTCAATTATGCTTAGATCTGAGTTTAGAACAATAGATAGCTTCAAGCTTAGGCTTGGATCGCACTGATGTAGCTACGTCGATGCAAGTTATCAGTAGTGTGGCCATTACCATTGTGTACGCAGTGTTTGTTTCTGTAATAACGCCATTATGTCGTCATCTCTTCGTCGTCACCTTATCCTTCTTGCCAGCTTATAGCCTTAGTAACATACTTGGCGTACAATTTATTAGCAAGTTGATGTCAAATTAACACATAGTTAACGCTAAGAAGAAATTACTGCATTCCGATATGTAACAAAAATAATTTACTCGAACATTTAAACGTTGACAAAAAAAATCCTATCCTTATGTGTTCAATCCATGTTTCAGACACCATCGTTCCACAGACTATCTGCATACGTATGTCATATATCGATTCCTATAGATCGCCTCCACAGACACAGCGACGAGATGTGAATACCGATCATACCATTTTAATCGATACAGGGAACGAATCGAGGTGCACGCTATGGGGAAGACTGTTCTTTTTACGAAAAAAAAATGTCGGTTGAATACATGTTGGCGAAACGATTAGTGGTGATATATGCAAGGCCAAACCAGTTGAAATTGCATGAGGTATGGCGTTAAAATATGGCTTGATTCATTACAGCCACGATCTACCATAAATTATTCTTTAAAAAATTGGGATTGCCGATGTGATATTTACAAATTTCTATTTCCACTCCTTTACCGTGCGTGCCTCTCAATTATGGAATCGGCTCCCGAAAGCAATTCAAGAAAGCCCATCGATTAACTCTTTTAAAAACAGATTGAGAAGTTATCTACTATCCCAAGTATCTGACGCATCATCATCATAGATTCACTACATCACTATAAGGTTAGGTATATATTATATTTATGTATTTATTTTATATTTTAGTTTATTAGTTTATGTTTTCAGTATTTATTAATTTATGTATTTGCATTCATAATTATATATTTTTAGTCGTTGTTATTATTTAAACACTCTCTTGCACTATGTTGGCCGTTTCAAGTACAGTCTATCGCAATGCCCTAGGTTGACTGGAAGAGATCTCTTCTAGAGATAAGTCCACCTTTGTAAACAAATTACAGTTAAGTTCTCTGTTAAACAGTTATGTGCAATAAAGTATATTTATTGATTGCAAAACAGATTCGGAATCGAGTTATGTTTGTTTATGACGACGAGGTTTGTATGACAGGGGTGTATCAGGTTTTTAATCGATACATGACATCGATAAGCAAACAAATCGACAGTTGAGTGTTTGCTCGCTTCGGGAAACGATATACGTTTATTGCAAAAAGGCTGTTTGGTTTCAATTTGTGAGTTTTTCTTTATTGGAATTTTGTTTTATTTATACTCTTTTTACCCATTATCCAATTGGATAAAAGCCCGCGAGGTAATAAATTAAAATGTCGTACTTTGCGAATGCTTGTGACAAACAGAAAGAGATTATCGTAATTATAATTTTGTAACAACTTAAATGACGTTTTCGCCTCACATTAAATATTACTTTGTATCGGGAATACATATGTAAACTTATAAACTTACGTACACAAATGACTAGAGTCTTTGTTAATTGTGTTAAATTACTTATTAATAGATATATTTAAACCATCCGAGACTCAAACCTCTAACACTCAGCGCAGGAACCAAGTGTAATTAACCACTGCACCAATCGTGTCGTGAAACAAGATTAAATAATTCGCACGGATAATTTGATCAATATTATAATTCCTGTACATACTTTCTAATAATACTGTACTAGTTGTCACACCTCAAATTCAAGCCCAATTTATTTTAGGAAACATAAATTGGCCTAAATTTAATAATCCCGTTATCAGGAATGTGTGTATGTGTGGGATCAAAGACGAAGGGCCAAACAACGCCTACGAGGCGCGACAGTTTGGCGCCAAAGCCTTCCCGCCTATTCTGTTATCCGTCACCCCATTGAGAAGTGGTTACATTGGTAGAGTAGCTTAGTTTAGATAAATCCCATTGGTGCGTTATCTTGAAAATTTGTTGTAGGTTGGGAGTGGAGACTTACTTGGATACTACGGCTTGAGCGAGGACTACTGAAGAAAAAAATACAGTGGCATTATTTATCTAAAAGCTGCTGGCATATGCCGTGTCAGCAGCTTTCCAGCTTTTTCTTTATCAGCGCCACCACTCGCTGATATCCTTTTTTTACTTATATGTTAGGTAGAAAATTAGATAGTTTGGTGGATTTGCCCTCCCCCCTCCCCCTAATGTATTTTTGCAAATCGAGACTAGGTTAAGACTACGAACGTTCATAAATCTCATTGTTGTTGTTGTTATGTAATAACGCTACAAAATATGTATTACTATGAATAAAATTACATATATTTTGTTGTGCAGCATATGAAATTACGTCTAGGAAAGTAAATACTATTTCTAGGGTAATGTAATCTCGGGCTAGCCTAGTTAGAACTACTAACAATTTAAATGTTGATTCAAGTTTATGATTCTACCAACATTTCAGTTTTCTAGCGTCTCTGAAATACATACCTTGTATAGGGCTATTCTGTAGTGAAATCCACTTTAAAATGTAATCAATAGTTACGAATGCAGTCGTGTCAATTAGGAAAAGCACCTCTTTTATGTTAAACGGCGTTCCTTTATCATCAGCATTCATTATTATCATCATCAGCAGCTACATCAGTTCTCTTCTGAACACAGGCTTCTCTCAAGATGCGTCACTTATAACAATCTTCATCTATACTCTTCCAGTTGCTGTCAGCTGCCTTTACAGATTGTCGCTGCATTTGGATGGAGTCAGTCCCACACTACCCCCGTCTATACGTGGACTCCACTGAAGAACACGCTTAACGGCATGATTTAGCAATAAAATATGGCGGCAAGAGCACAAAATTCACCCCCTTCGTAAATTATGTCAGAATACAAAATAAGTTTATTAATATTTGTTGTTATAACAGCAATATAATACATTATCTGTGAAAATATGGACCGTCTACCTATCACGGTTCTTGAGATAGGTACAGCCTGGGGTGAACGACGGACAGTTGAGTCTTAGTAATAGGGCCCCTTTGGTACGGAATCCTAAAAACAGGATTTATAAATTAAAAAATGATTAAAACATTAAATATTATCAAGCAATAATATTTTATTTTTTAAAACGTAATTAATTCCTAAAACCAATATGCTAACAAAAATAGAAAGAGCGAATTTTGCAAACGGGATTATTTGATATGATATGATTTTTTGCGAAATTTAATTGAATTTTAAAAGGCGCCCGGGGCTCTGCTTCCCGACTAGATACTTGCTACAATTTGTTACATAGTTCACTCACATGTACTGTGTGTTACCGTGACCCTGGAACATAAATGGCAATCGAAGGAACATGAGTGGGTTTTAGTCAGTAAAAGTCTGACCCACCCCCGCACCCAGGACGGGAGCAGTCATTTGATGATTTCCCACTCACCAAAAAAAAAAAAATGTTATTTAACATTAGGGAATGTTCAGGTGAGAAAGCGGACTCGAGACATTCGAATTTCGAAGATCTTTACTAAACACTATTGCGCCGATGTGAACGTTTCCTTACAACTAATTATATTGTCACCATGAGGTCATTTACGACCTTCTAAATGTGTCAAACAGATGTTTGCTTACATACCGTTTGATTTATTGAAGCGTCTGTCGCCTTTATTGATTACTAGTTGTCCCCCGCGGTTTTACCCGCGTAGTTCTCGTTCTTGTAAGATTTTTGGGATAAAAACTCATGTCCTTTCTCAGGGTATGGACTATCTATGTACCAAATTTCATTTCAATTGGTTTAGTAGTTTTGGCGTGAAAGCGAGACAGATAGACAGATAAAGTTACTTTACTTTTGCTGTATAAATATGGAAGTAAGGATAAATAATGTGTATTCAACTAAATTATAACGAAGTATAGTCTCGGCTAATATTTTGTATGTACATCAAAAATGAACACCTACCTTTTAAAAAATAACCTAGTTATTACACGGCGATGATTAATGAGCCGTTACACAATACTGGTTTAAAAGCACTCATTTCCAGAGAATATAATATCACACATCAAAAAATAATGTAAATAAAATATAACGTAATCAATACTAGGTTGCTGTGCTCGTGTTTGAAAACATATTTCAGTTTTGGCACATCTGTGACATTTCAGCTTTGTCTCTAGGATGGTAACTTATCAGCGAGGCTTCTGATACTGCAGACGTTTATAGGCAGCAGTGTCCCCTTAACATGAGATAAGCTGTCAGATTAGGAAATCAGTTAGCGCAACTTGGTTGAGTCTCTAACAAAATGTATGACGAGTTTTTGATGGCATACATTTTATTTTCATATGTACTTTCTAAAGTTTATCTTAGACATCACTGACATCCCGTGCCTCGGAAAGCACGTAAAGCCGTTGGTCCCGGTTGTCATTCGTAGAACTTTGACAGTCGTTACTGGTTAGCCAGAAACTATGACCAGTCTAACCAAGAGGTATCGTGTCGCCCAGTTACTGGGTTGTGGAGGTCAGGTAGGCAGTCGCTCCACATAAAACACCGGTATCCAGCTGAATCCAGTTAGACTGGCAGCCGACCCCAACACGATTGGGAAAAGGCTAGGGAGATGATGATGACATTTTATTGGAAAAAGTGGCGGAACTTAGTGTTCTAACGAGATATGGCTCTAAAAGTTTTTATTTTCGTGTAAGTACCAACTAAGTTGGGTTACGGTTTTCTTTAGCTCTGCAAGAAAACTTAAGCACAAACCAAAAGAAATAACAGACCAAACGCTAAACAAGTACTTTCCACCTCTTAAACGATAATAAACGTTCTTATTCGAGTCAGTTCATTTTTTTTATTACCTACTTAGAACTTTTACTGTCATTTTTCACGAGGTGGAAAAGTATCTCTTTCTTTCGTTTTAAGCCATATTTTTTCTACGAATAGCTTTTGAGGTACTTGTGTGGAACCTTCCTCGAACTTCATCATTTTATACAGTTGATTCAAAAAATGGCCTTACAGGAGAGTCCTTAAATTCTTTAACTGAAGATCAGAATCAGTCGCCATGTTTTGTAATAATAGCTTACAAATATTTGCTTACATATAAATAAAAGTGTAATCTCATTCTATTTTGATAACAATAAGTCTTTACAAATAAAATTCATGTCTAAATATCTCAAAAGATTTTCTTCATTAAGAAACTCTTCACGAGAATAGAGCATCGTTCTAAAAACCATCATCAACATCATTATCAGTCGATAGATGTCCACTGCTGGACAAAGGCCTCCCCAAAGATTTCCACATGCATCGGTCCTGTGCCACCCGCATCCAACTGGACCCGTTATCTTAATGAGATCATCAGTTCATCTTGCGGAAGGCCTGCCCACGCTGCGTTTACCGGTACGCGGCCGCCACTCGAGAACCTTGCCGCCCCAACGGCCGTCAGTTTTACGAGCTATGTGCCCCGCTCGTAAGTTTGGCAACTCGAAGAGCTATGTCGGTGGTTTTGGTTCTCTTGCGGATTTCCTCATTACTGATTGCAATTTTTTTGCAATTGGGTGACCTTGAGCCTACTTATAAGACGCATTGTGAGTGACCACGTCTCTGTTCCGTAATTCATCACTGGCAACACACACTACAAATCCCTTAAGGTTTAAATCTATCTGGGATCTTGTATTAGATACGCCACCGCGACGTACAAATAATACTTTTTACCAAAACCAGTAACAACAAAGCTTAGTAATTTTATTCCAGTACTAGACCTAATAAAGATCACTTTATTGCCTTAATATCCTAAGCTCCAATAAAACATAAACAATCGTGAATTTCCACAATTCCCTCAAATTGTTTCTAAATCAATTTCTTTGTCATTCCATTACAGATTGTAGATTAGTCACGTTTTGTGTAAAAGTCGTTTCTTTGGAATAAAACGCTTTGTTCCGATTCCTTTGCGAAGTAAATTGACGGTTAGAGTTAGGTCTGACAAGTTTACTGGAATAAAGGGAAGATTGCACATGAGGATTGAAGTTAGTACATATGTAGTAAATGCGTGGCTTTGTACTCGTTCTTGTTTAACGGGAAATGGTCAGGATTTATGTGGGATTGTTAAATGTTTAAACAAATTTTGTTTAAACTAAGTTGTGTAATGCTATTTAGTAATGAATTTTATTATTTATTTACTCTCCATACCTAATTATGGCTCCGGTTACTTACATATTTATAGTTTTCAGGAACGTTAATAAATTTTTTTTACATAGTAAGACAAAAGTTATATATAGATATATCAACAGAAAAAATTTCATGTGCCAATATACGTAAGTTTTTTTAGGCACAATAAAATCTGTCCGACTCTATGTAAGCTTAGTTCTTTAAAACTACGCAACGGATTTTGATGTGGTAGATAAAAGCAGGGATTTTCAAAGAAATATTTATGAAAAGCTGGGGCGGGTCGCTAGTATTTAATAAATTGTAAATGTATTTAGCAATTTTCCTTTAAAATGGCATCAAGAAGGCTCAGGTTTTTATATGTCTATATAAAGTTTTTTTTAAGATTTCGAACCTGAAAATTCTAGTAAACAAGAAATATGGACGTATCTTTTGACCTTTATGTCAAAACAACTTACAGGGTATTCTCTTGAAAGTCGAGGTAAAACTTTTAAAAGTTTTGTAAATCCCGGATCACTGTTTCGAACGGCTTATTTTTAGCTCACAACTTGGCTTTCAGGTAAAAATGGCGTAGGTGGGTATTTATTTTGATAAATTATTTAAAAATATAATCTACTAGCTTTTGCCCGCGGCTTCGCTCGCGTTAAAAAGAGACAAAAAGTAGCCTATGTCACTCTCCATCCCTTCCACTATCTCCACTTAAAAATCACGTCAATTCGTCGCTCCGTTTTGCCGTGAAAGAAAGACAAACATACAGACAGACAGACAGACACACAGACACACTTTCCCATTTATAATATTAGTATGGATATAAATCCCTATTAACACTGGTCACGTTTTAATTTGAATAAGAACTAATTTCATTTAACTATTATTTTTATGTGCTCTAACAACCCGTAGAAGGTTCTTACGAAACAAAAAAAAAATATAAGTGCACCAAAAATTTTACAGGAAACTTAACGACTTCACTTCCAAAGGCGTGTAAAACCGCGAGGGATATCTACTCATTCATTTAACATTCAACTCAAACCCAACAATGTATTGAAATAATCTTAATAAAGAGATTATTATCAGGCACTGTTTGGTCGGGGCAAGCGGCCGACTGCGCTCGGCGGCACATCAAAGGCGCGCTCGCTTTGATCTCGCCGCCGCCGCCGCGGCCCACCGCCTCCGATATTGTGTTCACGTACACTCGGTTACTGGTACATTATGACCTATCGATTGGTTTATAAAACACCAACGTACCTATGAATGGTTGACCGCATGGTTGAATGAATAGTTGACTGAACTTTCATTGATAAGAATAAATGTAAATAAGTATCACACGAGCAGTCGTTTCATTAATGATTTATTGTTGATTAGCTGTTTTCCGCGGTTTTGCCCCTTTTGAGTACAGTTTTGGGCCCTACTCCGCTGCAGTGGGTTTTTGGCGTGATGTTATGTAGCGTATGTGTTAGTGTAAAGTTTAATCAAAACCTATTCAGTAGTTTTTTACAAACTTTCACATTTTTTATATTAGTAAGAAGTAGGATTTCAATAGCAATTGAAAAAAAAAGGATACAATCCTTTTTATGGGCATATAGGTTGTCTACCTATACATCCGATGTTTTCTATCTAAATGATCCCCTGAATGATCGTCTACAAGGGTTTCAGTTTATATTTGGAAAAGCAGAATTTTTGTTACAATCGAAAGTTTAAATAAAGATGATATAATGTTTAAGTGAGTAAGTAAGAAATTCATTTAAATTCTGCATAGTTGAATCCTGGGTTCTTTGTTTGTATCCCCATTGCCGAAATTGCGGTCCCTGTGTGGCGTGGGCTAAACCTTTACAAGATACGCGTACAAATGGCACAAGAGTGTCCAATCTTTTCAGATGCGGTGTGAGTCAGCAGTATTTTTTAATTTTCATATTTGTTTTTTGATACGTGGAGGGAAATTTAACATTCAACTCAGGGGGCAGCCTCGGCTGCCATTTTTAAAACAAACCTCCTTTTCAGTTTTTTCGCTGACTAAACAGATTGATAGATCCTTTTTTGGTTTACACACATAAAACACAAAAAAATTAAAGTTATAAGTTTAAAGTAAGCTACAAAAGCTTTAAAATTTATCTATCAAATGTATTTATTTAAAAATAATTTAAGTATGTTTATCAGTTGTCTGGTTGCATAATACAACCTCTGCTTAGTTTGTGATCAGATAACCGTGTGTGATATGTCCCGGGATATTTATTTATTTTTAGTTAGTTTCAAACTTGCACCAAATAGGTGTCCAGCTCAGAATATGTCCGGTAAATATGCCTGACGCTGGTATTCTGCTGGAACTTGGATTAGTCTCTTCAGTACTTATTAATTGGCGAGACTAGTCGGACAGAATTATATTCGGCACATCACTTATCCTGAGGAATCATGATTCATGGGCTAATGTAAGTCAGAAATCAATGATCGTGTCTTTTTTTGTATGAAATGAGACCTTTGATTAGCAGTGGTATGAGACAATTGCAGCCTGTACTGTCAAATATCCCGGGACAACTGGATGGTACATTTTCATATTCATAAAGGTATTTTACAAGGTCACACAATATAGATCGATTATTCAAAATATTTGCCGACCCGACCCTACCTTTGGTAAAGTTTCCTGCAATATTTACTTTACCTGACACTATTGGGCGTCCTGTTGATATAATCCTACCACCCCCTCGGGAAATGACCCGGTGTTCTATTCATAGCCGAGACCTCGTTGTACACGTTATTGGAGCGATATCGTGGAAGAAGCTTCTATATCTATTTAATCTGTGTCGTCAGGTTTGTGATGAGAGACGAAAATAGTATTTTTTGGATGGTATTTATTGAATAATGACCTAATGGTTTAAGGTCCACCTCTCATGTAAAGGTTTGTGGGTTCAAAAACGGGCAAGTACCATTGTGGCTTTTTCAATCTATTTGTACTTTCTAAAGTGTATCTATTTCATTGAACTCTACAGACATTGGTGAACAAAAACATCGTGAGGAAACCTAGAATTATCTATAATCTTGTGAGTACATACATAAAATAGTAAACTGGCACACTTATTGACTGACTGTTGATATAATCCGCTGGTTCTAAAGACATTAAGCTTGCAGTTTGTGTTCTTTGTAAAAAGTAGGTAACCACTTAGAAAAGACCTTAAAGGGTAAAAAAAGGTCGGGACGGGGGCGAAAATTACTTTTTATATTTACTTGGAAGACAACACCTTTAACAAAATAATAAATGCGCTAATCTGTAATCGTATCTCTATAAAACAGTAAGTGCTTTAACTGACGGAAGCTCCAAGGTAGCCTTATTCCTTTAATATTTTTATTAATCATCCGCTCGTCTCGTTTGACCCTTCGACTAAAGACTCAATTTACCGTGATCCGGATTTTTCTAATCGCCACTTACCTTCTTAAATTGGAGCGTTCTTGAGATTAAATTGAAACAATATTGATCCCACTAGGGGCGATCTCAGGTAAAATTATAATTCTTTTATTTATGCGTATTTTTCCTGCGTCCTCTTTATATTTGTTAAGACATAGTTTGGATGAAATAAAATGTAACAAAAATAGTTTGTTACAGTAGATTCCTTTTTAAAATGAGTAAGTCGGTCGAAGAATTCTTTTCATACAATTAAAATGTGCCAGCAGTCTCCAAACGGTTGCACCCGTATTTTGCTAAGTCTTTGTTCTGTTCGTTAATGCTTCGCTCTTGTGAGTCATAGCTTGAGGTTATGCAACCGATCTGTTAATAATAAAGATTAACACACATCCATTATCATAAGCAGAAAGACGTCCATTGCTGGCAAAGATTTCTACATACATCGATCCTGCGCCACCCCCATCTAATGAAACCTTGGTAAGATCACCGATCCATCTTGCGGGACATACATGCTTACAAATTATCATATTTATAATATTTTAGAAAGCAGAATTATTACTATTCCAGGTGTAGTGACTGTCAATATGTCATAAATTCTAGCAAATGCGATAAGGAATTAAATTACGCTTTGAGGCATAAGGCTCAGTACAGCGTACTATGATTTGTGTGTAAATTCATTGAATACGTCGTCAGCCTTACTGCCGTTATTGCTAATTGGATTAAGCTTCGTAGTTAGATTATATAGTTCTGAAGTAAAGACCAACATAAATTGCTCAGCCAAGTTATACATAAAATGTCGTGATAGAGTGTGGCTAGATAGTTGGCAGTAAATAATAGATGGTAGAATAGAGATCGATACGAGATGTCAAATTACTTAGCATAAGCTTAATGTCAATACCATACATTTAACAATGTTTTCTAAACTACAATGCCCGTTGTCTAGAGGTGCTAGTCAAACACCAATGTGGCTATTTCCAGACATAAGCCTTGAAGCCTCCAAGACTGCTATGGTTCTAGCTGAATTTTCTCTTGATTAAATGTTGTCACTAAATCCTCTACTTGCCCCTAAAATAACACCGAAATTAACTGAAAGTGTATTTAAATTTCAAAAAACTCAATAGGGTACAATAACGTCTGAATTAATAGTTATAAAATGTCTTACAACCTACTTATATTGTACGGAGTACACTATAATAACTCAGTTTATATGTTAAGCGAACAAATGGAACAAAGGCTAACTCATTTAACTCAAACAATTGGCCGCTCGAAACAGCTGTAGCTGGACTTTCGACGAATGAACGTTTTGTGTTAACTAATGTGTAGTAATTTGAAAATGTATGGCATACGTTTTTGTTCATATTTGTTGAGTAGAACGAATTATGGTACCTACGTGAAATGGACTCGCAAAATGTGTAATTCAAATATATAATCTGTCTTAGTTTACCTAATTATTTTTAGGGTTCCGTACCTCAAAAGGTAAAAACGGAACCCTTATAGGATCACTTTGTTGTCCGTCTGTCCGTCCGTCCGGCTGTCAAGACCCCTTTTCTCAGAAACGCGTCGAGATATCAAGCTGAAATTAATATCACATACTCGGGTCTGCTATCTCTTAAAGCAGTGAAAAAATCAAGTTTTTAAATCAACGCAATAAAAAGATACGGCGGTTTATATTGCAAATTTGGACATTTGCAAGGAAATCAAAACCTATAGGGTACTTCCCATTGACCTAGAATCATGAAATTTGGCAAAAAGCAAGGTCATGTAGCACAAGTAAAGGGAAAACTCCGAAAACCGTAAATTTGTAGTTAGTTCACATCAGGCGTCCGTCTGTCCGTCTGTCTGTCAAGAACCTTTTTCTCAGAAACGCGTCGAGATATCAAGCTGAAATTAATATCACATACTCAGATCTGCTATTTCTTAAAGCAGTGAAAAAATCAAGTTTCTAAATCAACGCAATAAAAAGATACAACGGTTTATATTGCATATTTAGACATTTTCAAGGGAATCAAAACTCAAAACCTATAGGGTACTTCCCATTGACCTATAATTGTGAAATTTGGCAAGAAGCAAGGTCATGTAGCACAAGTAAAGGGAAAACTCTGAAAACCGTAAATTTGTAGTTAGTTCACATCAGGCGTCCGTCTGTCCGTCTGTCTGTCAAGAACCTTTTTCTCAGGAACGCGTCGAGATATCAAACTGAAATTAATATCACATACTCAAGTCTGCTATCTCTTAAAGCAGTGAAAAAATCAAGTTTCTAAATCAACGCAATAAAAAGATACGGCGGTTTATATTGCATATTTAGACATTTTCAAGGGAATCAAAACTCAAAACCTATAGGGTACTTCCCATTGACCTAGAATCGTGAAATTTGGCAAGAAGCAAGGTCATGTAGCACAAGTAAAAAGAAAACTCCGAAAACCGTAAATTTGTAGTTATTTCACTAAAAAACAAATTAACGGAACCCTCGTTGCGCGAGTAGAACTCGCACTTGACCGGTTTTTTTTATTTTAGTATGAGAATGTGTAGCATTTGGATAGATAAAGATACAGTTTTAAAATATAAAACCAATACTAGCTTATTACTTGTCCATCTGCGTATCCCAGCAGCTCTTTTCATACAAAAATGGGATCAGCAAAATGATCCTGATGAGTCGGATTAAAAAAATATGTTAGAGTAGAAAGCGTATTTATTGAAAAAGGCTATCAATACCTACAGAATCATGAAAGGATCTTCACGATACTAAACTAACAGAAAAAAACTTTTAACTTTTTGTTTGTTTATACTAGTCAAGTCACACCCAAAAATTAATGAGAACCCAAGATGTTTCCATACCACAGATGAAACCGAGAAAGCACAACTAGTATACAAACAAACATAAATATTCCTATTTCTCTTTCCTTTTTCTATCCAACTTAATATTTATCAGCAAATAATATCTTTAAGTAAGTATTTACTATTCAGTGAATCACTGTGTTCACGATACAATATTTTGCTTTGTAGACAATATCAATGGCCATTATGGGCGTTCTCATTTCTGTTCCGAATAAATTTATCGGACCGTTAACCAATAATCGTATATTATCAGCGCGACAGTGTGAATTGAGCCTTATGGGAGTACAAATGGCACGCACACCGGTCAGTCAAGCGGGACAAACATTTAACAAGATTAATTCCTAATGAAATTTGTTGACCCGACAACTTCAACAGTTTGGGCCCTTGTTTAACGCCATAGAATAAGAATATATCTAGCTGTGACAGTTTGTTAGTGATGGAACATGCTGAAAGTCGAGCTTATTGTGCATCAGCAAAAAACAAACAAATAAATTGTCATAGACCGCAATATACGCGGATACTGTAGTAGCCGGGGGTGTGTACTGGTCACGGGACCAGTATTGAGTTTGAAGAGAGTACTCTTCAGAGCCAATACTGGTCACGGCGGCCATTAGCTAAGTACTTAGTAGATATTGTTGTGCATAATATAAGTGATTGCGCAAACACAGGTGCACTCCCCCTGTGACGCCATTCGACCGAGATCAAGTGTAGGACTTTTCAGAGTTTTCCGAGGAAGTGGGGTGTCGTATCACTGGCTGACTGGTCTAGTACTGAGAATTTTGTAATGGAAAAGACCTAGTTACACTTTTTGGGATTATCACTCTCTGGGAATCCATCCCAGGGCCACACGGTCAGCAGTAAATAAACAAGTAATTATTTAACAGCAGCTAAAAGGTGTGTCAGTATGACCGTGGCAGTAAAATTGCTTAGCCGAGCACTTACTAAGTAACGTTTGTTTATCTCGGTCTAAAACTTCATCAATATTCATCATCATCATCGTCATCAGCAGCGGATAAACGTCCACTGCTGGACAAAGGCCTCCTCAAAACATCTTCACTTGCATCGGTCCTACGCCACCCGCATCCAACACTATTGGCGACAGTCAAATGAGGCTAAAGCTATGTATTGAAAAAGGTTTTTTACGCTGCCAGAATACTTTTAACAAAATCTTATATATAGTACAACCAACCACCATTTTTTGTACTTAGAATTTTAATTGCAAGAAAGTTGTAAGCCAGAATCCGGTAAATTAAAATTTCATGAACCGTCTACAAAGAGAGTTATTTTTATATCCCGCAGTTTCAGATGATGTAGGTTTTTATGAGATAACTTTGTTACTTTGGAATTTACTGTAATATTATGCTCAAGCGGCAGTCGTAAAGCAAATATTTTTGGAGATTGCTAACTTCAAGTATAATGTGTAGCGAACACGACTTACTACACAAATATCGAATGCCTATAACTTGCAAAACTATAACAATATTATATAAATATAACGTATGAATTTTCGCCCAATCATCATTGGTATACACACAGCTGTACGTGTCCATATAATTCAGTCCAAGAATATTGAGGAGACCTTGGAGTAAGTACGTTTGAAGACAAACTGGATTGTAAGTGTGAACCAGTTGGAGTCGCGTCCTTCTTTCTCCTTTTCATAGTCAGACGGGATGGTAATCCGCCACAACCTGGAAGAGAATAGGCGCAGAAGGCTTTACGTGTTTACCGAGGCTCGGTCTGACTTAATACTACCAACTTACTAATGAAAAAAGCCTATATCAGTGCAATTTTCTCTCCTCGAGGCGGGAAGAGGGAGCACAATCGTACAAAGATAGACTCTTGCATTTCAAGATTACATCATAACAGAAAAGAAGAGATCGAATGGACCTATTGTTTATATTTTAAAAATAATTGTTAAATCCAGTTTCGTGTGCCCATGAACCATCTATCTCCTCTTCGCAGAAGCATCCTTAGTGCTAATTCTGCCACCCGCCGCCTATGTAGGTAGGTATGAATGTCTACTCTGACTCACTTAGTAAAATTAAGAAACTGCATGAAAACTTGTAAAATCATCATGTAAATCACTTAGTGTAATTTTTTCTATAAACATTTTAAAATAATCTGGTTCAAGTCAAAATTATGTTCGTTAAGTAACTTAGAATACATACAGTTTTAAGTAGGTACTCAGTGTCACTCAAGTCAAAATAAAATTGATGAATGTAATTTAATGCATGTTGTACTTGAATTATTAGTACACTAGCCTCTAAGCTTTTTAATGTTATCATATTATTATCCTTATCTCATGTGTACTCAATTGGTGGTAAGCCCAATAAATAAAATAATACATTAAGGTTTTTGCCTACCTGTAAATCGCTGAATGATAGTAGGCACGTTTCATACGTCGTTGTAAAGCTTTCAAAGTAGTCTTGACGACACAATAGCATGACTGGTTTTAAAATGAAGAGACTGGTTGTATGAATGAGAATTAATGGCTGTTCCTATTGTTGTTCTAATCTCTTGACTTCCCAAGTTTGGGAGAATTAAACAAGGATTATGATTATGACGCTTCGTTTTACTAAAACTTACATTCATTACTTAAACGATTATAATATAGCGAGTTTGTTACTTGTTTGTGTGTAGCAAACACACAAACAAGTAACAAACTCGCTATTTTAGCGTGTAGATCTTATAATCGTTTGCATACAAATTATGTAACTATCCTACAATAATGCTATGGCTACACTATTGCGATAACGCGAACATTCGCTTTTCACGACGTGACAGGCCGATCAATTAGTGGAGCCGCAAAAAATCTCAACCTCCACTTGATCGCAAAGATTGTTTGTGTTGCCGCAATAAATGTCGTGTTTGCTCTGTGCATTCGTACTCGTGACAGGACGATTATTTAAAGAAGTAGATTACGAAAAAAAAAGGTTTTGAAAGGATAGGAAAATGTAATGTTCAAATTTTTCTCTTAGACAATTGAAAGTCTGTTACGCTATTAGATTATATTATTATTGAAATTAGGATAAAAAACTTTTTTCAAAAAAATAATAACCGCCTTCAAAAACTAAAAACCCAAAAATTATTAAAATTTCGTAAGTCGGTGGCAACACAAATTGACTGGCAGAACAGAAGCTACCGACTTCCGAAATTTTAGTTATTTTTGGGTTTTTAGTTTTTGAAGGCGGTTATTATTTTTTTGAAAAAAGTTTTTATTTATTACTTTTTAGTGTCGACTCCCAATGTAGATATAGAAACTTGAAGAAAAAACACACATCGTCTATGAATATTTCGTCAATTTTTTTTGTTCTTGGTGAATTTTTCGAGAACCACTGAACCGATCGCCATAAAATTTATATGGGACCACCCCTGAATTATGACTTATCAAACAAAAAAAGAACCATCAAAATCCGTTTACAATTGAGGAGATATCGCGTAACAAACATACAAAAAAAAAAAAAGAACATACAGACGAATTGAGAACCTCCTCCTGTTTTGAAGTCGGTTAAAAAAACTTAAACCAGCAACATTTTTAGAAAAGAAAAAAAAAAAAATAACCGCCTTCAAAAACTAAAAGCACAAAAATAACTATTTTGGAAGTCGGTGGCAACACATCAAAAAGAGCGACAGAAGAAAAGCCACCGACTTCTGAAATAGTTATTTTTGTGCTTTTAGTTTTTGAAGTCGGTTATTTTTTTTTTTTGGATAAGTTTTTTATTCTTGACTTTTTAGTTAGTCTCAATGTCTGACTACGTTTTCGAGTAAATTAAAAAAAAATGTAGGTTTTTCTATAAAAATTGAGGAGTTCCTTCGATTTCGGCATGATACCATCATCAGATCCTGGACCTGATGACAATGGGACCATTTGGGAAGTCTACCCTTTCAAACAAAAAAAGAATTGTTCAAACCGGTTGGTAAACGACAGAGATATGCGCGAACAAACATAAAAAACAAATACAAACATCCAAATTGAGAACCTCCTTCTTTTTTTAGAAGTCGGTTAAAAATTGTAAAAGTAAGATTGTGTTTCTAATTATTTTGGTAGATTGGAAGTCCTGGTACACATAAAAGAAATCTTAGTGTGCACAGTACCTTATGAAAATATTAGGTTTGTTATTGTCGACAGATACTGACTCAGATATTGTCCAATCATGTCGTAAATTATATCGCAAATACCAATCACGTTTTAGTTGTATTGATGATATACTATTTATTTTTTATTATCACACGACTGCCCATAAAAAGGAATGTTATGATTTAGGATTAATTTTTATGTATATGTATGTATATTGTACGAGTAGATGCGTGTTTCTTTACTCTACCATAACCTCTTAATGTTAAGACATTTTAATGCATAAGGTATCGTTAGAATTCTTGCATGGTTGTAATTAGTTTATACTTTGCCATGACAGTCGTGTTTTTTTTAAATAGGTGATAGTTTTATGCTAAGCCTGTTAAGCTAATTGACTCAAACGAGCTAGAGGAACTTATACACCTAATCGCTTAATTTTTATTTATTAAATTATTGTATCTTGCAAGCCAAAATTTCTAAAGGGTATCATTTAAGCTATTGCCAATTTCATTGGTTTTGGGTTTCCTAAATAATAGAGTTTGTCCGCAAAATAGTAGATTTGTCACCAAAATGTAGTCACCAAACAAAATAAAATCAATTCCACAATAAATCACCTAAAATCATGGAGATATATAATCATGGAGATAAGGTCTAGTACCAAATAAATGTTTTTGTATGTACTATAATAGGTTTGTCCTAATAAGTATTTAAGCAAACTAATTGAAATAGATCACCAATTATTCTATGTTATGTCATTAGAACATAAAGTTCCAAAAACAATTTAGGGTCGTCGTCATCATTGTTTCAACGAAAAGAGTTTTACCCAAGGATCTTAATTTCCACAGGTAGTATTATCATCATCATTTCAGCGGAAAGACGTCCACTGTTGGACATAGGCCTCCCCCAAACGTTATCACAACGACCGATTCTGTGCGTCTCGCATCCACCGCGTTCCCGCGACTCTCAAGTCCTCGGTCTCGCTGCACGCGCCGCGCATCGTATGATCGTACCTAGTTACCTACGACCTATCGTAGAGGCCCGAAAGCGCGCCAATTTGTCTCCGCCTCTGTGAACATAATTTCATTAAAATTTTAAATTGATGTATTAAATTGGTAACGAATACTATTATTTTAATAACTGAACGAAATAAATAGTAACAACTGTATTGGTGCCAAAATGACAAATAAGGAGTCGCAGTCAGGGATCGATAAATTGATTCATTTGGTTACAGATCTATCATTCTGAGCACAAAGCTATTATTTAAGTAATATAACTAAAAAAAACACGACTGTCATGGCAAAGTGTAAACTAATTACAACCATGCAAGGATTCTAACGATACCTTATTCATTAAAATGTCTTAACATTAAGAGGTTATGGTAGAGTAAAGAAACACGCATATACTCGTACAATATACATACATATACATAAAAATTAATAGACGAACGAAGTTTTATTCATTTAATGAATCACAATTTTATTGGTAATCCATCTCTTATTTTACACATATATTAACATTAATTTGATAATTCATACCTGGGCACACTTTTTGTTTATCTGAGAACGAAAATATTTTGTGGCGTTAGATCTATTTATTTGGTGACACAACTTGATGACAAATATAAATTTTGGTGACAAAAAATAATTATAGTTCCCATTTCTAAAACATTCACAAGATTAATTTCAGTTCTAGTAGTATAAGACAATAAAACCCAGTTATCTACAAAGTTCTCAATAATAATATAATAGATACAGATGAGAAGCGCTACCCTTACAAGCGGGATGAAATTGGAACGCCATTTTGTTCCCAATTGGCTCGGATGCTATTGTAATCTAAACTTTAGTTCAAATCTATATTATTAGGGCAAAGTTGTGTTGTTACGACTTCGCGCTCCTGTTTACATTAATAAAAGCTCGAATTTATTATAGTGGTTGGTTTAGGGAAAAAGAAAAAAATATTCTGTAAACCGGTTTATTTGATAAATGGCGTTGCAAATAACACATATTGGCAGCCAAGCGGATTGATGCAGTAAAGATTCGTCACGAAACAACTTATTTTTAATACTGAATTTGAATTAAACAACTTTAATAGTTAATTCGGATTAACCGGTTTTTATTGCTAAGCCGGTTAATAAAACAAATCCTTTACATACAGGCTTGACTTTATTATTGTAAATGACGTTCTTAAGGTCCTTTAAGGTCTAAGGGAACACGTACGAGTGGCGCGTGGAAGTGCAACGCCGGGGTGAAGTCCCGATGCCGCGGGTTATCGCGGCACGGCTCACGGAGCTCCGGCGAGATCTCATGGCGGAATGGAGACAACGACTGTCGCAACCTAGTGCTGGGCACGCCGTTATAGCGGCGGTAAGACCCCTCTTTGAGGAGTGGCTGGAGAGGCGTCATGGCACTCTCACGTTTCGCTTGACACAGGTCCTCACCGGACATGGTCAGTTCGGGAGGTTCCTGTGTCGGATTCGGGCGGAAGCGACGCCTGGGTGTCACCACTGCAGTAACGGTCGCCTGGAGGACACGGTCGAGCACACAGTAGAGGTGTGCCGCGCATGGGCGGAGCATCGACGTGTCCTCGTAGAGGCGATCGGCGGCGGTGCCCGGCGCTGGTTCAGGCCATGCTTCGGGGCGAGACGGAATGGGATGCCGTCGCCTCCTTCTGCGAAGCAGTTATGCTAGTGAAGGAAGCGGCGGCGCGCGAGAGGCAACGACGAGCCTCTCGCCCCGGACTAAGACCCAGGCGAAGACGTCGAGAGTCGCAAGACGACTACCGGCCACCGTAAGCGCGGTTCTGCGGATGGCGAGCTATGGGTAGCTCGCCGCCCGGCTAGGACCAGGACCGCGTAGACGGCGCGTTTTGTTCCACGCGCGCCTCAAAGAGAAGGAGTCAGCACAGGAAGGGGCCCAACAGGGCCAACGCCTGCCGGGGTTGCGGAATGTTTATCATAGTTACCGTGACCTCGGAACATAAAGGGCAATCGAAGGAACATGAGTGGGTTTTAGTCAGTAAGAGTCTGACACGCCCTCCCGTCGCACCCAGGACGGGAGCAGTCATTGGATGATTTCCCACTCACCAAAAAAAAAAAAAAAAAAGGTCTAAGGGAAATAAAAATGATTTAAGTTTGACTTTAACTTAAAATCTTCAAATACACCTGTAACCAAACCAAAACGAATAAGTTTGAAAGAAAGAAAGAAAACACATTTATTCTGGATACACACTGACCCACAATATTAAAAACAATAACAATAAACAACTTGAATAAGAGTTTGAATAATTAACAAATATCCAAGCCTTACCTGGAAAGTGCCGTTTATTTTTGGTGGTATAAATCAGTGTAGCATACAATGTAACGCCGCAACGCTTTGTGGTTACGGGTACAAGCTCCGGTGTAAGTGCCATTAATGTTTTGAAGTTTTCGCTTACTTGTATGTCATTTAGGTAAACAGAATATTTAACGCCATGTTTTTTTAACTCAGTATTCTTTATAGTGGCTTATCTTTTTACAAATTAAAATAAAGACATAAAATGTATTACTTTTGGGTTGTAAAATGACTCATATTTTCTTTTAATTTCAGTGTAAAATGACTGTATTAAAATAAAATATTTCTATAATAAATCCTAGAAATAAGGTCACGGTAAAAAAGAAGGTCTACTATCTAAAAGGTCTATTTTTCACAAAAACAAATTAATGGCTCTTGTTGAAACATTGCAGTAATATCTATACTAATATTAGATAACCTCTACTTGACTACCAGAAGCTTCTGAGAAGTACGACCCTCAGCACTTAGAAAACCGATGCAAAGATAAGGAAGTAAACGAAATCTATTAGTCTAAATTGAGGCAAAAAGAAAAAACTGTAGCAGTTATGGATGAATTGGAGCCCAAATAAACATCAGATGTTTATTTCCGTACAAAAAGATATCTTTATTTGATTGAACAACACGCACTTTAATGTTCACTGAAGAGCCATCTAGCCGTCTGTAAAGAATCATCCAAATCAGTGGTTCGTTCGTTTATATTTATGTTTTTCCTTAATCTCTCTTCAGGACGTCCTTTGAATGGCTGATCCAGATTACATTCAATCTCCAAAGATTAGAACCATATATTACGACCGTTTTCAGAGAAGATAGAGAGGATGAATGGTTTTAATCGAAAATATTTTTGTTTATAGAATTGCAATACTAAAACAGCATTTGGTTATATTTAAAACAAAACTAGCCGTTTTCTTTGGCTTTGTCCCCCCGTTTTAAAACAATTTTTATTCTCTTATTTTATCCCGTAATGTAAAGTCGAATTTCCTAAAATTGTTTCATAATGCGGTTGGACCTAAAAACCCACTGTGCAAATTTTAAGATGCTATCTGTAGTAATTTCGACTGTAAGATCATTAATATAAAAAAACCTGCCATTTTATAATAGATATAAAGATGGTTCTATGTAAAAACCGCATTGAAAATCTCTTCACCCCTCGTAGAGGTATTCATGTAGCTACTACGGCGTAGCGCTTACATATTCGTAGCGGTTGCTACGATGCTACGAAAAGGTGAAACATTTTCTCGCTGATTACCTTTCTATCCAACCATATCTTTGAATCATAAATCAAGTAGCTCTCTCTAAAAGTTATTTCTTATATAGAAAATACCCTTTCTACATTTTTAATACCATAAAAGCTTTTTGTTAACAAGCGTTAGGGTACTTAAAGTTCTAATGAACTGAAAATGTTAATTCGAAACGGAGATAATTATTAATGATTGTTTAAAATACTTGTTTGCATTTGAACTTTGGTAATTTGAAACAATCGTTATAGGCCACATTTTATTTTGATAACAACCACAGCAACGCGTGGCCGGGTCAGCTAGTGTAACATATCCTACTAATATTATGAAAGTTGTATGTGAAAGTTTGTATGTGTGTGTGTAGAAGTTTTTTACTCTTTCACGCATAAACTACTGAACGGATTTTGATGAAACTCTACAGCAATATAGCTTATACCTACAGGAGCGGAGTAGTAATCAAATCATGACAAAACGCAGGTGAAACCGCAGGGGACAGCAAGTTTATAACAAAAATCTGTCTTTTAAGCTTCGGACTCTCCAAAACGACTGCCATTCGTCCATGAATTGCAGGTCGATCGGGACTACCCACTACTTCCAACACAATGAATCGCCCACATTAAAAAAACAAAAGAATCACGAATTCATTCCCAACCCCCCAGTTCTATTTCCACTAAGGAACTGATACTCAGCGAAAAGGTAAAAGGATCATTAGCTTCTCGTATATCACTTGTAGGTGTGACAATTGAGGCGGGACAAAATCCCGGGACCCCGGGATTGCCGGATTGCGGGAATGTGGTCGGTGAGACCGGAGAGAAAAGTAATTAGGTACTACATAGAACTTGGCTCCAGCAAGTTTGCAAGCCGGTAAGATTGTCACGTGACATGTTCTTGTTCGTAGAATCGATTGCATTGGTTGATTATAGTTGGGTAAATCCAAGTGGCTGATAAATATTTATCTTGTTATTTACTTATTGTTTTCACATATAGAAGCACTAAAAATAACGTAACCAAGATTTTGTAAAACATCAAGTTTTAAAAAGTCCGTGGAGTCTTTTGCTTGTTCTTCTCCATAGAGATCTACCTCAGTTTGGAACAAGCAACTAGCGTGACCGACATACACTTTGACAATTTATTCATAAGTGCCTGTACATGCCTTGAATTATTTTCTATGGACATGAGCTGAATAAAGCTGGATAAATGTGCATCTCCACGCTTGCTGGAGAAAAAAATGTCAGGTTAAGTCTGTTCTGATAAGAGATTATAAGTTTGGACAACTACCAATGTAATTTTTTCAATACATATGTAACTTTTTACGGATTAACTTGGACATCACAGATATCAGTGAAGGAAAAACATCGTGAGGAAACTTGGACTCATAAACGTAACTAGGTATTCTGTTATATTCACAAGTTTATTTTATTATCTAATAAACCTTTGTTATAAAAAGTTTCCTGCTATGGCACTTATCCAAAACTCTCTATGGGAAGTAAAAAAAACGTAGAAAATAAGCTATCCCATAAAAACTACTAATACGTAAGTTACGGGTTCCACTATAAATAACTCTCATAAATAATTCCAGAGGAAAAAGGTCTGATTGATGATAAAATAAAACATAAACTATCTTAAAGTTTTTGTGGCTTGTGGTCAGATAGCTAAGGGTGCAGGGTATTCAAATAAATTGATAAAATAAAATAATATCTTTTGACAATCTCATCCCAAATTATGCAGGGTCCGTACAATGGTACCCAAACAATTGTCACACATAGAGCCTACTAAGACGTAAAGTTTGTTTTTCTTTTGTTTGTAGTAGTTTGTAGGAATCCTTATCATTATAAATTACAGACACAGCATAAACAGTTCATTATCATTATGCTTATCACACAGGAATTTGTCATTTGTTTCACGCCTAAACCACTGAACCGAATTGAATTTTTGGTACAGATGTAGTCTGGGGCCAGAGAAAGGACATAGGATAGTTTTTATCCCGGAAATCCCACGGGAACGGGAACTATTATCCCACGCGGGCGAAGTCGCGAGCAAAACCTAGTAATAATATAAACGCGAAAATTTGTGAAGCCGGAACACACGGGTTTGTATGTGTACACACCTAAAATAAAGGTTATTAACGTATGGTTGTAGTATGGCATGGTCATCTATGTATGTACATAAATAACCAAAATAGAAGCACCTGTAAGACCATAAGCCGAAAATATTTGTTTGTTAGCATATTCATGCTAATATTATTTATGTCAAAGTAACTCTGTCTGTCTGTCTCGCAGTCACGCCAAAGCTACTGAGCCAATTTATATTAAATCTTCGAACACACGTGATTCGAGACACAATAGAAAAACAATAGCAGCGCGACAGCCGGCAGTCGTTTGGTCGCAACAGAGGTAGTCCCTATCCTGAGAAAGGACATAGGATAGTTTTTATTCTAATAATGCCACGAGAAAGAAAACTACACGGGTAAAATCGCGTGGGACAGCTAATAATAATATGTATATTTGTATTTAGTGGCCAATTATTTAGCTACTCCGCAAATCGTGCCGCGAATTTGATAACCATTTCCTGTTTTCGCTAACATTTCAGACGTTAACTGATAATATGTCTGTGTGTTTTTTGTTGCTATTTAAAATCTTTGATCAAGTATTTTATGATTTTTACATGTTATAAAACAAATGCTTTTGTCGCGTCCGTCTGTCTATTCTCGACAAACACAAAAACTAGTAATCCTATTTTCATAACGTTTAGACAAATAATGGTTCACGGGGTATTGTAAAAAAAACAGCATCTTTTTACTTCATTTATGGTCCTTGAAATAAATATTCGTTCGAAACATTATTTTGGTCGAAACCACAAACAAGTTAAAATAAGGTAGTCGAAACATTTGTCTGCATATTTTTTATATATATTAAAAACCAGCGGTCGCCCGCGGCTCCGCCCGCGTGGATGTCGGTTAACGCTGCAAACAGCCTACCCAGGAAAGATACGGTCAGCAAAATGATTCGCAGGTCTATTCACAGACACCGACACTAACATCGACGAACGCCGTTATCATCCGCAGGCTGCACAGTTTGTCTTTCTGTGGATGTTAAAGTTGTTAATGATAAAAATACAAAATTTAAAAACTGCGTATTTATACGTTATGACTATTCAAAGCGGTCTGTAATTCGCTAATTAAATCCATTTTTAGGATTGTTGCGATGCTTGGTCGCCACGATAACCTGGTCTGCATCCGAAATAAAATACATTTGCAAGAACTGTGGGTTTTGGCCTGATAGTGGTAAATAGGCTACCAATGAGATGATACATCTGTCCTTCAATTTTAAAAGTGGGCATATCCTTCCCTGGTTTCTTTTAAGCCAAACGACGTCATTTGAAAAAAAAAAACTATTGTATTTGCGTATGTTTATTAAAAATAGTTATCAGACTTCGTATTAAAAATATCAGCTACTTCTTACACAATATTGAGTTTAAGTGGAGCTTAATGTTTCAACCTAGCTATTTTTTATACAAAACCTGCACATTGAATTGCAGAGCGAAAGATGGCAGCTTTAGTCCTCATGCTATTATACAGCTTTATAATATTTGTACAGTAATAAATAAATATCATGGACCACACACACACGGCCATCTAGTCCCAAACTAGGAAAGGTTGTTGCCTGTAACCAGATAACTAATACCTTTATTAATCGAAGGAGAATAATGTCTAAAGCCTTTTTGAAGGGCAAGCAGGCGCTGCCAATGTGTTAGACTTTAAATAATCATTCAAAGTCTATTCAATGACGTCATACAAATTTGGAAACTGCCGCAGACCTTCAGCCTTGCAGCTATCAAGCGTTTGAAGAGTTTGTTGAACTTTATTTATTTATTTCTATACAATTTTAAGTCTGCCTATTACAGACTTGGTATTGACGTGGCTTTTATCGTGTACTGAGTTTGTAATATCAATCACGACCGCGAATAACTGAGATGTAGAGCAGTGAAAGGCAGGTGAAGACAACCAGGCACACTGCCATATACTGCCATCTTTATATACAGGCTGGAAAGTTTCTTATCTTTGAGATAAATTATTTTGCTTAAAGGATACATTCCTTTATTTATAAAAAGAAACAAAACTGCTTTCGAAGATTTTCGAAAACTCGCTTACCACTGTCGGGAATCAAATTTTCGAAAATTTTCGAAAAGAAAAAGGAATGTTTCCTTTAAGTAAAATAATCTATCTTAAGGATTTAAGGTAGTTTTCTTCCAGGGCCCATTGAAACTTTCCACCCTGTATATGTATTATAAAATATATCTAGGACATCACAGACATCGGTGAAGGAAAACATCGCGAGGAAACCTGGACTTCTAGTTAATATGAGTCCGAAATCGCCAATCCGCCTTGAGCAAGCGTGGTGATCAATGCTCGTTCCTTCTCTGTATGAGAAGAGGCCTTTGCCCTGCAGTGGGACAGTAATAGGCTGGTATTATTATATGTATTATAAAATAGTAAACTGACTGACTGACTGCCTGAGAATATATATCAACGCACAGACATGCAAACCGCTGGCCTTAGAGACATGAAACTTGGAGGGATTATTCTTTGTGAAGAGTCACTAAGAAAATCCAATCTTTAAGGGGTGTAACGGGGAATGGAAGTGTTGACTCCAGAGGGTGAAGCCGCGGGAATAGCTAGTAAAAAACAAAATATAAGTATTTACATTGAATGCCATAGGGATGAACCAAGATTGTTGTCAATGTAGTTTCATCCCAGTGGCATTTTACACAAAGCAAATTGTAAATTAAATTTTCTTGAACATTGACACAAATTAATAGTTCAAATCAGTCTACAGTTAATCAGAAACTGCCACAACAAAAGCCAATACAGACAGACATATAGCTTTAGATATATTCAAGTAATTACTAAATGAATCACCGAAATGCCAGTTAATGCGCCAGAGTGATGTTAAACCAATAAAATGTTCGCAAAGCTCATTAATAAGGGAATTAATTGTTGCTCGGATACCGTACGTTTCGATTAATTAATCGTATTGTTACGATTTTATTGGTAAATGCATTTGCTGCCTTGTTGGGCTGGATTTTTATTTTAGTACGAAGCTTTAATCGTAATTCTTAAAAGTTTAGTGGTTTGTACATAAGTATAAGTAATTGCTAAGAAAAGGTTTATGAAAGAATATAATTCTTTTGTTTATGATGTTCCAGAACAGCATCTCTAGACAAGTGGCATTGCAGAATGGATGGTAGAAAGGATATACCTAATGGTTAATGTATGGGGTTTAACTATCGAAAGAATAACTTTTTAAACATTATTTCCTGCAAAGTTAAGGAACTTTGAGCGTAATCATAAAAATTATATGCTTCAATATTTTTTTCCTATTTTCTGTATTCTTTAAATTATTCTAACCACAACCTCATTACCAAACAATGCTATAGTTTTTCAGTCAAAAATAATTATATCACATAAAAAAGTTTCGATACGTTCAGCATACATTCGCCGCCGGAGCGCCAGAGAGAAATTCATAAAATACGGAATTTTAATTTATTTTATGTTGGTCGAGATTAAAGGGAAAATGAATCGACTAGTAATTGTCATGCAAATTGGTAGCCAGCCTGTTGTGAACGCTTCGAAGCTGGGGAACTGTCAAGCTGGGTAGTGAAGTAACTTAGTTAGTCATTTTATGAACTGTGGTGTTATTCTGTAAAAATCTACAAGAACATTTAGGTTAAGTTTCGTGGTGAAAGAGAAGAGGGAAAGAAGCCGTATAAATAAATCATTATCTTCGGACAGCTCACACACTGCCCTCTGATCCCAAACTAAGCAGACCTTGTACTATGCTGACCACACAACTGATATACATACTTAAATAATTTGTAAATACATACGTATTATAGATAAATTTCACCCTGACACAGATCAAACAACCATATTCAGCACACAAAGAGTGTCCTGAGTGGGAATCGAACCCACGATCTCCGGCTTAGCAGTTAGGGTCACTAAAGTTGCGATAAGTTTGCTACTAGACTTTCAACGGCTTTGATAACGAGTCTTTGGGTCTCAATAAAAATTTATATTACGTACTTAACATGTATTCGACTAAGAGTATAATGTGACTCTAGACATAAGTACAATTTTATTTATTCATTTATTCATATAACAATTCACATTGTGTCTGAATTACATTAATCAACATAAAAAAAAGTAAATTAATTAAAAAACAATAAATAGTAAATATATAACAATAAATTAACACAAAAAATATATATATAATCACAATCAGCAAATAATAATCACTAAACAATTTAATATATTTATATGATGTCAGTGAATTGTAAATAGTCATTGTATTAGTATAATGTATTGTAAATAAAATAATGTCAAATTTAAATGGTTGTAAATCTATTCTCTGGGTGCAAAAAGTCAACACATATTACTACAATGAATTAAAAGTTAGGTGCAAAAAGGTAAATGGCTAATATAAAAACTGTTCACCCTCACTTGTCTCCAATTCTGATAGAGAAGATAAACATGTTTTTAACAGGAACGCCTTAAGTTTAGCTTTGAAAAAAGCACTCTTATATACCACTAACCTCAAATCATTAGGCAACCTATTAAATAGTTCCAATAGGTGGTAAATCCTTGACGAGAAACTCGCAGAACGCTTACACGTATCTACGACATATACTTTTTCATTGTTAGCTACAAACTATTTTTTCATGTTTCATCTCAGTTCACAGGCACGTAAAAAAGATATCATTATTTTTCTATAGATAATCCATAGGCTTACAACTAGGTTTAAAAGTTTAATATCAAAAAACATTTTACGACTGGGTGCTGCGCGTCGACCTTCCCGATGGTGTCAGCGTAGTGTGCTACGCTGACACCATCGGGAAGGTGGCCCTGCACCGAGGCCATGTGTTTTCATGGCCCTCGTCACCGGCCACCTCCGGGGTCTCAGATAACGGTGGGAGGGGTTCACATCGGTGTCGAGTCGACGATAAAGTACCTGGGACTTGTCTTCGACAACCGATGGAACTTCACGGAGTACTTCCGACGTTTGGGCCCCAAACTGGCGAAGGCCGGAGCTGCCCTCAAGCGGCTCCTGCCCAATCTCGGTGGCCCAAACGCCTCCTGCCGGAGGCTCTACACGGGGATCGTGCGGTCCATGGCCCTCTACGGGGCTCCGGTGTGGGCGCCCAATCTAGCCGCGGCTCCGGCCCGACTTCTGAGGGCGTCCCAGAGGGTCATGGCCATTCGCATGGTGCGGGGATACCGCACGGTCTCCTGTGAGGCGGCATGCCTCCTTGTCGGCGTCCCGCCGTGGGATCTGGAGGCAACAGTCCTTGCACACACGTACGAGTGGCGCGTGGAAGTGCAACGCCGGGGTGAAGTCTCGATGCCGCGGGTTATCGCGGCACGGCTCACGGAGCTCCGGCGAGATCTCATGGCGGAATGGAGACAACGACTGTCGCAACCTAGTGCTGGGCACGCCGTTATAGCGGCGGTAAGACCCCTCTTTGAGGAGTGGCTAGAGAGGCGTCATGGCACTCTCACGTTTCGCTTGACACAGGTCCTCACCGGACATGGTCAGTTCGGGAGGTTCCTGTGTCGGATTCGGGCGGAAGCGACGCCTGGGTGTCACCACTGCAGTAACGGTCGCCTGGAGGACACGGTCGAGCACACAGATGAGGTGTGTCGCGCATGGGCGGAGCATCGACGTGTCCTCGTAGAGGCGATCGGCGGCGGTGACCTCTCGCGCCCGGCGCTGGTTCAGGCCATGCTTCGGGGCGAGACGGAATGGGATGCCGTCGCCTCCTTCTGCGAAGCAGTTATGCTAGTGAAGGAAGCGGCGGCGCGGTAGAGGCAACGACGAGCCTCTCGCCCCGGACTAAGACCCAGGCGAAGACGTCGAGAGTCGCAAGACGACTACCGGCCACCGTAGGCGCGGTTCTGCGGATGGCGAGCGATGGGTAGCTCGCCGCCCGGCTGGGACCAGGACCGCGTAGACGGCGCGTTTTGTTCCACGCGCGCCTCAAAGAGAAGGAGTCAGCACAGGAAGGGGCCCAACAGGGCCAACGCCTGCCGGGGTTGCGGAATGTTTATAATAGTTACCGTGACCTCGGAACATAAAGGGCAATCGAAGGAACATGAGTGGGTTTTAGTCAGTAAGAGTCTGACACGCCCTCCCGTCGCACCCAGGACGGGAGCAGTCATTGGATGATTTCCCACTCACCAAAAAAAAAAAAAAAAGACGTGACTCGCACAAATACGATAATTTTTCATACACTTTGTACTTTTTCATTTTCATAAAAAAAGGTATATAAATACCGTACACGCAATTGAAAGCGACGCGACGGCTTAATTTAAAAATGGTGAGAAAACCGAATACCGAAAGAAAACGCTGATTGAATTGGAAAATATGCAGAGTGTGACGTCATCCACTGATTGTCTTATCAAACAAATGCCTTCGATTTTTGAGATTACCTGTTTCCTTGTTTACTGGAAATCTGTATTGGGCGCAGTACTTACTCATCATAATAAAAAGTTTGGAGGTATTTTTTTTTATGGGACAATCCCACCACACTATGCAACTCCTGAAAGCCAGAATCAACAGTGGAGTCCGCCAGAAAAGCGCCGAGCAATGAAGCTTGACGAGTCCCGGAGAAACGATTCAACTGAGTTTGGAGGTATGAGGGACAGAGTGTAAAGTCCCTCATCCTCCGTTGAAAAGGGAGGATCCTCCAACTAGACGGGTGTTGTGTCTGGTGGGCTACTGCCCGACGGTTCTAGTCGGGATTGTTGTACACGTTCTAATGTCGCCGATAACTCATATATCGCCATGCAGGATTGTCAGTTGTAGTTCGCATGTTCGGCGATAAATGTCGCCACAAAAGGTTAAGATTTTGTTTTCGTGATATCACGCCTGCCAGGGTTGCGGAATGGTTATAATAGTTACCGTGACCCCGGAACATAAGGGGCAACCGAAGGAACATAAGTGGGTTTTGGTCAGTAAAAGTCTGACACGAAAGACGGGAAAATTCATTAGACGATTTCCCACTCCCCTAAAAAAAAAAGATCCAGGGGATTCTCTTTTTAGGGTTTTTGTAAACTTCTTTGTTCTAAACTGAAAATTTAATTCCAAAGTTCATGGTTGTCATGGTGAAATTCTATCAAAAGACCATATTAAAAGTGCTTTGAAAGAAAAAATAAAATATAATTTTTTTTTTGTGGTATTTGTATGACCGCTGTGTCTGTCTGTCTGTGACAGTGTAGCTTGAACGGGTGAACCGATTTGTGTTCGGTTTTTCAAATTGAAAGTAGATTTTTTAGCGCTTGTTCTTAATATCATCAAAATCAGTTCTGCCGTTTCGAAGTTTCAACTCTATTGTTAGCTGTAATCGCGATTTTTTAAATACTCAATTTACACTTGTTAAATATTGTACGGAATAAGTTTGAACCCGACAAAGGTTACTGTAATTTCAGACTTTAACCTGCATTTTTCGTAGGTACGTTCAACAGCCAGTCAGTTCGGTACAAAACAAGTACTGTATATTCACAATTCGTCGGTAATGTTTAAGTCCCAAAGGTATACTGTTTCAATATATTATGAGACCTTCGTATTGAGTATTCACTTCAATACGACAAGTATCTATTATGTATAGAAGCGATGTTTGAACGAATGTACAAACATATACATATATACGAGTATATACATATAATAGCAAAGTACAATAGAAAGGTAGGTAAGCTTAGGATTTCCTTTTGATGAAGTTTCTGTAAGAATTATATTTTTATAGTTGTTTAATTAATGAATTCAAACACATTATTTAATTGTTACTGAGTTAATTGAATTTATCCTAACATTAAACTAAATGTGTAAACTTGTGAGAATAAATGGATGTTACTGTTTCACATAAAACTACAGAACGGATATTGCTGAAACTTTACAGTGATACAGATTATCAGAATAACACATGGACAAACATCACGCTACGGCGTAGTGCACGCGAATTACGCGCGTAGTTTGAATTCGCGCGATGCTTGTGGGCGCGATGTATTGGTGTCTAAAATCTCACCAACGCGCGAATGATTTCGCGCGAAACGTTTCACGTCGAATGCATCCTTTCTGGACAAGCTCTAAGGTCCCGAGAGCGAAGTAGTAACGAAACATCTATAATAACGCGGCTGGAACTGATTATATTTATCTCTATCTAAACGTCAGAGTATTTTTTTAGATAAATCCTCTTCTACTGATAATAAAATTGTTTTAGTAGGTTATTAGGTATGTTTTCATAATAAAATATTACTCACGAATACATAATGTTTAACATGTGTTTATTACGGTCTTAGCAATATCAAAAAAGTTGTTTCAAAATACGTGTCATAAAGAATGTTTGAAACAAACAACAACGACAAAACAAACACGCTTTTATAAATTAAAACAATTTTCTTATAAAGAAAATAAATAACAAAACTCTTTTATTTTTTTTGACGTGACAACGTCTTAAATTAGGTTGCGGCTGGGAGTCACTTATGAAAAAGTGTAACGCTCGGTAACGTTACGATGAGTCACCGAACGAGAGAGAGGCCCGCCGAATGCCTTGCGTCTCTCTCCCACTCAACTATGATCGATATGAAAGACGTTTTTTTTTTTTTTAAATAATCAAATTATTTTCATAAATATTAAAAGGTACTGTTTTCTAGTAATTTCTACCGTTTGTTAAAACATATTTATTTTTTGTCATATATTTACAAAAAATGAACATTAGCTTAACATGATTTTATTTTGGTTTTCTCTACTACAGTGATGCATGAGCCAGAAACACCAAAATTGTTCGCTGATAGAAAAAGAGCCCAGATTTTGCAATATCTCAGAGATCGAGATCAATAAAACTTTAATTCGAACCGAAGACTATTCGAATAGCAGACCGTTCGCGATTTCCAAACTTACAAGGTTTACAAACATTATGTGTATAGTAATGTGTCTAAAAAAATATGGCGAACACTCCGAACTCAGTTATCATCGTGAGCCGTGAGGGCGCCACGTCTGTACTGATAATAGTAAAGTGTATTAAAAACAGAATAGTTTCGTCACACCAAAATTACTTAATCACGTGCCCACACCACATGTTATGGAAACCCAAATATATTTCGTAATTAGGTAAGGTATTATTACTTTTACTATATTTTTAAAGATTTATCTATCTACGCTATTTTGTTTTTGCAGTAAAAAGTTTGATAGCTATATTTGAGCGTCGGATTACTCGTATTGATAGCATCTCTTTTTTATTTGTTCTCGTACTTTAGAAGAAAACGTTATTGTGGTAGTAAAATCTAGTTGTTTTTATTGGGAACCGTTGATGTAAAGTTAAGAATAATCTTTGTTATTGTTAGTAGTACTATATTATAAAATGACGTATTTAAATATGAGTGCTAGTAGGAAGATGCTTATCATCACAATAAAAAAATATATTTTGCAAGCAGCTTTAGTGCGCATTCTTTAATTATCACAAAAACAAATACACGTTTGGGCGACACAGCCGAACCCAAAGGGGCCTCATTCAATCAATCGATGACGTCAGAATAAAGTCGTTTCGCACACAGCGGCAAGCCCGAACGCTCTCCATAGTCATTATAGTCTTTGAACAAACAGTTAATAATAAAAATGCAATTTAATCTATAATTAGCTGTTTCCCGCGGTTTCGCTCGTGCAATGTTAAGATTTTGAACACTCCTCCACCCCCGTGGGTCATAGCGCAATGATATGTAGCCAAGTTACTCATTGATGACAATGTAGCTTTACATTGGAGAATGATTTTTTAAAATCCGTTTAATAGTTTTAAAGTTTATTCATTACAAACAAACGAACATATATATCTTGTTTATAAAATTAGTACAAATAAACAATTTCATTTAAGAAATATGATAATTATGTTTAAATATATTCTACTGTTGCGTATAAAAAATAATAATGCATGACGCATTTATTTTATTGTTTTTATTAAAAATAATAAATCCAATTATATGGATGTCCTACAAAAAATGGTATCTTGGTTTTGGGGTCCAACAATTAATATTGAAATTTTATTTATTTACAAACAAACAGATTGGAATTTGGAATATAATATTGTGTTACGATTTATTTTATATTTTGTTCTTGCTTCTTCGCAGATTATAGAGTCAGAACGGGATACCAAAAAAAAAAAAAAAAATTTAAGCTTATGCGGTTGTAAAATTAAGCAATATTTTACATAAAGATGTTTACGAATGTACACCATCAAATATTGCGAGAGCTACGGCGCGGGCGAGGCGATTCGTTTTCAATTTCCTTCAGAAGCAAAATTAGGTACGGGATTAAAAACTCGAAGTAATCGCCTACCGCACAGAAGCTGGCCTATATTTACTAGTAAAATAAAGTTCGATACAGGTACGTTACGACTGGTTTTCATAGATATTAATAACAACGAAAACCTGTAACTTTTTCTCCTTCGGAAAGACGTATTAGACTTTATGCAGAAATAAGGCTATATTAATATCATACTATGACCTATGGGAGCTGTATATATATTCAAACATGCAGGTGAAACCCCGAGTATATTAAAAATTAAATCTAAATAAAAACTTAACAATTACAAAAATGTGAAAATTTGTTATTTTTGTTTTCTAGTTTTTCGTGACAGAGCTTCAGGCACTAAACACTGGAATCAGAAGAATGCATGGTCATGGACTCAGAGACAAGTCAAGTAAATCTGGTAAGTATAATAATAAATTATTATCGACTTTACCCCGTTGGCATTAAGGTTGCAAACGAGATAGGCCAAAGTTATCTTTTAAATTCTTTTTGACGGGCCTGTTGGTCTAGTGGTTAGTGACTCTGACTGCTGAACCGAAAGTCGTGGGTTCGATTCCCACCAAGGACAAACTTTGTGTGATGAGCATGATTGTTTGTCCTGTGTCTGGGTGTAATTTATCTATAATGTATATGTATTTATAAAGTATATAATTATGTATATCAGTTGTCTGGTTGCCATAACACAAGCTCTGCTTAGCTTGGGATCGGATGACCGTGTGTGGCTTGTCCCAAGATATTTATTTTATTTAAATCAAGTGAAAAAATTCTGCTGACATCATACTCATAACTGATGCATATTATGCATGCACATTAGTAATGTGATGTTTATCTTAACTTCACAAAAAATATTAACAAGAAAGTAAAAGCCCGGCCCTACCAAAAAAAAAATATTATCATGCGTAACTTCATTCCTGGTCTCACAAAAAAATATTTTCTTTTTACAGGTTCAGAAGAAGAGAAGCATCAAGACGAAAATGAATTGCAAAAAGATAACTTTATTTCTTACTGGCGAAACTTTTATAATGTATTCAATGACTCCTATGAAAACACTATGTCAATTTTCGATAATACCGCAGAATGTTTAAAACAAATAATTTCTGAACATAAAGATTTGCCACGTGATTCTACAAGAACTTTGAGGTATCCAAAGCCAGGACCTGGGCTTACAGAACTTTTACCAAACACAGGAGTCTATGTTTCTGAAAAAGGTCTTCAGGAATGCAAAAAATACAATACATATCAAGAATTTACAAAAGGCTTATTAAGAGAGATATTTACAGATGAAGCTATAAGAACTTGTTCTTTTACTGGACAACGAGCTAGTTATTGTAAAAAGAGAACTTACCAAGCCAAACCAGGTTTGGATTCAAACGCAAGGCAAACGTTTTTATGGTATGTTCTAAAATATTGCGGCGATAAGGGCATGTTGTGTGGTAATTCACGCAAAAAGAATATAGAAATGATTACTCGGACTGTCAAATGTACACTATTAACGGCATATAGAAAATCAAAACGAGAAAGAAAGTTATGATGATGAACTTAATTCAATACTGTTGTTTTTCACCCCAATAGTACTTGTAAGAATACTAATAGTACTGCTAGTTATAGTGTTCTAGTTGAATCCGGTGAGGCTGGAAGCTGACCATAACTGGGAAAAGGCTAGTGAGAAAATAAGTACTAGTACCAATAATATTACTAGTAATAAATATATTTGCGATCCTAACAACAAACTCTTTCATTTTATTCTAGCATTTGCCCGCTACATCATCCTTGTGTAAGCTTGTGTCTTTAGAAATATTGTATCAAAGATTATAAATTCAGAAGTAAGTCAGCTTGTCTATCTGTCTAAGTTCTGTCGCTTTCAAGAATAAAACACAGATCCGAGTTTTGATGAAATTCGGTATGGAGTAAGCTCGAAAGCCAAGGACTCTTCCGAAACTATGTCTACCATAGCTCTAAATTTATAGCTATACCAAATTATCCCAAAATTGGTCCAATGGTTAAGCTGTTAAAACGTTCCAGACTGCCAAATAGATTTTCAAAATAATAATATTCCACTATTACTATAATTTTTATTGTGTAAATTTGTAAATATATAATACTTTCGGTTAGTGTTTTCTAACCGACTACTTTGAGAAGATATATTCAAAATAAAATCAAGTAGTCTGTCATGAACCTCTTAGACATCAACATCTTCATCAATATCTTCTGTCTGATATCTTAATGAAAAAACCACACAGGTATGTGTGCATTTGTCTAGATTGCAAAACTAATGCGTAATCTTTCAACTTTACTAAAAAAGTAAGGAGATTAATATTTTGACGATTATACGAACAGTACCAGCAGGCCATTGAGGTCAGACTGTCATAAATTACACTCGTAATGGAGCAATCTACATCCTTGTAGTCACAATTTGTATTAATATATCGATACGATCCATAGTTACTCCGCTAATAAGAGTTGTCCTGATTAATTTACCAATCGTAAACTAAGAGAAGTAGAAACTTTATGTTTCAGGCTAAGCGGAGTTAAGTTTCAACTTTGATACTTGGACTCCGGCCGTAGTACATACTATGCAGGAAACCTTGGAAACAAACCTCTGAGTAAAATAAACTAGTCGTTCTGAGTAAAGTAAGCGTTGTTGTAGTCATTGTTTGCTAAATAAAAATACTAGCTTTTAACCCTTATAGTATAGGCTCTGCGTTAATATGCCAGTCAGTCAGTCAGTTTCTCCTTTTATATACATATATAGATGCGTTCAGTTGTCTTCACTATGGTGTTCCTTCAGCGATGCCAATTGAAAAGCCACATTTAGTTCTGGCATCAAACCTCAAATTCCAATATTCATAAAATATACTATTCCTTGAATTTTTTAGGCATTCAAGTATTATCACAGGATAACTCAAACACAAACATAATTATATGGTGTTGTGTGTATATGTTATAGGCAATGTGTACAATGCAGGCATTCTATACAATACCTAGGAAATGTATAGAATGCCGGGGTCGTTCAGGCAATGTATGAAATGATGTTCAATGTTTAAACTATTTTACACTTTACCTAGGAAATGTATAAAATACCTAGTCATTGTATAGAATGCCAGTTGAAGCACAGGCAATCTATGTAATCGATTTTTCTTCTCTACGATTTAGTTAGATCTTACTGATCTTTTAAGAGCTAATCCTAATTTCGACTTCCATTATCAGACAGCGATAAGACATGTGTTCTATTGGTTTGTATGCCTAAGTACATACGAGTTTTTACGTAGAGAGCGTTTCTCCAGTTGCCTTCGGATAAACATTAACATTTCTTCTTCTTCTTAATCGTGCACTCTTGTCAGAGTGGTCGTGATCATGGAAAGTCCTTAGTAGCTGCCCTTGCGATTTCTCTCCACTTGTTTCTATTAGTGGCGTTCCTCGCGCACTCCACGATTGAGCTGGATGTTACTGTCTTTATAGCATCCGACCATCTGATTGGTGACCGACCACGAGGACGCTTTACATTTAGAGGAGGAGGATTTACATTTACAACGCACCAAAGAATTGCTGCAGAAAGTCGCCCTGTTCATTTCTTTCCACTTGATTATAGAAATTTGATTTGAAAACAATTATTTTCTTAAATATCTTCACAATCATGTTCAGTTCAGTAATCGACACAAAATCTATGCGCTACGTTATCAAATTAAACATATTATTTAAAAAAATACTTAGGTAAAGTTTAGTTTAAACCATTCAAAATCAATATTATTAAACTTTAATTTAACACAAACATTACTCTAAATAATATAAATTAAATATCTTCTAAAAAGGTTTCATATTATGTAGGTATTAAAAATGTGAAGTCAAGTGTGAGAAATATTATTTACCATTTAATTATTAAAAGTAATAATAGAAATGACATAATGAAATAATAGAAACACGTGTCTCCTTCTCGTGGTCGTTCATTATACACATTGCCTGATGCGCTTTAGGCATTTTATACAATACCTAGGCAATGTATGAAATGAATCGTATTATATACATTGCCTGAAAGTTTTAGGCAATATATATAATGCCTAGGCATTCTATACAATGCCGGATTATACACATTGCCTATAACATATACATGGTGTTGATCTCATTAGAATATCGTAACAGTCTGTGGTGACAGTATTTCCTAAATTCAATAATAAAGTAATGCAGTAAACACTATACGAGTACATTTTATTGTTTTAAAATTTAAAGGGATGTCAATACAGTAATGACTTCTAAGCATTTTTTTTTCTGACATATGATTTTTAAGGGCGTGTACAGACTTACAAACATGTTACATTTCGTAAGTCTAAACGAATAAAAATAAATTGTCTATAACCTTTTATTCCCCTTCAAACTACAGACGTAAAATGTGCCGCCTGGACACGTCACCTGACTACGCAGTCATCGACGGGAGCCGAAACGGCAACACGTCTGAGCCGAATAAATTTCATTAATTTATTTAATAAAATTAGTGCACTTGACAATTCATAAAGGATATCAATATATTCGAAAGCAATACAGATCTCTGGGTGCGGTAAGACATTATTTACTTGATTATTTTTAGACATGATATCTTTAAGAATTTTGACGCTTACCTTTAATTTGTTTTCGAGATAAATACTGTTGCACATCGAAGCATCTCGTGAACCTCTGGAATGTTTTGCATGAGAATTCGAAGCAAATTAATGCGTTTGCATCAAAATTCTTTGTTACCGGTTTTTTCGTAAACGTCTACCTTGACAATTATATTTTATTTAATAAATGTTTTGAACGAAATGCGTTTTCTTTTAATATTTAAATTGTTGTCAATAAACCCCTAAAATATGTGTCTATTATGAAACATAATTTTTTCGAAAGCATTCCATGGATATCTCTCGGTAAATTTAGTGTCTCTGAGATGTCATAGTACACACCTTAAAGCCAAGATAACTGGACATCACTTAGCACTTACTTTGGCTCAACTATTCTCTGTCTCTATTGTGCCATCGTAGATCGATAGTTGTGCGACAGAGATAGTAATATAACTTATCCGAAACATTTGCAAAGCATCGTTTATTTATCCCGACCACTTAGGCCGTCTCGATCTCGATACCTTATGTGTGACATCAATATCATTTCAATGTTGATATCATTCCAAGTCGAAAGATATTATATTTTTGGAGACGCCTCAGTTAGCTGGCACCTCGACAAATGGACGACGCATTTAGTGTCTGGGTCGAAAAGGACATTGCATATCGAATCATTCTATATTTGCATATTGCCGATCACGTGCACGGCGCTTACTAAAAAAACATGTTTTACATCCTTATTAAATACTATAAATGTGAATGTTAAACTGTCTGGCTCTACGATTTCACTACTAAACTACTGAGCAGATTTCGATGTTATTTGTTACTGTGTAAGTTTTAACCCCAACGAAGGGTGTAGACTTGTTCTAAAATTCAATTTATGTCGATTTTATTATGATGTCCGATATCAGATTCACTGGTGTGTGTGGACAATCATTGTTTTAATTGAGCACACAAACATTTTCCTCATAATAGTAGAATATTTTTAACTTGAAACAACGCCTTTGTAGAATGTATTATTGTTATATTGATATAATGAAGTATAAAATTAACGACATCTAGACACTTAAAATTATTTTTCGAAAATTTATGTTCCTCTTTAAATGTTTTGACGTCACATCTAATAGTAGCGTTGATACGATTCACAGTGTGTTTATTGTTTTAAAATGGACACTATAATATATGTTTTTTTTTGTACAAATCAATGTCAAGTCGTCGTACTAATATAATGTACATAAATTGAAATTGTGGACGCTGGAAGCGGGCGCCTCGATCAATGTATGACGCATAAACGACTCGGTCGAATCAGACATTGCGTGCCGGATTGTTCTAGATATTTGCATATATTATATTACGTATGTGGCACCCGATAAAAATAGCATATATTTTTACAGATAATGGATGAACTCAAATATGGAGCGTTTGTTGTTGTCAATATATTAGGCGAGCGAGATGATCTTGAAAAATATGTTTGCATACCGAAGACTTGGATAATAAACAAAGATATTACGCGTGACTGGGTGGTATTTGGATATCCGGCAGAAGACAAATTAGAAACCGATTTAAGAGTAATTGATGGATACGAACCACTGGATCCAAAATGGCCACCTATATTTGGTGACGTCGTATTTCATTCAGGTAGGGTTGATATGTATGTCATTTATAAATTTATATGTTTACATTTTTGTATAAATTTATATAAAAATGTTCTTACTTACATTCTTAAACATTACATAAACTAAAAAAATAAATTTGTTATGTATCTATACTTAATATTATAAATGGGAAAGTGTGTCTGTCTGTATGTTTGTCTTTCTTTCACGGTAAAACGGAGCGACGAATTGACGTGATTTTTTAAGTGGAGATAGTTGAAGGGATGGAGAGTAACAAACTTTTTGTCTCTTTCTAACGCGAGCGAAGCCGCGGGCAAAAGCTAGTTCTAATATAATCTAGCTGTCCTCCACAGACGTTGTCATGTGATACGAAATCCTTACACTACGTCATTAATGACGTCATGTTCTTTTTGCATGTATTTTGTTTCATTCGTGATATAAAGATGGCGTTGCACTGAACAATGTATTTTCAAAGCTTTTATAGTCACTCTGGTAATACTTTAGTGGAAACAAATTCAGCAAATTAAATCAAAAACATAGCTCCAGCCTTTCTTGATTTATATATTGTATATTAGTCCCGTATATATTTAAGTAAACTCTGTATTAAAGCACAGGTCCAGTTACAGATTTTACTCATTGCAATACATAGTAACTATAATATGTTACATTTGACTTGTAGTCTAAAATTGCATTTTTTTTTATTTCAGTCAGGTAATAAAATGTCTTTTTTTGCAGACTCTCTTACAGAAGCACTTGAATTTCTTGAAATAACAAAAGGAGCTAAAACGGACTGTGATCGGTTGGACCCGGAGTATACAAGTACACTAACACAATGCAATAAATCTGGTACGCCTATAGTGAATTTTATTCTGTAATATTAACCAACCAGCGCAAAGTGTCTTAGAGTACACACACGTACACGTATTTGAGAAAGATTGTAGTGTTATTATGAGCAGGCGTAATTAATTTAATAATTGACAAATTGAAATTGTTGAAGACATATCTTTAACAACAACAAACATAAAAAAATGACATTGATGAAAAATGAATCCATACTTACTAATATTATAAATGCGAATATAACTCTGTCTGTCTGTCTGTCTCTACTTCACGCCTAAACCACTGAACCGATTTGAATGAAATTTGGTACAGATATAGTCTGGGACCCGAGAAAGGACATAGGATAGTTTTCATCCCGGAAATCCCCCGGGAGCGGGAGATATTAATCAACGCGGACGAAGTCGCGGGAAAAGCTAGTTTCGTATATATTTATGTAATTTTGTACGTCATATTTTTCAGATAAAAATGACATGCATACTCCATCATTGTCTACAAAAGAAGTATCACCAATTGAATTATGTTCGAAAAATGAAAAACCCCTATTGAAACGAAAACTAGATGATCAAGACAAAATACTCGAGAAGGAAAGCAACATTCCCGCTAAACGAAAAACTCTAGAAGAATGTAAGAAATGCTTAGAAAAAGAAATAAGAGAAGCTTATGAACTAATTCACACTAGTTCAAGAGATTTCAATATCGATGATTCCGCATCTACCTCGATGACAATTTTTACACCTAATTCACAAATGGAAGATACAACTGAAACATCTACAACAGAAACAAATAATGCTGCAGCAGAAATAATGCTACATGTAAGTGACGAAGATATAAGTACACAACCTATACGGAGATCCTCTCGTAAAACAAGAAATAAATCACAATGTTATGAAGAATTTTCGGACGATGAATTTGAGAATTCTGAAGATGAAGATTATAGCTGTTCGACCGATAGTAGTTCTGAGGCATGTTCAGAAATTGTAGAAGAAGCAGTAAGTTCACGAAGAAACGCACAAGATCAAAAAATAAATATGGATCCGTTAAATTACCAAGTATTTTCTAAATGTTATGACTTTTATGTTAAATTCAATGCATCGTATCAAAAAACTATGTCAGATCTAGACAAATCTGCTGCTCTTGTACTAAATTTGATTTCTAAATGTACAGATAGTACTGCAGCAAAAGCAAAGCTATCATCCCCGTCACCTAGAATTAATCAAACTAATGCTATAGATTACAATACGATTGCTAGTACGGAAGACACTAAGTGGACTCTGAGATATACAGAGCCAAGACCAGGAGTTGTATAACTTATGCCAAACACAGGTGTTTATGTGTCTAAATACGTTCTCGATCAGTGTAAAAATAGAAGCGATAACACTTCAAGTTTCACAAGAGACTTATTAGAAGACATTTTTTCAGATGAAGCTTTAAAAAGGTGTTCGTTTACTGGTGCTATACGACATAAACGTGGACATAAACCTGGTCTGGATGTAAAAGCACGAGAAACTTTGTGTACATACGTTCTCGAATATTCTCTAAATATGGGGTGGAAAAACACAAATAAGAATAAAATTGTAAGATATATACAATATAGGCTTAATAAATTGAACCAGGATGACCAATAAGTAGGTGTTGACTTGAAGTAGTGGATTGAAAAGTCGGCTTTGCTTTGTTGGGTTTTAGATTGTTATAGTGTAATTATCGAAAATTAAGATAAATGTTTTTTTTTCCTATTTAAGAATCGTTGTATAATGGAAGTTGATTATATTTAGAAGTACATTTACAAGGAGTAAAAGTGGACTTTTTACACAAAGTGGACCTTTATTTTAAAGGAGTAAGATTTACGGGTACACTAATAGTTATAGTTGCTTATTTTTTTTACAAATTTATACAAATTGCATTTATTTACCAATTAGGAGTAAAATAATGTATTTTATTTTATTATTATAAGGAATATTGTAAGTATACTAGTACCTAAAGATTGTGATTACAAAGTCGTATGTGGAACAGTCTGTTTAAAGACAGAGAAACTATATTTCATAAAAAGATAGGAAGTTATAGGTGATACGGTGTCCTTTACCCAAAAGTAAAAATAGCCAAGCAAGATTTTATATTATTTTATAGCACTTAGCCAAATTTCCTGGGCAGTGGGAGTGAGGCAACCACCGATGGCGTCAGGAATAAAGGGGTGTCTGGCTGGACAGGGCTCTTTTTTAGAAAGTAGGTAGGGCGTAAAGTAATTTTTATTTATTTATACACCAACTGACATTTATGGTTACCACCGCACTATATGTAAGTTTTATTCATATTTCTGTACTTCCGAATATAAGATTTTGCAAAATATCGGTTGTGTTGTTTAATTTGGAAGCCCTTTCCTAACTAATATAGGGGCGGCTTCCATTCTAACTATGATGGTATACTTATAAAAAAAGTGTTCAACTGAAAACCAGTGTTTTCAGTTGAACACTTACACGGAGTACTTTTCACGGAGTGAACGCCCTTTCAGGTCTCAATGACCTTAAAAGAAGATAACACGGTATCAGTTAGTTAGTCTGATTGTCAAACATTCTATATCTGATAACCCATTACGACTGTCAATTTATGAATGAAAACCGGAAACACCCTTTACGAGCTTTTCGAGGCACGGAATGTCAGTCATGTCCAAGATAAACTTTAAAAACAACATAATTAAGATTATTGTTTCTTTATTTAACTTCTGGTTGCAGTTGCAGATAAATTTCTTTTAAAACATAAATAATTCAAATGTGAAAAAGCATATTGAAAATTAAACTTGTGATTTATTCACAGATTTTATTCTTGCCGTGAAAAGGTCGTAAATATGCTCTCGCCTGGAGTTTTACGAGTATCTTTTTTACTGTAGGTTTAACTAGTTCTCAGTTATTTAATATTAATTTCGTGTCTGTCTGTAATCTTACTGAATTTCGTTGCAGCCAGCTTTCAGTCGAAATGTTTCCTCAAGGGATTTGAAGAAATCTCTAAATTTAGATTTTTAGATATTGAGCATATTAATCAAGTCTCGAGTACAGATATTTTGTTTCAATATTTTAACGATTTTGGGTGAAGTACGTAATACTAATTATATAATTTTATTTTTAAATAGTAAATTTCTGCAGCAATGGGAAAATGAGGCATTTATGGACTTAGGACAAATGTGGGCCAAGGTTTGTTGTGGCATTCTATATGTGAGTCCATATGAATGGTGCCCAATACACCGTGATGACATTTTATGTTTGGTTATTTGAAATCTAGTCCTCGATCAATGTTTAACCGGACCTTATCACATGTATGAGTATAGACCATATTTCAACAGCCTGTTTTATATGATACTAGCTATTTCCACGCGGTTTCATCCGCGTTACGTTATTTTTGGTTACTGCTTCGCTTCTATGTTACTCAGGGATAATATACTTTCTATTGAACGAGAATTTTTAAAATCAGTCAAGTAGTTTTTAAGTTTATTCGTTACATACAAAAATACTTTCTTCTTTAAAATATTAGGATATATATACTTCCTACTTTCGTTCCTGTTAAAAATCACTATTTCAGTGCCACAACCAATTAAAGAAACAACAGGAAAGTCGTTACCTCTTTATAATAAGAGCCCTTAATGAAATTTATTATAAGATAAATAAAAACAAATTCCAGCCTGTAAGATTTGATTGAAATATAAATTTCCTTTCTGTTATTTGACAAGGAAGTGTTGGATTCTGTTATCGTTCTCATGTTTCCAATTTAGTGAAGTAAAGGGTACCTTCAAGGACGTTTGGTTCGCAAGTATATTTAATGAGATTTTTTCATTTGAAATTTAAAACAGATTTTTAAAGGAATGATACCTTCTTCGTTAATTTTCCGTAATTCTTATTCTCTTAGTCCCAAAATTCCTTTATATCTATTTAGACGGGAGGAATAAATAAACTCTAACATTTATTATTGTTGGTAAGTAAGAAAGGGGAGTGGAATTAATAACAGTATTCATCAGGTTAGTAGACCTCACTGCTAAGCCGGAGGTCGTGGGTTCGATTCCCACCCAGGACAAACTTTGTGTGATGAGCATGATTGTTTGTTCTGTGTCTGGGTGTAATTTATCTATACATATAATAAAATTGTAAAAGGTCAGTGTCTGTACATGGAAGATATATAAGAAAAACTTTATTAGGGGAACTTTATATACGCAATTGAACCCAAAACTATGATTTTTAGAATTTTTGTCTGTTTGTCTGTATGTCTGTTTGTCTGTTTGTCTGTACGTTTGTTCAGGCTAATCTTAAAAACGGCTTAACCTATTTGAATGCGGTTTTCACTATTGCGTTGCGGTTTACCGGGATTAACATTTAGTCTTTGTTTTGTTTCAATCGGTTCATAAATAAAAAAGTTATGTCAATCTAAAGAATCGAATCATCACATCAATCAATCAAAACATAAAATGCCACAAATTGTATTCATCCTCACCGTTATAAATTATTTCATATTCAAGTCTGTTTCAACACCTACTAATTACTTTTTGAATTACTCAAATCGGACATTCTATTCAAAAGATATTAAACCCAAAGCGCAACGGTTTAAATTTCTTCGTAGTTTCCGTTTTATTTCGCTAGATGGCGCTGTACCTTTTGTCACAATATTCTTAAAACGCGGCGTTAAAATTTTTGTGAAAATAATTACCCTCCCAGGCAGCTTTTCTTTGTGCGTGTTCTATCCCTGTTGTAAAAAGTGTTTGGTTATCTATGCGTTTGTGATATTGTCAAAAACAAAAAGTAATCAATTAATTCAGTAAATTAATTAATTGTTAAATTGTTAAACAGTGAGTGGGTATCGTAACTTAAAATCTATATACTTATAAACTGTAAAGAGGTCAATTCTGTACATTGAATATAATATTCAAAATTAATATTTGAGGATAATTGGTGATCGATACTGATGCCAAAAATGCAATCAGTAATTTTTTTGTCAGTCTATCTATCTAGCTGTATGTGCACGTATGAGTTAAAAACTACTGAAGAGATTTTAATCAAACTTGATACGATGGTAATACATACTCCTGGGCAGGTTATAGGTGATATAACATAACGCTGATACACATAGGAGCCGAGTAGTAATGAAAAGTGTCACAAAAACGGGAGAAAACTATCCCTTTTGAGAGATTCTATTGAGTGCGCTGCGTAAATGGTTGAAGTTACGCTAAAAATATGTAACAAAGAATTGTACCTCTTAAAATGTTCTTGGAAAAATCTACAACAGCATATGTCTAATATTTATAGTTTACTCACTATAACCATTTTTATGGCAATGAAATTAGTTCTACAAAAATACATGACTTGCCAGGGTGTTTTCAAATATAAGTGAATATAGTGTTAATCTTTATCAATATTAATACGGTATGCGAAACAAGTTTTTAATTTGGTACAACATTGCCGTTTATATTATTTAATTTTAATAAATATCTTTAGAGATATCACAGACTTTTAAAATTACTCCGCAGCAACGGGCAGTAGCAAGGATGGCCGATGGCTTTGCAAGATATTTGTAGCTTATACATCAGAATAACACATAACATTGTGCTACATAACATTGCACCATGAGCCACGGGAGCCGATCAGGAACCAAAAACCTAACTCCACTGCAGCGGCAAATCGCAGCGCGAGGCACAGAGCTCCGCGGGATCTCATGGCGAAATGGAGACTGTGACTGTCGTAACCCGGTGGACACACCTCTTTGAGGCTGGAGAGGCGTTACGGCGCTCTCACGTATCGCCAGAAGCAGGTCCTCACCAGACACGGAAATTTCGGGAGGTTCCTGTGTCGAATCTAGCGGAAGCCTGGGTGGTGACACCACTGCGACATTGGTCGCCATGAGAACACGATGGAGCATACGGTGGTAGTGCCCGGTTGGGTGGGTCACCGCCGTGTTCTTGCATAGGGGATCGGCGGGGGTGACTGAATGGGAAGCCGTCGCACCCTTCTGCGAAAGCAGTCATGCTGGAGAAGAAGGCGGCGGCGGCGGCGCGCATGACGCAGCCTCAAGCTTCACGCCCGGGCAATGACCCAGGCGTAGACGTCGAGAGTCTCAAGACGACTATCAGCCATCGTAGGCGCGGGACTGCGAATGGCGAGCGATGGGTAGCTCGCCGCCCGATAAGGACCATTTGTTCCACTCGCGCAGTCGCGTCCCAAAGAGTCTCTCAATCTGCACGTAACCACGTAAGCACGTTGGGTTACGGATTAATTCTAATAGTTACCGCTGCCCCGGAAGTAAACTCACTGGCTAATATTAACGCGTTTGTTGATATTTAACAATAACTAACTAGAGACATGAAACTTGGAAGAATTATTCTTTGTGAAGGGTAAGCCTTAGCCATTTAAAAAGTTTTTTTTATTTAATTCTTCATTTAAAGGGTCAAAATTGTGGATGGAAGTTCGACATCTACGCGGGCGAAGCCGCGGGCAAAAGCTAGTCTATAATATGGATATATTTATAAATTATATAAGTATGTTTATCAGTTGTCTGGATACCATAGTACAAGCTCTGCTTAGTTTGGGATCAGATGACCGTGTGTGAGTTGTCCAAGGATATTTATTTATTACGTACTTAATATGTATTCGACTAAGAGAAGCATGTGCAACTCTTATAACGTATCTTCGGCATATACTTAGTCCATTGCACATACCTCTAACTGCTAACATAATTTTCATGTTTCATCTCAGTTCACAGGCACGTAAAAAAGAAATCATTATTTTTCTATAGATAATCCATAGGCTTACAACTTGGTTTAAAAGTTTAATATCGAAAACATTTACAAAGAGTAAATTGTAAGACGTGACTCGCACAAACACGATAATTTTTCATACACTTGGTACTCTTTCATTATCATAAAAAAGGTATATAAACACCGTACACGCAACGAAAGCGACGGCTTAATTTAAAAATGGTGAGAAAACCGAATACCAAAAGAAAACGCTGATTGAATTGGAAAATATGCAGAGTGTGACGTCATCCACTGATTGAGAGCGCATTGATCAACACCTTCCTTATTAAACAAATGCCTTCGATTTTTCCGATTACCTGTTTCCTTAGATTATATACCTGTTTCCTAGTTTACTAGAATCCTGTAATATACATCATAATGAAAAAGTTGAGATTTTGTTTTCGCGATATCAGGCCCAGGGAGGTTCTCTTTTAGGGTTTTTTGTAAACAAAATCTTTGCATAATCGTCGCTGTGAAATTCTCTAATAAAACACAATATCAAAAGTGCGTTGGAGAAAAAATAATGAATTTGTAAAAAAAAATCATTTATTTTTAGTGTTATCAGTTGGACTGCTATTTGTGTGTCTGTCTGCTGTAACACTGTAGCTCTTGAACGGGTGAGCCGATTTGTATTCGGTTTTTTAATTTAAAAGTAGGTTATTTAGTGCTGGTTCTTAGATATGTTTTATTAAAATCGATTCTGTCGTTTCAAAGTTTCATCTCTTTTGTTAGCTGTAGTCGTGATTTTAATAACTACGGAGGCGGAGATTTTTTATATACTTAATTTACACTTGATTTTTGTACAGAATACGGTTGCACCCCGACAAAGGCTACTATTTAATTGGCTACTACATAACCGTCATTTTTCGTACGACACACGGCCAGTGGGGTATAAACAAGTACTGTATATCCACAATTCGTCGGTAATGTTTAAGTCCCAAAGGTATACTGTTTCAATATATTATGTGACCTTCGTATTGAGTATTCACTTCAATACGACAAATATCTATTATGTATAGAAGCGATGTTTGAACGAATGTACAAACATATACATAAATACGAGTATATACATATAATAGCAAAGTACAATAGAAAGGTAGGTAAGCTTAGGATTTCCTTTTGATGAAGTTTATGTAAGAATTATGATTTAATAGTTGTTTAATTAATTAATTCAAACACATTATTTAATTGTTACTGAGTTAATTGAATTTATCTTAACTTTAAACTATTTATTGTCACAAGTTTACACATTTAGTGTAAACTTGTGACAATAAATCGATGTTAGTGTTTCACATAAAACTACATTTGTTGGTGGTTGGTGCTACAGATTATCAAAATAGCACATGGACAAACATTACGTTACGGCGTAGTGCACGCGATTTACGCGCGTAGTTTGAATTCGCGCAATGCTTGAGGGCTCGATGTATTGGTGTCTAGGTGTCTAGTATCTCACCAACGCGCGAATGATTGCGAACGCGTCCTTTCTGGACAAGCTCTAAGGCCCCGGGAGCGAAGTAGTAACCAAAGATCTATAATAACGCGGCTGGAACTGAATGTATTATCTGATGTGTATGTTTGTATATATCTATGTACTAGATATAGACAAACGTTAATAAACGTCAGAGTTTTTTTTTTGATAAATCCTCTTCTTTGATAATAAAATTATTTTAGTAGGTTATTAGGTATGTTTTCATAATATAATATTACTCACGAATTCATATGTTTAACATTTGTTTATTACGGTCTTAGCAATATCAAAAAAGTTGTTTCAAAATATGTGTCATTAATAATGTTTGAAACAAACAACAACGACAAAACAAACATGTTTTTAATTTAAAACAATTTTCTTATAAAGAAAATAAATAACAAAGACTCTTTTAATTTTTTATTTTTATGAAAATTATGTTCGTATTGAGGTACTGCGTTCAAGTAATTTCTACCGTTTGTTAAAACTTATTTATTTTTTGTTATATTTTTACAAAAATGAACATAATTTAACATGATATTCCTATTCTGCGTATGTATATATTATAAGCTTACATCTTTTGAACTATGAAATGGATTTTATTTTGGTTTTCTCCACTGCAGTGATTGATTTAGGAGAAAGGCTTTTAAAATGTCTGATAGGTGATGCATATAAAAGAGCCCGAAACACCAAAATTTACGCAGATAGAAAATGAGCCCAGATTTTCCAAAATTTCAGAGATCGAGATCAATAAAACTTTAATTCGAACCGAAGACTCTACGTTTAGCAGACTCGTTTGCGATTTCCAAACTTACAGGGTTTACAAACATAATGTGTATAGTAATGTGTCTAAAGAAAGATGGCGAACGCTCTGAGCCAGGGGGGGTCAGCTTCCTTAGAGGCCAATGCCTTCAACGACCTGATTAGCAGAAACGAGATAGCGCTCTATAAAAAAAAGGGATGACAATATTACAGTGATGCAAACAAGGTATAATTAGTTGTGTTCATTTCAAAGTTTATTAATCTATACATATAATAAAATCGTAGAAAATCCAAAACTGTACATTGAATATTTTTTTAAAAGAATACTTGGGGCGTGATCTACAATCGATACCGAAGCCAAAAATATAGTTTTTAGAATTTTTGTCTGTTTGTCTGTTTGTCTGTTTGTCTGTATGTATGTCCGGGATAAACTCAAAAAGTACTGCATGGATTTAGTTCAAATTTTGCATGGATATTACTGAGAAGTCAGGTCAAAACATAGGCTATATATTATCACGCTATCATGTGCGGGGGAGGGCCTGGAGCCTTCACGCTGACGACGTCGCGGGCAGCAGCTATCTTCGGAAGTACTCAAAGGATTTCAATGATTTTTTTTTGTTGTATAGGTATTAAGTATGGGCGACATTTAGGCTATAACGTATCCTGGAAACTTGAATCCCTGGTGCAGGACCGCAACAGACCAGCTAAACTATAAAAGATACAAAAATTGTATCATAGCAAGAATTGCTTCACGTGATAAGCAATTTCTGTTAAGAGAATAAATTTAAAGATCTGGAACACTTGAGGTGGAACTCCATGAGCCCAGCTAAACTATAACATATATATGTAAGTATGACGTCTTAGCAGGAGTTGTTCAGCTGGATGAGCACTCTCTGTTGACGTATAAAAATTGAAGATCTGGAACACCTGTTGTGGACTTCCATGAGCCCAGCTACGTACACTATACCTAACATATATAAGAATGACGTCTTAGCAAGAGTTGTTCAGCCTGATGAGCACTCTCTGTTAAATTGAAGATATAGAACACCTAATGCAGAACTCCAAGCACCCAACTACACCATAACACATTAAATAAGAATGACGTCTTAGCAAAAGTTGTTCGGTCTGATAGGCATTTCCTGGTTTATAAGATCGAAGATTAGAAACAGCTGATGTGGAAATCAAAGCTATCGCTGATGTCAATGTATAAAATACCTTAAGCTGGGAGAACCTACACACGATTAAGGCGGAGAAACATGCATACAAACAGGTCGACCTACTTTTTTTGAAGAACAAACAAAGACCAAACAGAGAACCTACTTTTTTTGAAGTCGGTTAAAGTCATTAGTGTTATATTCCCCAGAATATAATGAACACTTTATTGAAAATCGCATCAAAATCGGCTCAGCCAAACACCCATACACACAGGTCGAACAGAGAACCTACTTTTTTGTCTCATTTCTTCATCAATTTCATGTTTTTAGTACTGAATAAACATTGAATGGTAATACTTTTGTTCGGTATTTATCTGTGTGATGAAAGCCATAGCTTTGTAAGTAATATAAATGTTAATGTCGTTGTATACCTAATTATGATGACCATGATGTAAAATGGTGATGTAAAACTAGCTTGTTTTTAGGGTTCCGTACCTCAAAAGGTAAAAACGGAACTCAAGGAACAAAAAGATACGGCGATTTATTGCATATTTAGACATTTTGCAAGGGAATCAAAACCTATAGGGTACTTCCCATTAACCAAGAATCATGAAATTTGGCAAGAAGCAAGATCATGAAGCACAAGTAAAGGAAAAACTCCGAAACCCGTAAATTTATAGTTAGTTCACATCCGTCCGTCCGTCCGTTCATCCGTCTATCAAGACCTTTTTTCTCAGAAACGCGTCAAGATATCGAGCTGAAATTAATATTACATACTCAGGTCTGCTATTTCTCAAAGCAGTGATAAAATCAAGTTTCTAAATCAACGCAATAAAAAGGTACGGCGGTTTATATTGCATATTTAGACATTTGCAAGGGAATCAAAACTCAAAGCCTATGGGGTACTTCCCATTGACCAAGAATCATGAAATTTAGCAAGAAGCAAGGTCATGTAGCACAAGTGAAGGAAAAACTCCGAAAACCGTAGTAGTTAGTTCATATCCGTCCGTTCTACCGTTCGTCCGTCTGTTAAGACCCTATTTCTCAGAAACGCGTCGATGGCTAATAAGAAAGCAGTGGAGGCCGTGAACAGAACCCTGCAGGACAACTGCAGGAATGAACACTTGGTGAGTGGTGTTACAGTTCTGTTCAGTGGCGATTTCCGGCAAACACTCCCTGTGGTGACGCGGGGGTCTAGAGCTGACGAAGTGAATGCTTCGTTGAAACGATATTCGTTGTGGTAACAAATTTATAGGCTGCGCTTGACCATCAATATGCGAGCTCAGCTCGGTGGCAATCCACGTGCCCAAAAATTCTCAGATGTCCTTCTAAGTCTTTGCGAAGGCACTCTATCAGAGGAAAGAGGTGAACAGGTGGTGCTCCCAGAGTCTCTCGGTAGAGTGGTGGCCTCCTTAGAAGAACTCATTTGTTGAGTGTATGGGGACATCAGTCGAATACCAAACCAACAGAATTCTTGGGTGTGCCAGCGAGCCATAATAAAGCTGCAGCCATCAACGAAAGCGTTCTCTCGGAAATTGAGGGAAACGAAGTAGTTTATACGTCCATAAACTCTGTACTTGCACAGCAAGTGGACTTCCAGCGCACACCATCAAGCTGAAGGTCGGCGTCCCGATCATGCTTCTTCGGAACCCGTCCCCTCCGAAGCTGTGTTACGATACCCGGCTCAAAGTCATCTCACTGCAAAGGAATATAATTGAAGCGGAAATTCTGACGGGTTGTGGCGTCGGCGATGCAGTGTTACCACGTATTCCTCTTATACCGCACCACTACCCCTTCCAATTCAAACGCGTGTAGTTCCCTGTGAGTGTGTGCTTCGCCATGACTATCAACAAGTCGCAGGGGCAGACGCTGAAGGCTGCGGGTGTCGACCTCAGGACGAGCTGTTTCTCACACGGGCAGCGTACGTTGCTTGCTCCCGCGTCACGAGTCCTGATTCTCTGTATATTTTGGCTGCTGAGAGCAAAACTACAAACGTAGTTTACAGAGAAGTTTTGTAACAATTCACAATCGTTTATATTTTTTGATATCGTGGAATGTAGAAAAAGTTGGTCAAGTGCGTGTCAGGTCACGCATAGAATAGGGTTCCATAACGAAACACATCGCATTAACAATTTAACAATGATTTCATCTGAGCCGTTATAGCTTTCTTTTAAGGTTCAATTTAAAGACTACTATCATTATTTGTTTTCGAACCAGTCGTTTAACTTTGATAGAGGGCGGAGACTATTTTGACAAAAAAATCGCTTGAACGTTAAATATCTTTTGTTATTTGTTTGTCTGTATGCATGTCCGGGCTAATCTCTAAAAGGACTGCATGGATTCACTTAAAATTTTGCATGAATATTACTAAAAGTTGAGGTCAACATAATTATAATTACAATAAGCTACATATATATATATTATCACGCTATCACCTACGGGGACAGAGCTGAAGCCTTCACGCAGACGACGTCGCGGGCAGCAGCTAGTATTTAATAAAATAATAGGTTTAGCCACTTATAATCCATATTTAATGTTTCAATGTATTAAAATCCTGAGTAAAAGGTAAAACTAAGAACCTAAGAATTATTTGTTATGAAGTTTTTTTTTCATAAAATTGCAACATATTTTTTCCAGTATGGCGGCGGATTGTTGATAATCTTTTACATGTTTTCTTGTGGTTTTTGGTTTTATTAACATGTTTAGTGCCAGTTCTACATTATTATATCTGTGAATAATTGCGTTAATCAGTATATACGTGATATTGACTCTACAGTGCGAAATTGATGTTTTCTGTGTTCACAAGATAGACTATTTTATTTGTGTGATATGGACGCTTTCAGTGATTATGAAACAGAAACTTACTTTATTTGTGCTTTATTGACGCTTTCGTGTTATATTTCGTATGAATTTGTTGAAGAAGTCTCCAAAAAAGCTATGAAAAGTAAATAAATATATTAAAACATGTAAAGAAACTTTGTTTTATTTATTGTATTCCCACTACAGCTAGTTTTTCATACGAATATGTATCATAACTAGGTAATGCATAATCGTTAAATAAACTGCAAAATATATGTAAATAACGGATTCTCCTTTTGCAGTTTATTTAAAGATTATGCATTACAAGGGATACATACAAAACTAAGATTTTATTATAGTAGGTACCTATCCGTTCAAAATTCCCGCGCCTCGCGAGTTTCTCATGGCATAAACTGGAGGCGCTAGTGTGCTTTCGTGTAGGCAATAATTTTGTATGGAGTTGTCGTTCTTCCCGTTAGGGTATAGATGTTCTGTGCTCTGAGCTCAGTTATCATCGTGAGCCGTGGGGACGACACGTCTGTACTGATAATATTAATGTATTAAAAACAGAATATTTTCGTCACCAAAATTTCTTAATCCAAAGAAACCCAAAGTATATTTCGTAATTAGGTAAGGCATTATTACTTCTACTATATTTTTGAAATATTTATCTACGCTATTTTGTTTTTGCAGTATAAAGTTTAATAGCTAATTTTGCGCGTCGGATTTTCAGTATCATTCAGTATCATTTATTGCATTCATGTAGTTTACAAGTTGTTACAAATAATATATTAAGTATCATACATGACCCTGCTCGGGCACAACAATATTATAAGTATTTAAAGGAGTCTAATTCAGTGTCACAACGCAAGTATATTATTATTATTCACATAGGTATTGCTCTGTGCTTATAACATAAGGATAATATTCTAATTTGAGCATTTTTATTAGGTATCTATTATGTGTCATATAAGTAAGAAATTGTCGTAAATTACAAATAATTTGTTTTCATTCACATTCTTAATTAAAATAAATATTATTATAACAAAATAATGTCACTAACAATACTAATTGTCATAACAGACATAACAATGAGTCAAATTTGTAGGAACTATGTGTGTTGTGTATAGGTAAGTTATGTTTTGCAAATTTCAAGAATACTTCTCATCCATGAATTCCTTTATAGTGTAATACGACTTTAATGTAAGGTATTTTTGAAGACTGTTTTTAAATTTATTTTCGTACTCTATGTCCTTAATTGAATATGGAAGCTTATTATATATTTTCACGCACATGGCTAAAGGTCCTGAATGAAACATGGTTAATTTTGAGCTCGGTAGGGCTAATTCGTTTTCGTTTTTACGTCTAACACTGCGATATTGTGGACGAAGGTCCTTAGTGAGTGGGAATAGAGACTGGTGTTTTCTAACGAATTTGCTTACTTCTAAAATGTAGATACTAGTTAGTGTAAGGACTTTATATTTCACAAAGAATGGCTTGCAGCTTTCTCTGTTTTTTATATTAGCAAGAATTCGTACACATTTTTTTTGTAAAATAAAAAGCCTATCTATTTCTACACAGTTTCCCCACACCACGATTTCATAATTTAGCCAGGAGTATGCGTAGGCATAGTATGCTGAGAGAGCAGTTTTTTTATCAGTAGACCTTTTAAGCTCCCCCAGGGCATAAATAAAGCTGGCTAGTCTGTTTGCCAATGTATTTATATGGGCTTTCCAGTTTATATTGGTATCTATCGTCAAACCTAACAGTTTAAATTTGTCAATGCATTCCAGCTTTATATTGTCATATGAGTAATTTATATCCAATTTGCGTTTTTGATATGGCCTATATTGCATTAGCTTAGTTTTTTCAAAATTTGATTCTAAGTTGTGATCTTTTAACCATGCTATTATTTTAGAGAGCTTATGGTCTAGACTTATGTTTAAGTTTTCTGTGTTGATGTAAGGGAAGATTACAGAGATATCGTCAGCAAATAAAATACTCTGAGCGTCAATTTCTTTCGGGAGATCATTAATATAAACTAGGAATAGTAAGCATCCCAAAACGCTGCCTTGTGGTATTGACATTATAGTTTTAGCTTTATTAGATCTTACGCTTATTATTTGACCAGTATGTGGGTCGGTATATTCTACCTCTACGAATTGTTCTCTATTTTCTAGATAAGAGCAAAACTACTTGTGTGCTGTACCTCTGACACCTATCGCGTATAATTTATTTAGTAGAATTTCGTATGAAACTCTGTCGTATGCTTTGCTCATATCCAGTAGAATACCTACTGCATAACGCTTACTATTTATTATATTTAAAGCTTCTTGAATATACTTAAATATTGCTAATGACGTGGATCTGTTTCGCCTGAACCCATTCTGACTTTCATTGAATATTTTGTATTTCTCGCAGTATGAATAGAGTCGTTTTGACATAGCGGTCTCCAATATTTTTGAGAAGGTCGGTAGTAAAGCTATTGGCCGGTAGTTACTAGTGTTGGTCTGGTCTCCCTTTTTATAAATTGGTTTCACTATCGATACTTTCAGCAGGTCAGGAACTGAGCCTTCGTCTAGAGATTGATTTATTAAGTAGGTTAGCGGTAACGTTAATTCTTCGACGCATGCTTTTACAAGTATAGGCGGTAGCTCATCATGCCCATTACTTCGCTTGTTTTTCAATTTTTTTATAATATACTTAATTTCGTTGGAGTCTACAGGTGTTAGGTATATCGAGTTTTTACTTTGGGAGGAGGTAGGGCGGCCAGTTGGACAGGCGTTCCCGTTTGCTGTATCCGTTTTTCCTACTGATACAAAATAATCATTAAATGCATTGGCAATGGTAGTTGCATTATCTGTCACAGTATTTTGTACATACAATTTTATGTTGCTTATTGGCTTTTTTTTGTTCTTGTTTGTGCGTTCTTTAATTATTTGCCACATTGTTCTAGTCTTATTTTCGGATTTATTCATTATTCTTATGTAGTTTAGTTTTTTAGAGTGGGCTACTGTTCTCTTAAGTAATTTTTCGTAACGCTTATAGTAATTTTCCAAAATATTGTTATTTGTTGTAGCCATTAATCAACAATAATTTGCTGCAAAACAATCCGTGAAAATTTTTACGAGAACTCGGGCTGTAGTTTGCGCGTTCTATTCTATTTAAGTTTTTTTTTATTCAGCCGTGTCGTGACTATGGTATTGGACGTCGTACCAGCCATTCATTATTTGCGTTCGATTCTTTGGCGAGTTTTTAGGCGCACTTATAACAAGGCGTAAAACATGCAAAGACGCTCCAAATTCAAAAAGTGCGAGTAAAAGTTACTTTTAGGCGCACTTTTTGAATTTGGAGCGTCATTATTGCCCGCTGAAAGTTTCTTATAGAAAACACCAACTTTGGTCGTCCCTTAAAAGGGAACACAGTCGTCTTTTTCGAATAGGTGGGATGAAAAAATATTTATTATTTAAGGTTAAATAAGGTAAGGTTTACATATCGGGAACAAAGTGTCCCAAAGAATTACGGAACATTATTTTTCAATTAAAGATTGAAAACTTAAGAGAACAAAGAAAACGCAAAGGAAACGCGAAAGCGCGCTGAAGTGCGTGATAATATGACGAGAAAGAAAAAGATTTTCAATTTTAATTATCATTTACTACCCACTAGTGGCCATGCGGGTATGAATAGAATGGCAAATAATATTAAGAGAAAATACTACTGACCAGGGTTAGATGCGGATATTCGAAAATTTATAAGCAAATGTGAAATGTGTCAGAAATCGAAACAAAGTAAATATACGAGACAACCCATGACTATAACTACTACAGCATTGACTGCTTTTGATAAAGTTTTCCTTGATTTAGTTGGTCCATTGGACAGGAATCAGTCAGGTAATTGTTATAATTTAACTTAACAATGCGAGTTGACAAAGTACATAGAGTTACAGTTATCGTTTCCTTATTTGGTAACGGATATGTGTTACCAAATAAGGAATCGATAACTGTTCCTGACGTCACATCGGGCCACACACATCGCAGCCGCGGCCATCCCCTCTCCGGGCACTCACTCGCCGACACCTCGCGCGTACACACATTGTATCGGTTATCTCAAAATTTGTAACACATACCTAAGTAGAATACAGTCGTCTTTATATCGAACAAGCAGTTTTATTCAAGACCACTAGCAGCTAACCTGGAGCTTGATACTCAACATATGGTCCTTCGAGCTAAAGAAGATCGCCGTTTTTTGTGCTACGCACGCACTTGTGGACTTTGGACTGGCCGTTCTCCGTACAGCGCACTCGCCTGTGCCGTAGAGGACACTTGAAGGACAGTCTACCAGAGGGACAGTGTACTGAGTGAGTCCGTTCCATTATCCTTTCATACATTCCTTTCTATTCGCTTTTTCTATCCAGGACATTTAAAGTAGTGCTATACGGATCGCGCATATTGATCTCTTCATATATAGCTTACTTACATAGTGAAAATTTCCATAATCAAACAAATCGTCATTTTGCATAACTACAAATAAGTTGTAAAAACATTCCTTCGCTCGCTAACCGCAAGTCTTTTGTAATAGGCGTAAACAAGGTCATTAGTGTATTCAATATTTTTTCATTACTCATCGGGCTCATTAGCGATATCAGCTGATTTTACCGTTAGCTTTGCCAACCTTTTATGCGTAATATTATAACTTATACGTATTACGTAAAAGTGGTTTCTTTGTCTTTGCTTGCACTTACTGACTTTGTCTTTTTTGCTTGGCCTATATACGATCTACCTCCACCTTTTCATTATGTCTGATGCAAAATTAAGGGAGCTAGTAAAGAGGCGTGGAAGCTACAAAGCAAAGCTTACGCATTTTAGCAACTTTTTAAGATTATTACCTAGCACGGGAAATGATTTAGATCATTTTCAAACAGCGGAATTAAAAAACCGTCTTAGTACAATGGAAACTTTATACAAGGAATTCGACGTGTTGCAGACAGAATTGGAGCTGTTGTCGGAGGATGCGGATGAAATGTACCAAGAGAGGGAGCAGTTCGAGTCGCAGTACCACGCGCTGGTGGCCCGCGCAGGGGCGATCTGCGCCACTGCGCGCGCCTCCTCGCCCGCGCTCGTGTCTGCCACCTCCGTCGATGATCTCCCGCGCCACGGCTCTGGCTGCAGGCACGACTTCGTTCGGCTGCCTAAGATAGACTTGCCTCACTTCGACGGGGACTATCAGCACTGGCTTGAATTCCGAGATACGTATCTTTCCCTCATTCATAATAACGACAGTATACAAGATATTAATAAATTTCATTACTTGCGTGCCGCCTTAACCAGCAGCGCGTCATTAGTGATAAAAAGCATAGATTTCAAAGCGGATAACTATGCTACAGCTTGGCAGTTATTAACTGAAAGGTACGACAATGAAAGACTACTTATTAATAATCACGTGCAGGCTTTATTTAATTTTGAATCAATTCAACACGAATCTTGTAAATCTTTGCGAAACATGATCGATGTCACAAACAAAAATCTTCGTGCCTTGTCCACCTTAGGTCAGCCTTCTGAGGAAGGGGGTCTAGGTGAGACCCTTATAATATACATGATGTCAGAAAAATTGGACAAGGTCACGCGAAGGGAGTGGGAAGAATATAAAAATAATTTAGGTTCCTTTCCAAATTTAAAACATTACATAAAGTTTTTAACAAACAGAGCAGATTTACTTGAATCCTTAAACTACAACAAAAACACAGCATCAACAAAAAACACTAACGAACACAATAAGACTAAGAACTTCCTTACAACAACAAAAACAAAACAAAACAACAATTCAGATAATGTTAAGTGCCCTATGTGTTCTGAGAAACACTTTTTATTCAGTTGTCAGTCTTTTAGAAATCTTGACATAGAAGCACGCATTAAAAAAGCATCAGAAAGCAATGTTTGCATGAACTGCCTTCGACCTGGTCATACCGAGAAGCGTTGCAGTCTTTCGCATTGCAAATATTGCAAGACCAGACACAACACCCTCTTACACAGGGAATCAGAAAAACAGACCGGGGAAAACATAGTTTTATCTACAAACGTCACATTACACACGGATAGTAATCATGGTCACATTTTGCTTTCCACAGCTTTGGCAAAGGTGGCTGACGTCAATGGAGAGCTTCATACTGCCAGACTACTGTTGGACAACGGCAGCACCTCCAACTTCATCACCGAAGAGCTCTGTGGGAAGCTCGGCCTGGTAAAACGCAGCACTAGCTCCACCGTCTCAGGTATTAATGGTCAAGCTTCCAGTACCTCAGAAAGCTGCAGTCTTCGTTTGCAGTCTTATGATGGTAGCTATCAGGCGAAAGTAAGCTGTTTTGTTTTACCGAAAATCACACAATCGCTACCTGGCTCTTATGTCGATAAAAGGTGTGTTACCATCCCGCCAGGTATTCAATTAGCAGACCCAACATTCAATGTGCCTACTGCTATCGACATTCTAGTCGGTGCTGAGGTATTCTGGGACGTCTTAGGTTCCAAGACTATTAACTTAGGCAACAATCAGCCTAGATTACAATCATCCAAACTAGGTTGGCTTATTTCGGGCCGCGTCAGTCGGTCTCGTCTTCGTACACAACCTTCTGTTTGTCACTTTCTATCACACGAGGAGTCAGATCAGCTGACTCGCTTCTGGGAACTTGATTCAGTGTCGTCTACCAATGGTTTCTCTTCAGAAGAACAGGCCTGTGAGAAACTATTTCAGGAGACCACACGTCGAGATGCGCAAGGTCAATTCGTTGTCATCATACCATTGAAGAACTCGCTCGAGTGCTTAGGTGATTCTTACGCAATGGCCAAGCGTCGTTTTCTCTCCCTAGAGCGAAGATTTGAGCGGGACCCCACGTTCAAAACCAGATACATGCAATTTATGCAATAATATATTGATCTTCATCACATGACAGAATATTCAAAAACCAATCATTCAGAAATTAATTATTTCATGCCTCATCATGGTGTTGTGCGCGAGTCAAGTTCTACCACAAAACTTCGCGTAGTTTACGATGCTTCGGCCTCCAGCACCTCGGGCAAGTCCTTCAATGATATTCAGATGGTAGGTCCAACCGTACAGGAGGATCTGCTTTCCATTCTCTTGAGATACAGGCAACACAAATTTGTTGTAACAGGTGACATTGAAAAAATGTATAGAGCTATTTTAGTTGAACCATCTCAGCGCCCGTTACAACAAATTGTTTTCAGATTCAACTCCTCAGACCCTTTAAAGACGTATGCACTGAATACAGTGACATACGGCACAGCTTCAGCCCCATATTTGGCCACAAAATGCCTAGTTTCACTATCAGATCAATGTTCAGACCCAGAAGTAAGTCAGTCAATCAGACGTGACTTTTACGTAGATGACTATTTGAGTGGCGGCGACTCGATTGAGTCAGTCATAAATTTATGTCGTGGGGTAGTAAACACTCTCGAGTCCGCCAAGTTCCACCTAAGAAAGTGGCAATCAAATAGTCCAAAGATATTAAAGGCTGTTACTAATATAAAACCAGAACATCAAGATAAAAAATTAAATCTAAATGATACACCCAGCAAAACACTTGGACTATACTGGGATTGTAACACAGATACATTATTCTTTTCTATAGATTTAAAACCCATTTCCAAAATTACAAAGCGGAACATATTATCTTTAATAAGTCAGGTATTTGATCCAATCGGCCTCGTCGGGCCATGCATAGTTCAGGCTAAACTCATGTTGCAGCAGCTGTGGATACTTAAATGTAACTGGGATGATGAAGTACCAACAGAAATAAAATCACAATTCCTTGAGTTCATACAGTCACTTCCATCTCTTAACTCAGTTCACATTCCTCGTTGGGTATCTTGCAGTAACACTTGTCTGGTGGAGCTACACACTTTCACAGACGCTTCTGAACGCGCTTACGGTGCGTGTATTTACGTCAGAACGGTAGCAGTCGACGGAACAATTTGCGTTCGCCTTTTAGCTTCCAAAAATAAGGTCGCCCCTATAAAGCCCACGACCATACCTAGGCTGGAGTTGTGTGGTGCTTTACTGGGTACAAGACTTTTCCTGAAGGTACGTAAATCACTTACTCTACAGTTCAATCACTGTTTCTTTTGGTGTGACTCGACGATCGTGCTTGGATGGCTGTCTACACTGCCAAGTCAGCTCGATCAATTCGTCCGTAATAGAGTAAGTGAAATTCAGGAAGCTACGACCGGACAGACGTGGAGCTATGTGCCTTCGAAGAGCAACCCCGCTGATCTCACATCTCGGGGGGTGAAGGCTGATTGCATCAGCTCGTCCACTCTTTGGTGGTCGGGTCCTGATTTTCTTAATCACAAAGAAATACAATTTCCTAAATCACCTAATACACAAATTCATTCTTTACCAGAAACATCTTTACATACAACTACTGACACACATAAACAAAATTACAACAACATACTTTCAAATTTAATTAATAAAAAATCATCTTTTACATCACTCATAAGAATCGTTGCCTATATACAAAGATTTATCAACAATTGTCAAAAACCGAATAATAAAAAATCATCTTACTTAACAGTTTCAGAATTACAATCTTCACAGAATATCATATTACAAATTTCTCAACAGGAAATGTTTCCTGAGGAATATTCGTGTCTTAAAACTAATCAGGCCTTACATAAAAAAAATCGATTAATAAGTCTTTCTCCTTTTATTGATTCAGACAACCTCATACGCGTAGGTGGACGCCTCAACAATTCAAATTATAGTTACAATGTTAAACACCCTATTCTTTTATGTAGCAAACATCACATAACAAAAATCATCTTCGAAAAAGAACACAAAACACTCTTCCACGCAGGGCCACAATTACTTTTAGCACACATAAGACTTACCTACTGGCCTCAAGCGGGCAGAAACCTAGCTAAGCAGGTAGTGCGTAACTGCATCCGCTGCACTCGCTTCAAGGCTCAGCCTGTTCAGGTCATCATGGGCAACCTACCAAGCGATAGGACCAACCTAGAGTACCCTTTCTTGAACACAGGGCTTGATTATGCCGGGCCAGTGCTGATAGCCGACCGTAGGGGTAGAGGATGTAAATTAATAAAATCTTATATTTGCGTTTTTGTGTGCTTTGCAGTCAGAGCCGTTCATCTGGAGCTAGTCTCCGACCTCACCAAGGAAGCTTTTCTTGCGGCCTTCAGCCGATTTATTAGTCGCCGGGGCAAGCCTCAACGCGTGTACTCCGACAATGGCACTACGTTTGTGGGAGCTTTCAATGAGCTTTCACGCTTCTTAAAGGTTTCATCCAATAACATAGAGTCAGATCTTGCAAACAAAGACATTGAATTTAAATTTATACCTGCCTACAGCCCACATTTTGGTGGGCTTTGGGAGAGTGCAGTAAAGTCCACTAAACACTTATTGCGTAGGGTTATGAGTCTAACTCATTTAACATATGAAGAGCTCTCAACATGTCTGATTCAGATAGAGGCTATTTTAAATTCCAGACCCTTAACACCTTTATCCACTGATCCATCAGATCTTTCTTATCTTTCTCCTTCACACTTCCTCATTGGACGGTCACTCACATCAGTTCCTCGGCCCCAAATGACCGACGTCAACATCCAGCGGCTACAGCGCTTCGACCGTATCGAAAAATTAAGGCAACATTTTTGGCAGCGCTTCTCTAACGAATACGTGTCTCTCCTACAGCAGAAGACCAAATGGAAGACAGCTGGACAGGACCTTAAAACTGGTACCATGGTCTTAGTCAGAAACACCACCCTTCCGCCTCTTCTGTGGTTGCTGGGCAGAGTGGTTGCAGTGAAGACTGGCTCTGACGGGCATTGTCGGGTCGCCGACATCCTCACTAAGAAAGGCATCATCACACGGGCATACAACAACATATGCCCGCTTCCTGTGTCTTCAGCAGCATAATTGAAGTTTCTTCAACGGGGGGAGTATGTTCCTGACGTCACATCGGGCCACACACATCGCAGCCGCGGCCATCCCCTCTCCGGGCACTCACTCGCCGACACCTCGCGCGTACACACATTGTATCGGTTATCTCAAAATTTGTAACACATACCTAAGTAGAATACAGTCGTCTTTATATCGAACAAGCAGTTTTATTCAAGACCACCAGCAGCTAACCTGGAGCTTGATACTCAACAATAACTGTAGCAAAGGCATTCGTAAATAATTTAATTTTACGTATTCGTAAATATTTGTACTTGTATTTGATTTACTTTACTAGTACTACTACTACATTTACTTTACTAATAAAAATTTACTAATAAATAATTAAACTAAACTTGGTTACAATATTACTTATGTTACTTACTATAAGTACATTTACTACTTCAATCTAAAAAAGTACTGGTTTTAATTGAAAATTTATTTTTGTGTTCGTAGTCAATTTAACGAGTAAGGCTATATATAATATCATGCTATAACCTATGGGAGCTGTATAGTATTCAAACATGCAGGTGAAACTGCGAGTATTATAAATTAAATCTAAATAAAAACTCAACAATTACAAAAATGTGAAAATGTGTTATGTTTGTTTCTAGTTTTTCGTGACAGAGCTTAAGGCACTAAACACTGGAAACAGAAGAATGCATGGTCATTCAGGACTCAGAGGCAAGTCAAGTAAATTTGGTAAGTATATAAATTGATATCGACTTTACCCCGTTGGGATTAAGGTCGCAATCGAGATAGGTCAAAGTTATCTTTTGAATTAAGTAAAAAAAATTCAGCTGACATCATATTCATAACTGATGCTTAACATTGGCAATGTGATGTTTATCTTAACTTCACAAAAAATATTAACTTGTGAACGGTGTTGTTATTAAGTAAAGCACGGACATACCAAAAAAAAATTGCATGTGTAACTTCATTTGTGGTCTCACAAAAAGTTATTTTCTTTTTACAGGTTCAGAAGAAGAGAAGCATCAAGACGAAAATGAATTACAAAAAAAAGATAACTTTATTTCTTACTGGCGAAACTTTTATAATGAATTCAATGACTCATATGAAAACACTATGTCAATTTTCGATAATACCACAGAATGTTTAAAACAAATAATTTCTGAACATAAAGATTTGCCACGTGGTTCTACAAGAACTTTGAGGTATCCAAAGCCAGGACCTGGGCTTACAGAACTTTTACCAAACACAGGAATCTATGTTTCTGAAAAAGGTCTTCAGGAATGCAAAATTAAATACAATACATATCAAGAATTTACAAATGGCTTATTAAGAGAGATATTTACAGATGAAGCTATAAGAACTTGTTCTTTTACTGGACAACCAGCTAGTATTTATAAAAAAAAAAGAAATCATCAAGCCAAACCAGGTTTGGATTTAGACGCAAGACAAACCTTGGTAGGTTATGTTCTAAAATATTGCGGTGATAAGGGCATGTTGTGTGGCGATTCACGCAATAAGAATATAAAAAAAATTATTCAGGTTGTCAAATTTACACTTTTATTGGAACATAAAAGATTAAAACGATCGCTTAGAAGAGAAAAGAAAGGAAGTTATTATGATTAACTTATTTCAATACTGTTGTTTTTCACCCCAATAGTACTTGTAAGAATACTAGTAGTACTAGTTATAGTGTTCTAGTGCCCTAGTTGAATCCGGTGAAGCTGGAAGCTGACCATACTTAACTGGGAAAAGGCTAGAGAGAAAATGAGTACTAGTACCAATAATATTAGGTACTAGTAATAAATATATTTGCGATCCTAACAACAAACTCTTTCATTTTATTCTAGCATTTGCCCGCTACATCATCCTTGTGAAAGCTTGTGTACTTAGAAATATTGTGTCAAAGATTATAAATTCAGAAGTAAGTCAGCTTGTCTATCTGTCTATGTTCTGTCGCTTTCACGAATAAAACACAGATCCGAGTTTTGATGAAATTGGGTATGGAGTAAGCTCGAAACCGAAAGCTCTAAATCAATAGCTATACCAATTTGTCTCAAAATTGGTCCAATGGTTAAGCTGTTAAAACGTTCCAGACTGACAAATATATTTTCAAAATAATAATATTCCACTATTACTATAATATTTATTGTGTAAATTTGTAAATATATAATACTTTCGGTCAGTGTTTTCTAACCGATAACTTTGAGAAGAAATATTTAAAATAAAATCAAGTAGTCTGTCATGAATCTCATTGACATCAACATTAATCTTCTGTCTTCTATCTTAATGAAAAAAGCACACAGGTATGTGTGCACTTGTGTAGATTGCAAGACTAATGCGTAATCTTTCAACTTAACTGAAAAAGTAAGGAGATTAATATTTTGACGATTATACGAACAGTACCAGCAGGCCATTGAGGTCAGACTGTCATAAATTACACTCGTAATGGAACAATCTACATCCTTATAGTCACAATTTGTATTAATATATCGATACGATCCATAGTTACTCCGCTAATAAGAGTTGTCCTGATTAATTTACCAATCGTAAACTAAGAGAAGTAGAAACTTTATGTTTCTGGCTAAGCGGAGTTAAGTTTCAACTTTGATACTTGGACTCCGGCCGTAGTACATACTATGCAGGAAACCTTGGAAACAAACCTCTGAGTAAAATAAACTAGTCGTTCTGAGTAAAGTAAGCGTTGTTGTAGTCATTGTTTGCCAAATATTTTACTACCTGAGAGGGTAAACTTAAAAATTATATAAAAAAAAACAGGATTAAGTTTCTAACCCTTATAGTATAGGCTCTGCGTTAATATGCCAGTCAAGTTAAAATTTAAAGGGATGTCAATACAGTAATGACTTCAAAACATTTTTTTTGACATGTGATTTTTAAGGGCGTGTACAGACTTACAAACATGTTACATTTCGTAAGTCCGTACACGCCCTAAACGAATAAAAACAAATTGTCTATAACCTTTTATTCCCCTTCAAACTACAGACGCAAAATGTGCCGCCTGGACACGTCACCTGACTACGCACTTACGCAGTCATCGACGGGAGCCGAAACGGCAACACGTCTGAGCCGAATAAATTTCTCAATTTATTCAATAAAATTAGTGCACTTGACATTTCATAAAGGTTATCATCATATTCGAAAGCAATACACATCTCTGGGTGCGGTAAGACATTGTTTACTTGATTATTTTTAGACATGATATCTTTAAGAATTTTGACGCTTACCTTTAATTTGTTTTCGAGATAAATACTGTTGCACATCGAAGCATCTCGTGAACCTCTGGAATATTTTGCATGAGAATTCGAAGCAAATTAATGCGTTTGCATCAAAATTCTTTGTTACCGGTTTTTTCGTAAACGTCTTACCTTGACAATTATATTTTATTTAATAAATGTTTTGTACGAAATGCTTTTTCTTTTAATATTTAAATTGTTGTCAATAAACTCCTAAAATATGTGTCTATTATGAAACATAATTTTTTCGAAAGCATTCCATGGATATCTTTCGGTAAATTTAGTGTCTCTGAGATGTCATAGTACACACCTTCAAGCCAAGATAAATAGACATCACTTAGCAAGTACTTTGGCTCAACTATTCTCTGTCTCTATTGTGCCATCGTAGATCGGTAGTTGTGCGACAGAGATAGTAATATAACTTATCCGATACATTTGCTAAGCATCGGCATCGTTTATTTGTCCCGGCCTAAGTGTGCCGTATCAATCTCGATACCTTAAGTGTGACGTCAATATCATTTTAATGTTGATATCATTCCAAGTCAAAAGATGATATTATAGTGTTGGAGACGCCACAGTTAGCTGGCACCTCGACAAATGGATGACGCATTTAGTGTCTGAGTCGAAAAGGACATTGCTTATCGGATCATTCCAGGTTTACATATCACGTGCACGGCGCTTACTAAAAATACATGCATATACATATTTACTTAATACTATAAATGTGAATGTTAAACTGTCTGGCTCTACGATTTCACTACTAAACTACTGAGCCAATTTCGATGTTATTTGTTAATGTGTAAGCTTTAACCCCAAGGAAGGGTGTAGACTTGTTCCAAAGTTCAATTATGTCTATTTTATTATGATGTCCGATATCAGATTCACTGGTGTGTGTGGACAATCATTGTTTTTATTGAGTACACAATCATTTTCCTCATAATAGTAGGATATTTTTAACATGAAACGACGCCTTTGTAGAATATATTAATATTATATTTGGAATGCCTTTCGAAAATTTATGTTCCTCTTTAAATGTGTTGACGTCACATCTAATAGTAGCGTTGATACGATTCACAGAGGGTACTTATATTTTTAAAGATTCTATATGTTTTTTTTTGTACAAATCAATGTCAAGTCGTGGTACTAATATTATGTACATAAATTGAAATTGTGGACGCTGGAAGCGGGCGCCTCGGTCAATGTATGACGCATAAACGACTCGGTCAAATCAGACATTGCGTGCCGGATTGTTCTAGATATTTGCGTATACGTATGTGGCACTCGTTAAAAATAGCATATATTTTTACAGATAATGGATGAACTCAAATATGGAGCGTTTGTTGTTGTCAATATATTAAGCGAGCGAGATGATCTTGAAAAATATGTTTGTATACCAAAGACTTGGATAATAAACAAAGATATTACGCGTGACTGGGTGGTATTTGGATATCAGGCAGAAGACAAATTAGAAACCGATTTAAGAGTAATTGATGGATACGAACCACTGGATCCAAAATGGCCACTTATATTTGGTGACGTCGTATTTCATTCAGGTAGGGTTGATATGTATGTCATATATAAATTTGTATGTATATATTTTTTTATAATTTTTTATAAAACTGTTCTTACTTTCATTCTTAAACATTACATAAAATAAAAAATTAAGTTTACTATGGATTCTTATATATTCTAGCTGTCTTCCACAGACGTACACGTACGTGACATTGTCATGTCATACGAAATTATTACACTACGTCATGAATGACGTCATGGTCTTTTTGCATGTGTTTTGTTTCCATCATGATATAAAGATGGCGTTGCTTTGAACAATTTATTTTCAAAGTATGATTTTTTTTTTCTTTTTTTGAAGTTTTTATAGTCACTCTGGTAATACTATAGTGAAATAAAATTCAGCTAATTAAATTAAAAACAAAGCTCCAGCTTTTCTCAATTTATATATAGTATATTAGTCCCGTATATATTTAAGTAAAATCTGTATTAAAGCACACGTACAGTTACAGATTTTACGCATTACAATACATAGTAACTATAATATGTTACATTTGACTGGTTGTAGTTTAAAATTGCATTTTTTTTATTTCGCTACAGTCAGGTAATAAGATGTCTTTTTTTGTAGACTCTCTTACAGAAGCACTTGAATTTCTTAAAATAACAAAAGGAGCTAAACCGGACTGTGATCGGTTGGACCCGGAGTATACAAGTACACTAACACAATGCAATAAATCAGGTACGCCTACAGTGAATTTTATTCTGTAATTCACTTAGTAGATTCACTTTTGCTTTATAATTATGACGTTTCAAAGTGCCTTTTTTGGTCTAATGAAAATAAATGATTTGACTATAATATTAACCAACCAACGCAAAGTACAACAATATATAATCTACTCTAAGACATGTATTTGAGAAAGATTGTAGTGTTATTATGAGCAGACGTAATTAATGTATTAATTGACACATTGAAATTGTTATTTATATATTTTTTTATATTTGTTATTGTTAAACAAAGACAAATATAAAAAAAAAATGCATTGATACTCCATATTTTTCAGATGAAAATGGTATGCTTACTCCATTATTGTCTACAAAACAAGTATCACCAATTGAATTGTGTTCGAAAAATGAAAAACCCTCATTAAAACGAAAACTAGATGATCAGGACAAAACCCTCGAAATGGAAAGCAACATTCCCTCTAAACGAAAAACTCTAGAAGAATATAAGAAATGCTTAGAAAAAGAAATAAGAGAAGCTTATGAACTAATTCGCACTTCAAGAGATTTCAATATTGATGATTCCGCATCTACCTCGATGACAATTTTTACACCTAATTCACAAATGGAAGATACAACTGAAACATCTACAACAGAAACAAATAATGCTACAGCAGAAATAATGCTACATGTAAGTGACGAAGAAAAAAGTACACAGCCTATACGGAGATCCTCTCGTAAAACAAGAAATAAATCACAATGTTATGAAGAATTTTCGGACGATGAATTTGAGAGTTCTGAAGATGAAGATTATAACTGTTCAACCGATAGTAGTTCGGAGGCATCTTCAGAAATTGTAGAAGAAGCAGTTAGTTCACGAAGAAACGTAGGAGTTTCAAATTCATCAAGATTGCCTGGAACCTCAGTACTAGAAGGTATTCATGCACAAGATCAAAAAATAAATATGAATCCGTTAAATTACCAAGTATTTTCTAAATGTTATGACTTTTATGTCAAATTCAATGCATCGTATCAAAAAACTATGTCAGATCTTGACAAATCTGCTGCTCTTGTACTAAATTTGATTTCTAAATGTACATATAGTATTGCAGCAAAAGCAAAGCTATCATCCCCGTCACCTAGAAACAATCAACCTAATGCTATAGATTACAATACGATTGGCAATCCACAGCCATTGTTAATGGAACTACGGAATGCTAGTACGGAAGACACTAAGTGGACTCTGAGATATACAGAGCCAAAACCAGGAGTTGTAGAACTTTTGCCACACACAGGGGTTTATGTGTCTGTACACGTTCTTAATGAGTGTAAAGATAGAAGGAATAATGCTTCAAGTTTTACAAGAAACTTATTAGAAGACATTTTTTCAGATGAAGCTTTAAAAAGGTGTTCGTTTACTGGTGCTCTACGACATAAACGTGTACATAAACCTGGTCTGGATGTAAAAGCACGAGAAACGTTGTGTACTTACGTTCTCGAACATTCTTTAAATATGGGGTGGAATTACACAAATAAGAATAAAATTCTAAGCTATATAAAAAAAAGGCTACATATATTGAACCAGGATGACCAATAAGTAGGTGTTGACTTGAAGTATTGGATTGAAAAGTCGGCTTTGCTTTGTTGGGTTTTAGATTGTTAAAGTGTAATTATCGAAAATAAAGATAAATGTTTTTTTCGTATTATAAGAATCATTGTATGATGGAAGTTGATTGAATGAATGAATGAATGAATGAATGAATGAATGAATGAATGAATGAATGAATGAATGAATGAATGAATGAATGAAATAATTTATTTGCGTAAAACATGGTATACAGTGGTGTTATACATAGGTCAGAATGGCACAAGACATGTTTAGCTAAGATTAAACATAGCATGCAAAAATTTTATGTTGCAGATAAATGATAATTAAGTTTTGTATATTTAATTACTGAATATAATGTCAATGTTTTTTATCCATAAATTCTTATACTTATACTTAGAAGTACATTTACAAGGAGTAAATGTGGACTTTTTACACAAAGTGGACCTTTATTTTAAAGGAGTAGGATTTACGGGTATACTAATAGTTATAGTTACTAAATTTTTTTACAAATTTATACAAATTGCATTTATTTAGGAGTAAAATTATGTATTTTATTTTATTATTTATTTAAGGAATATTGTAAATACACTAGTACCTCAAGATTGTAATTACTAAGCCGTATGTGGAACAGTCTGTTTAAAGACAGAGAAACTATATTTCATAAAAAGATAGGAAGTTATAGGAGATACGGTGTCCTTTGCGCAAAAAAAAATAGCCAAGCAAGATTTTATATTATTTTATAGCACTTAGCCAATTTTCCTGGGCAGTGGGGGTGAGGCAACCACCGATGGCGTCTGGAATAAAGGGATGTCTGGCTGGACAGGCCTATTTTTTTAAAAGTAGGTAGGGCGTAAAGCAATTTTTATTTATTTATACACCAACTTACATTTATGGTTACCACCGCACTATATATGTAAGTTTTATTCATATTTCTGTACTTACGAATATAAGATTTTGCAAAATATCGGTAGTGTTGTTTAATTTGAAAGCCCTTTCCCTACTAATATATGTTAGGGGCGGCTTCCATTCTAACTATGATGGTATACTTATAAAAAAAGTGCTCAACTGAAAACCAGTGTTTTCAGTTGAACACTTACACGGAGTACTTTTCACGGAGTGAACGCCCTTTCAGGTCCCAATAACCTTAAAAGAAGATAACACGGTATCAGTTAGTTAGTCTGATTGTCAAACATTCTATATCTGATAACCCATTACGACTGTCAATTTATGAATGAAAACCGGAAACACCCTTTACGAGCTTTTCGAGGCACGGAATGTCAGTCATGTCCAAGATAAACTTTAAAAACAACATAATTATGATTATTGTTTCTTTATTTAACTTCTGGTTGCAGTTGCAGATAAATTTCTTTTAAAACATAAATAATTTAAATGTAAAAAGCATATTGAAAATTAAACTTGTGATTTATTCACAGATTTTATTCTTGCCGTGAAAAGGTCGTAAATATGCTCTCGCCTGGAGTTTTACGAGTATCTTTTTTACTGTAGGTTTTACTAGTTCTCAGATATTAAATATTAATTTCGTGTCTGTCTGTAATCTTACTGAATTTCGTTGCAGCCAGCTTTCAGTCTAAACGTTTCCTCAAGGGATTTTAAGAAATCTCTAAATTTAGATTTTCAGATATTGGTGCCGATTCTTTTGTGCTTTTCTTAATTAAAAAGAAAGAGAAAGATGCACTTAACTTAAATTTACGTTAGTTTGTGCACAAGAGAATCAGCACTATTGAGCATATTAATCAAGTCTCGGGTACAGATATTTTGTTTGAATATTTTAAGGATGTTGGGTGAAGTACGTAATACTATTTAATTTTTTTTTAAATAGAACATAATTGCAGCGATGGACGTAGGACAAACGTGGGCCAAGGTTTGTTAAGGCATTCCATATGTGAGTGAATATGAATGGTGTCCAATACACCGTGATAACATTTTATGTTTGGTTATTTGAAATCCTTAGTCCTCGATCAATGTTTAACTGTACTGCAGAGGACAAAAATATTTGCCACACAACAAAGAAATTAACAAAAGATCCTTAAGCTTCTTTTGAATCTGCTGAAGTTTTCAAAATACACAATGAAAAAAATACAAAGGACTCGTCTAAGAAATCCGTGTGACATACACGTGAAAACATGGCATAAATAACTTACTCCATTATCTCGATATGGTGTTGTCAATAAAAAGGCCCGACGTATTTTCCATTTTGTTGCATCAACACAGAAATCTTCTGAGCTGTGTATTTGTGATCTCATTATTGTGAGAAGCAAGATAGCAGATAGTATAGAGTTATTTATAGCTTTGTTGTTGTTCTTTGTAAAGCTCCTACACTGAGAGTTAAGATTGGAACATTACATCAGTGAGTTCGAACAGAGCTTGAGAAAATCAGTCATATGATGTAGCATTGTGACGAATTGGAATGGTAAACAAATAATTGAACCTTATGGCACAAATAAACGTTACGGTCCCGTCAGGTTTTGCGAATGTAATGTCAATAAGATCGCGTATTACCGTTTGCACCATTTTTTTTGAGGGTCATCATCAAATCATCAAATGACTTCTCCCTGGACGGGGTGGGAGGGCGTGTCAGACTTTTACTGACTAAAACTCACCCATGTTCTTTTGGTTGCTCTTTATGTTCCGAGGCCACGGTAACTATTGGAACTATTCCGCAACCCCGGCAAAATTTGCACCATGAATTCGCACTATTAATGGTACAGGAGATAAAAATTACCTTCGTTTGCACCATTAATGCTGGAAACTGCATTGATAGTATAGGTACAATATTTCTACCAAAGATCATTAAGAGTTTAAGTCAAGATAAAATAAACCTTATGTTATAGTAATACTTAGGCCAAATAATTTGTATTACTGTCGAACAATAGTGTCGAACTACGATGGCAAGACAGCTAAGCCAAATTAAGATTTTCGACTTGGATTCGCTATCTCATGATATTTGTTTCATTCTTGTACAATAAGTAATTACTAAAATAAATAAAACCTTTAATCTCAACAAGCATTACTTATGACCATAAAAATGGTGTGTTTAAAACTTTGCATTAAAAAAAATGTCGCTTCCAAACTGCATACACAAAATATTAGATATATTTTGAAGTTGTGTGTTTCACTATGTTTTATTTTGTTGCTCGCACGGATCCAAAAAAAGATGGTCGTAACATCTCATAAGAGTGAAGCATGCAAATAAACTAGTGGATGTGCTTGTGTGTGAGTGCGCGTCACGAGCACTGTCATAGGGTATTATTAGATAATGGTGCTGCCCTTGTATAAGTTCTGAACCTGTGTGAGTGTAGGCCATATTTAACGACTTGTGTGAGTGTTCTTACTTTGTATAAGACTTCCCAACTTAAGCTTTTGTTAATTTTCCCTTGTACATTGCCACAACAAATTAAAGGAACAACAGGAAAGTCGTTATCTCTTTATAATAAGAGCTCTTAATTGAATTTATTACAAGATAAATAAAAACAGATTCCAGCATGGATTTGATTTCTTTCTGTTATTTGACAAGGAAGTGTTGGATTCTATTATGTTTCTTGTATTTCAAGTATATTTATTGAGATTTTGTCATTTGAAATTTGGTACTGGTTTTTACAGGATACCTTCTCCGTTAACTTTCCGTATTATATAATATCTTTATTCTAGCTACGAAGTAAGTATACTAACTGACCCTGTTTCTCTAATTCCCAAATTTCTTTTATATCTGCTTAGACGGGTAGAATAAATAAACTCTAATATTTATTATTGTTGGAAAAGTAAGTAAAGAGAGGGCTGTTTAATAAATAACTGTACTGATATTAAAACCTTCTTATTTGTTTTGGGGTTATCCAATAAAAAGCACAAACATTTGTAACACAGTTTATTGAAAATAATAAACTTCTTTGGTTTGCCCATTAATTTACAATCAAAAATATTTAATTTTTAGCGTTTTAACTTAACAGTACACAATTTTACAGTAAAACGTATTACACAATAAAAGCATTGTATTTTTATTCTATGGTGTATTATATAATTATATCTACATACATAGTTTGGTATTTTATACAGCCATAATATTTTATGCGACTCGATACAAGATTCGGTCGTACGATAACGCGCGGCCCGCAGTAAGTTTGATACAATTTCCATATTCAACGGTATTTCCACGAACTTGCCAACATGGCGACCGTACAGAAACCGCGGGAAACTTATACAAAATTCAATTCTGAGCGCGCTACTCCCCTTGGTGTTGGTCCATCGAATCTGTTCAATATTTAAATTAATTTTTCTAGTACTAACACGACTTTATTGGCACTTTATATAATTATCATTTTGTTCCGTAATCTTAAATACTATTTTATTTACAAGCACTTTAAAATCAGCAAAAGAAGTCTTAAAAACTTTGGGAGTAAGAAAAAACTATAAAATGTTAAGTCGGCGAATTTTAGAAATCCATCAAAGATTTAAATATACATTTACATATTATATTATTTATTATGATAGTTATTATAATTATCCATTCGTGAATATTTTTGGACGGGTACACATGACAATATTATGTAGATAGCAAAGGATATATTTAGTTAAAACGAGAAAGCTCGTATATAAATGAAAGAGTCACTTCATTCAATGTGACTCCAGCTGTACCGACGTAAGTGGATTACCTTCTGTAGGTTTCGTCTTCGTTTTACAAAACAACACAATAATAATGGATATTATGAAGATGAAATATGATAAAATAAGTAAGTAGATATTTAGTAAGTCGAGGGGATATCGTAATGAAACATTTTACTTTGAATTCAATTCATAATTTAAGAAGTTAAAATCTTTCATCGGTTTTTTTTAATCAAACTTATTGTTGCACTTTGTTGAAATGCAACTATAAACACAATTATGTCAAGTGGACTCGTAGCTGTCACTTCTTGACGGCTATCATTTTGAATATTTTTTTTCGTTTATAATTTTTAGGGTTCCGTACCTCAAAAGGTATAAACGGAACCCTTATAGGATCACTTTGTTGTCCGTCTGTCCGTCCGTCCGTCCGGCTGTCAAGACCCTTTTTCTCAGAAACGCGTCGAGATATCAAGCTGAAATTAATATCAGATACTCGGGTCTACTATCTCTTAAAGCAGTGAAAACATCAAGTTTTTAAATCAACGCAATAAAAAGATACGGCGGTTTATATTGCAAATTTGGACATTTGCAAGGAAATCAAAACCTATAGGGTACTTCCCATTGACATAGAATCATGAAATTTGGCAAAAAGCAAGGTCATGTAGCACAAGTAAAGGGAAAACTCCGAAAACCGTAAATTTTTAGTTAGTTCACACCAGGCGTCCGTCTGTCCGTCTGTCTGTCAATAACCTTTTTCTCATAAACGCGTCGAGATTTCAAGCTGAAATTAATATCACATACTTAAGTCTGCTATCTCTCACAGCAGTGAAAAAATCAAGTTTCTAAATCAATGCAATAAAAAAATACGGCGGTTTATATTGCATATTTAGATATTTTCAAGAGAATCAAAACTCAAAACCTATAGGGTACTTCCCATTGACCTAGAATCATGAAATTTGGCAAAAGGCAAGGTCATGTAGCACAAGTAAAGGGAAAACTCCGAAAACCGTAAATTTGTTGTTAGTTGACATCAGGCGTCCGTCTGTCCGTCTGTCTGTCAAGAACCTTTTTCTCAGAAACGCGTCGAGATATCAAGCTGAAATTAATATCACATACTCAGGTCTGCTATCTCTCAAAGCAGTGAATAAATCAAGTTTCTAAATCAACGCAATAAAAAGATACGGCGGTTTATATTGCATATTTAGACATTTTCAAGGGAATCAAAACTCAAAACCTATAGGGTATTTCCCATTGACCTAGAATTGTGAAATTTGGCAAGAAGCAAGGTTATGTAGCACAAGTAAAGGGAAAACTCTGAAAACCGTAAATTTGTAGTTAGTTCACATCAGGCGTCTGTCTGTCCGTCTGTCTGTCAAGAACCTTTTTCTCAGGAACGCGTCGAGATATCAAACTGAAATTAATATCACATACTCAAGTCTGCTATCTCCCAAAGCAGTGAAAAAATCAAGTTTCTAAATCAACGCAATAAAAAGATACGGCGGTTTATATTGCATATTTAGACATTTTCAAGGGAATCAAAACTCAAAACCTATAGGGTACTTCCCATTGACCAAGAATCATGAAATTTGGCAAGAAGCAACGTCATGTAGCAAAAGTAAAGGAAAAACTCTGAAAACCGTAAATTTGTAGTTAGTTTACATCCGTCCGTCCTCCCGTTCGTCCGTCTGTCAAGACCTTTTTTTTTTCAGAAACGCGTCGAGATATCAAGCTCAAATTAATATCACATACTCAGGTCTGCTATCTCTTAAAGCAGTGAAAAAATCAAGTTTCTAAATCAACGCAATAAAAAGATACGGTGGTTTATATTGCATATTTAGACATTTTCAAGGGAATCAAAACTCAAAACCTATAGGGTACTTCCCATTGACCTAGAATCGTGAAATTTGGCAAGAAGCAAGGTCATGTAGCACAAGTAAAGAGAAAACTCCGAAAACCGTAAATTTGTAGTTATTTCTCTAAAAAACAAATTAACGGAACCCTCGTTGCGCGAGTAGAACTCGCACTTGACCGGTTTTATTATTTTTTGTATTGGCAGAATACTCATGTTGACATTAAATTGCTCAAATATTAAAATAGAATTGAAATCTGTTTTCTTACATCGCTCCTGATTAAAATAATAATATGAAGTTGTAGTACTATAATTCAAACTAAATTTTCATCGCGATGTTTCACCTCTTGCCGAAAGGTAATGATCAAATACCGTTAAAACTTAATAAAATAATATTCATTCAATGTTTATAAGTTTGACCTCGTATTATGTCTTTATTTTAGAATTGATTATCGTTAACGTTACGTTACAATGACATATATAATCATATTATATATGATACGATGAGTCTTTGTTATTTAAATAAATAAATGTATGGATGTATTGGTTAATTTTTAAAGAGAAAGTATAACAGAATAAAATAATCGACCACAATATTTTTTATTCAATACTTCCAGACAATGATTTTTTGAATAAGTATTGTTAATCAAGGCTCCACAATAAAAATATAATTTAAGTTTCACAATAATAGCTAACATATTTTAAATAGGTAATTTTCATTTGTTACACACATATCTGGCAATCACGAATAAAATGACTTTATAAATACGAATAAAAAATATTAAAACATTCAATACTGAGTACCTTAATTGGTTCCATGGAAAAGCCATATTAATTGAATCGAGTGCCCTAATAAGCTACTTATTTTAATATCACTTTGGCGATTGCCTACCATATTTATTATGTAGATTATTAATACATTTCAACTTGTTAGGATAAAAATATTCAATATTGGATAAAAATATAAATATATTTTTCTATTGAAGTAAGGAGAAAAGGACGAGAAATATTTTAACAATAACAAAATACTCAGTAAAGACTAACATGAATATCGCTTAACAAAACACAAAACTAATATTTATTTTTAAATCATTAAGTGAACGAATGGATAGAAAACACAAAACTGATATTTTTTCTACAGGAATATTTTAACAAAATGTTCAAAGGGATTGTGTTCAAACAATCTGATACTGTACAACAAATTAAAGTAATTATTCTTTATTTATTTACAACGAAAACAACACTCTAGAGCCTAGAGGCGAGCTGAAAAGACTTGTTCTCGGAAAATCTCCCGTTTCATCGAAAGCAAAGGGTCTTAGGCATTTATAAAGAGAATTAACAATTGTATTTTATATTTTGCGGTGGCTTCGGCGCTAATTTGTGCACCTACGTTTTCATACAAAAAGATATTGCTTATAATATTCTATCTAAATGGTGCAGTAAGGTCATTGTTTACTTTAACTGTACCGCTCGGCACGACATATATTTGCCGTTCAAGATAGGGTAATAAATCATGACAAAATATAATGTACTTTAGTACACACCATTTAAAGCCCTAACTTGAATGACTGGAAATATTTGTAGGGCCGGTGGTGCATTTACCAATGACCTAAAAGCTTACGCCTTGCGGTATATTACTTTTTACAATAATTGCAATATTCTTAATTTCCATTATAAATATTATATTCGCAATAAACTATAACAATGATATAAGGCACTGCCTTATACCTATATTTTACTTATCAATAAATCTTTACATAAATGGTTACTTGACATTCCGGTCTAAAATACGTAGTAACTTCAGATTTCGTGTCGTGGCGAATGTATTTTATGGAAATAGGATTAAGCACGCTATTTTAGATGTTTGAGTAAATGTTCAAGCGATGACGTCATAAACCGTAGGTCGTTAACCCTTTCGGGAGGTTTCAGTTGAAATAGATTACATTTATTATTCAGAGCACGAGTATTTGAAAGTCATCTCAATACCGACAAATGTATGCAAGTATGACTCGATTGACGAAATTGAATTAAAGCTTTAATTGAATAACCAATTATAGAGAGACTAAATTAATACGTTTTCAATTAGTTCACCTGTCTTTCTATTCATATGTCTCAATATTGATTGGAATAAAGTTTTGTGGAGTAAAACACGGTATTTGAATAGTTAGAGGGACCAGTCACAATTGTTACCATATAGACATTAATTAATCTAAGCCAAATATAGTATACAGCTTACGTATTTTATTTCTTATCAAAATGGTGTTGTTTATTGATATAAATTAACTTAACAAATCAATCTCTGTTTCATATAAATATGACTGGTTTTGGTACAAGAGCTTTAAATTCCGTTGACAATTCCGTTTTACAATTAAACATTTAACTTTTAACTACATTTGCACAAGCTCATTCCTCATAAATATTCCTACAATTCCAAAGCGTATAAACACGTTAGTACAAACACTATTACTATTTACTGCTTTATCTATTTCACACAATGCGGTAGTCTCTCCATCAAGTATCTAATAACATTTTATTGCACCATATAAAGTCAGTAATTGCACGTGCTTTATAAAAGCGCTATAGAGGCGTCTCGTCACCGGATTCGCTATACGGCAACCTAACTACCTTAGTTCCTGCTAATACGCCGACGCCCTCTAGACACGATCTCCTATTTGTGAGCACATCTCGCAAGAATGCTCGTCTGGGACCAGCCAAATTAGTCCCTGTAATAGACCTCGTTAATTTTCTTAGTGCAGGCATTTTTAGAGCCTCTTCGTATGAGGGCGGCTCGTCAGTCGGTGTGGTTTGTGCGCGACCACCGAACGGATCTCTCGAACAAGTTGGTGATAATTCTCTAGAGAAATATAATGTGGCTTCTCCGTTCTCACTTACTTGAGGTTCTGACATCTGTTCGTAGCTTGTCTGAGAATTTGTTGATCTGAATTCTTCTAGTATTTGTCTAGCACTTCTAGCGGTTGTGAGGACTCCCGCCCAAGAGCGCCTGTTCTGCAACTTTGCCTCATTAGATCTGGCACTTGAGGAAATATTATGAGTGGAATGTGTACTTGCGATAGTGACTTTTGGTCTTCGCGCAGGCTCGTCAAACGAAGCAGCCTTCGCTGTTCGAAGTGGAGATGACCTGGCTTCGGGCTCCATGTCTATGACAACGCCAGCTTCTGCGTTGTCGTTATTGCTATCTGCTGCTGGTTCTTCTCTAAGGGCTGCGTCAATGCGCATGGCTTCTGAGTAGGAAGGTACTAAGGCACAGTTTCCACGTATTGCAGCGAACAGTTCGAGACTGTCGACAGTGGAAGCGTGTGAGAGGGGAAGGGTGCGGGGTGGACGGGGAGCTGAACACAGCACAGCACTTTGCTCATCAGCAAGTGCCCACGCATAGTTGTTGGCAGTCACTGGTGGCAGCGTATCTGATAAGTGAGTGTCAATATCTAACTGCCTACTGGGGTCTAACTCGTAGTTTGTGCCAAATATTTTCGTAATCTGTAACAGAATAACGGAAAATCAAATAAACATTGCTGTTGAACCAGAGGCTCGAGGCAATTTTAGTTAACATGTTTGTACATTGTATTACAATCCCGTTGTATCAGATAATGAGATCAAAGCTTATTGTATTCTCACAGTGGAATTATTATTTATGGAATAAGGGCTGACAAAACACATGATAATTTGTAAAATAATATCGGGAGGCTTAGAGAATTATGAGCGTCAAACAATGGTTAAAAAAAATAATTATATAATGCTGATACTTAATTTGTATACACTATACAATTACAATATGCAATCACCTAATTCGTTTATCTCAAAATTAAAGCCCAAATGTTTCATTGCACATAACATAATATTGTTTTATTTCCATTCAAGTTTAAACCAAAAAATGCTACTCACCGTATAATGTACATAAGCCGTATTACATTCTATAAGTATTCGAAGAGGCCAAGAGAGAAGAAGACACGAAAGAGTCCAAAAAAGAAGCTGAGATGAGTACCACGGGCAACGATCAGCATCCCTGTAATACAAATGACTTAAATTTCGATATACTTTAGCCATATTGAAAGTAGAAAACGTTCAGAAGAAACCATCTGATATTTACCTATAAGCAACCATGTATTCTTTGAAAGAACTAACTCCAATAAGGTCTAAACCTTCACGCATTTCCATAAAGTCATCAAATCTTTCGTGTTCCGCAAAAAATCTTGATCTTTGATCTTCGAATTCTGGAAATAAAGGTATGTATTAGAAATGGCTTAGCTTTCTGAACATTAATCTTCAAACATATTTCTATAGAAATCGTATGTGAATGGCTCAAAGTGATTTAGGTAAGTGGAAAACGTCTGTACTGAAATATGTTGTATAAGGTAACTAAAAGCAGCAATAACATAAATGTACGTTCAATGTTGTACTGAAGTAAAAATAAATGTCAGTCAGCAAAGCGGTAGCGCTTTGCTGACTGACATTTATTTTTATAAATCTTTTTTAGTCGACATGCGTCTTTTATCAATCTAGTGCTTCATCTCTCCAGAAAAGTAATAATAAATAGGTAAATATTTTGAAACAACTCACACTTGGCCCAAACTAGGCAGAGCCCGTACTATGGTAACCAAACAACTGATTATCTACACTTATATTATTTATGGTATGCGGTAGACGCAGTTTAAATCATGCTTATCACACAAAGATTTCTCCGGGATAAAAATCGCAATCCACGACCTATGGCTGATTACCCAGGGCCACTAACCACTAAACTATTAAACCAGTCCTTACTAGAAGGTTTAATTTTTTTTCAATACTACTGTCTAGTTAACACTTGCTTAATTTATTCTTCTTCCCTGAGAAGATTTCTTTCTTTGACTTACCACTAGCAGCTTCAATATTGGCGAACGCAAATCCCTTGCTGAAGCGTACTTTGGTGATGGGGGTCTTGGAGTCCAGGACCAAGTTTCTGGATGCATCCCGCTGACCACAGCACGCGTGGGCAAAGGAGGTACTCGCACTATGAGTGTTGACCCTCTCGTAGTAAACCTGATGGAAAGAAGTCACGCAAGTATAGACAACTATGTAAATAAAAAAAAATGTATCATAAAGTGTAAATAAATCATCATCATTTCCTTAACCTTTTCTCAATCATATAGGAGACGGTGTCCCGACTAACCGGGTTCAGCTGGATACCAGTGTTTTACGTGAAGCGACTGCCTATCAGACCAACACAACCCAGTTTCTGGGCGACATGATACTCCTTGGTTAGACTAGTCAGACTTTCTGCCTTCTGACTACCCGTAACGACTGTCAAAATTCTACGAATGGCAACCGGGACCAATGGCTTTATCTACATGCTTTCCAAGGCACTTTAGAAAGTACATATGAATTGAAACAGTTACATTGTTACTTGGCCGGATTCTAACCCCTTACATGAGAAGCGGGACATTAGCTTTTATAAATTACAACACGAAAAATGTTCCATGAGAAGCAAGCACCTTAACTATTCAATTCTTTTTGATGTTAAAAAAAACATCAATATTGTCAAAACGTAACCAAATCAAAAACAGCAAGCCAACATAACACTATTCAAATCATGTACTAAGTTGCATGTTCCCTGTCCATCACAGTACAAAATAAGTATGTATACGACATCAATATGCAGGTCGCTGTTTTCGATTCACGCTCAAAGGTGGAACGTAACCAAACAATTACTGTGTGTCTAACCCAGTTCAGCGGCAAAAGCGCCAGATGGGCTTTTTGACGTGTTAGAAGGAAACTAAAGTAGCTTTATAAAGCGACGGATTTATTAAATACAGCGTTTGGGAAACCACTAGAGTATAAATCAAATAATATTTACAGCTCGTGTGCCGTTAGCACTTCATACTTCATGGTAGGAGGAAATGTACTTTTTGATTTGACTCTAGTGATTGACAGTTCTTAGTGGCAGAAAGTGAGGAAATGTACTTTTTGATTTGACTCTAGTGATTGACAGTTCTTAGTGGCAGAAAGTGACACATAAATGAAACTAAATATGAGTGATGCAGTCCTATTCTGTAAAATTCGCTTTTACTAAATTTAGATGTTTTGGATGTTATGAAATCGAGGTGAGTTGTCAAAAAAATATTGGCAGGCGCTATTAATTCGTAGCCTCAGGCAGAATTAAATCATACATTATGCATTGGTCAACAAATAAAATTGGTGATGAAAATCGGAGAAAAAGATAGTGATATAAATAGATTAAGACTGCAGGTGAAATGGTTCGTTAACTCAATCAACTAAATCTTTTGACGAAAAATTACCTTTGCCTTACAGAAGCAGTTAGTTAACATCGACTGTATTTCATTTTTTTCGATAATGACGCAGCGTTAAACTATCAATTATTAGCATGAATGTAGAGGTATGGAAGGGGAGAGAAAGACCGAAGAAAATATGGACGGACTGTGTGGAAAGGAGAAGGGATTGAATGATAGCAGTACGGCTGACAGGATGATATGAAAGACTTAAGCGTGTAGCGCCGATATTAAGTAAGTTAGGATAAGGGCAGAAAAAGAAGAAGAAAAATGTCTATGTGTGGCAAAAGTTCACTCTTTCTTTACCGATCTAAGATAGTTTCATTTATACTAAGCAAAAAGCTTTCTTCGCTTTTTCCAATTAAATACCAACCTTTGTACAATGTCTCACATCGATTGTGCTGACAATGTTAGATGTTACCACATTTCTATTGGACGTGGTTATTGGTTCTGAATTCTATGCAATACCTTTGTTTAGTTCCAAAAATATTAGAAGTTTGAGCACCTCTATAAAAAAATACATAATATATCGTGCGAAATGTGTTTCGTGGACGATTGACTTTTATCAATAATATTGGTTTTATTGGCAATTTGGTTGGTCGTAAATTGAGATATAAAGGTACTTGGTACTTTCTATGAGAGGTGATATATCATCTGTACTTGAGTTATGTTCTTGGCCGATAGGCGATAAGAACTTTTAGGCTTGAGTTTTTACATACACATTATACATAGGTACATGTAGTGATAGCAAAGTCTTTAAGGCCACATTTTATGGCTGCAACTTTCATACCAATTTCAAATTAATATGTATTTTTAAGATTATCTATTGCTATCATCCCGTACCTCAGAAATCACATTGGTTCCGGTAGTCATTCGAAGAACTTTGTTGTTAGTTAGTCATAAATTTTCTCAGTCAGTCTAACAAGAATCGTGTATCGTGTAGACCTCCACGACCTAGTTACTGGGGTGTGGAGGTCTGATAGGTAGTCACTCCACTTAAGATACTGATATTTAGCTGCATCTTGCCAGTCCTAATATAGTTGGAATAAGGCAACGGAGATGATAATGATATAGCGATAGGTTACCCTTATACCACTGCTGAAAAAGCCGATAGTATTAAAAAAAGAGTATACAATATTTTTTGAATGAAACTCAACTTTGAAAATAACAGCTTTAAGCCCTTTGAAATATCGTTTTAGAGCTTCTAACTCTGTAATCTTCAAAGATAAATTACATACATGCGGATGATGATATTATTTTACGCGTTAAAACCTACTTACGTATTATGTACTTACCTGAGTGGTGGTGTAAGCGTCCCCGTTGCGATATCGCGTGACTTGTCGCTTACGCCTCACGTAATGGTAGCATATCGCCTTCCACCTGCAAAGTCGATCGCATTTCATATTTTGAATACATTACGTAGTCGTACAGCGTTCATGCAATCAATAACCGTGAGAGCGGGGACGTGTATTATCTTGTGTGATAACGGTGTTTAATTTTCTTTTGTTTTTTTGTAGGTGTTCTGGCTTGTGGCCACGTTTTTTGGACTTTTGGTTATTAGCGGGCCTGTACCTACGTTTGTTGATCGTTTATACCATTGTTTTTTTGGTGAGTGGGAAATCATCAAATGACTGCTCCCGTCCTGGGTACGGCGGGATGGCGTGTCAGACTTTTACTGACTAACACCCACTCATGTTCCTTCGGTTGCCCTTTATGTTCCAGAGTCACGCTAACTATTATAAACCGATCGTATTCTGGCTTGTGGCCACGTTTTTTGAACTTTTGGTATTATTAGCGGGCCTATACCTACGTTTGTTGTTGAAGTTAGTTTAACTACTAGCAGTAAACGCTCCGTTAGCTCAGCTTTTACGCGCCGTGAAGGTGACGTGCAGCGCCGTAGTAAATCAATGATTATGAAGAAATGCATTTCTTGCATTGTTCAAAAAACATATTTATTTGTGAATAGGTACTTTCTTACGTAAATTAATTAACAAGGCTAAACTTATTAAAACTTTTACTCTCGTGCCTTTGTATGTATACGATATCATACTTAAAACATTTCTGATATTCGTATTAAATCATTATTACCTTAAATTATTATTACAAACATCTTCAAAAGATTATCAGACGATGAAATAATGATAAAATTTATTTCTAAATGTGGGTGGTAATAATCGCGATAAAGGGAATGTTGAAAGGGATATTGACTAAGTAATTTATAACAGGTAGGGTGAAGTTCTCATGTAGGGAACCACTACACCTATATCACAATATTTACCTCCTTACTGCGTGAAACATTCAATAAACGTAATTTTGATATTGAACGAAAATCTTATGAAAAATTCAACGAATTGCACGGTAGATTTAATAATTTCGAATAATATTTTACTAAGGTATCAGTTTTAATTCAATGTGAAATGTACAACACTCAGGCATTTTAAAAATTTCAATTATTTATTCTGATTTCAAATTAAAATCAAATTATTTATTTGCGACTAATAATACTTACTTAGCCATCCATTCATCCATATCCATCCATCCATCCATACTAATATTATAAATGCGAAAGTAACTCTGTCTGTCTGTCTGTCTCTCTGTCTGTCTGTCTGTTACGCTTTCCCGCTTAAACTACTAAACCGATTTGAATGATATTTGGTACAGATATAGTCAGGGCTCCGAGAAAGGACATAGGATAGTTTTCATCCCGGAAATCCCACGGGAACGGGAACTATTCCACGCGGACGAAGTCGCGGGCAGAAGCTAGTAATATTATAAATATAAATTTCTAATTCAAATGTCAAGATTGCTTTGTTTCTGAACTATTGAAGTTAGAGTTTGCAGTAAAAAACAGGTTTACAGCAGAATTCAACTTTTCTTTGAAGTTAAATTAAATTCTCCTTGTAATCCTTTCAAGTTCAAGAAAATAACAAAAAATACATATTTTTTTGGAAAAAGTGATTTACTGTATTCTAAATTGGATGATTTCGCAAAAAGCCGGTTATAAATGTTTTTTTTTAAATAAACACGACCCAGAAGGCTGTACAAGCTCTCAGCTTAAGATTCGACTGCTTGACGACATTGCGAATAACAAGGTGATCATAATTTGTTTCAATAATACATAAATCTTTCTCTCTTATGTTATTGCGTATTCTCAAAGATAAAATATATTTACAAAGCCGTATCAAAACTCTGTTGAACCAATAAGAGGTGTTCCGTCAAATATGACATTCTGAGATTGATATACGACTAACATACAACATTGAACCGTCTATAGAATAGATGTCTGACACAAATTGGCTGATTGAGCAACTGTGGCTGGTTGAATGTGGCTTCAAACGTTGAAATTATTATATCAGAATACCAGCTGTGACTGAGGGGGAGGGAGGACTTGAGTGTGATGGCCCAGTGGATATGGCGCCCGCCTCTCGTGTAAGAGGTTGTGGGTTCGAATCCGGGCAAGTACCAATGTGACTTTTTCAATTCATAATTATGTACTTTCTAGAGTTTATCTTGGACATCACTGACATCCCGTGCCTCGGAAAGCACGTAAAGCCGTTGGTCCCGGTTGTCAATCGTAGAACTTTGACAGTCGTTACTGGTTAGCCAGAAACTCTGACTAGTCTAGACTAGTAGGGTCGCCCAGTTACTGGGTTGTCGAGGTCTGATAGGCAGTCGCTTCACGTAAAACACCGGTATCCAGCTGAATCCGGTTAGGCTGGCAGCCGACCCCAACACGGTTGGGAAATAGGCTAGGGAGATGATAACCAGCTGTGACATAATAATAAGCATTTATTGCGAGTAACTTAGGACTCATAGTTACAATATTTACTTTAAACTATGTTATAACACACACAACAAGAACGTAATACAATACAAACAAAAATCACTGCTGCATAATCCCAGCCGCAATTCTGGAGCATCGACTCACTATGCAGCAGTCCAACCTATCAGCAACCATGCCCAGGATGCTGTTAGAGCTGGCCCGCACCCTGCGCACCAGGGATGCACACCTTTTTCGCATAACAGCGTAGAAACAGTCTACTTGCATATCAGCGAACATCCCTGATGCACTACAGAAGCGAGGCAGCCTCATCAGCACCCTGAAGGCATTGTTATACTGAACGCGCAGGGCGCTGTACGATTTAAGCGTGTAATGTACCCACAGGCTACTGGTATAAAATGAAGTACAGTAAGCTCTAAACAGCGTTACTTTAACGTAACTTAGGGTTCCCTTACATCTTTCATCATCATCTCAATTTATATCGAGACAGAATGAAACGGAAGCCACGTTTCGCGTGAATGTAAAGAGGTTCGTTGAATTAAATTGCGAATTGTTTATTATTGTTGTTAGTATAAAGTTCGTTAAACATTTTGCACACAATTCTGTTCTCGACGAATTTCAAGGAATACTGCGGTAGTGCGAAAAGTCGCGTGGTAAAACAACTTAATTTGAAGTTATAATAAACTTAAATATTTTGTTTTAACTGAGTACGCGATCAGAATAATGTAATTTAATATACCTACATATTTTTTATATTCTGTAATACCTATAAAGATTTTCTAAGAAGTTTTTTAAGAAGATAAATGTGAATGACTGTCAAACTCAAACAAAATACAGACAAAGAATAGCTAAACCAACGTACGTTCTAAGTAACGCTTACTTATCTACGCCTCAATGTAATAGGGGTCAAAGTAAATTATTACTCTGAGATTAATCACGTTCCAATAGTTTTAGATTATATACCTTTAAAACAGTTTGTCAATTCATATTCAGAGTATAGAATGGCCTTATTTACGGTCCTGGTAGGGCGATGACGTAGGTCGTATAACATTTGATTAAAAGGGTAAAGATTGGCCGGTACAAACAGTTGCTGCAGTAAAGTCTTTGACGAGCTATCGTAAAGGTAATGTTGTGTTTTATGACTTACTGGGGACTGATACAGTTTAGAAATAAGACGGAATTTGTTAAGAGTTTGTGTGTCAAAACGACTTGTAGAAGCTTGCTTTTCGTCTCAGTTTTTTCTACATCACATCTATATAGTATTTCTAAGAAGAAAATCTCTTATAACTCCAATCCTAATAAAACTTTTTATAAAAAATAACCGTCGTCTAAAACTTAAAAGGGAAAAATTACTTAAATGTTACAAGTGTCGCGGCTTTGGTACTTTGTTAATTTACATTGCCACCGATTGCCGATATTAAGTTATGTTTCTTTCCTCTAGCTTGCCTTAACTTTTTAACCGACTTTTAAATGTGGAAATCCGAGTCATTCTGACCCCTATCATTTACCTAGCCTTTTACTGTCTATGTTGAGGTCGGCTTTTATTCTAATCTGATTCTGCTGAATCAGTGTTCTACATAGAACTACTGCCTTTACAACAGCCCTTCAAGCCCGTTACTGTATGTTTAACGAGTTCCTTTTTGATAACATTGGTTGAATCATTTTCACCCTAATTATCGCAAACCCGATAAAAAGGTAAAAAAGATGAAGTTTTAATGTTAAAAAATATAAAAGATTTAAAAATTACTTAAACATAACACTTTTACAGTTTTATTTTAAGAATAAAAGCAACCTTATAATAGGGATGATGACTACATCAGAAGAATGACATTCTGTTTAGTCCGTCTGTTAGACAGTCCAAAAATACTGGACACATATTTTTTGCTTGATCAAATTAATAACAAAATACAAAGATAAAGAGCATCAAAGTTCCGGAGAGGGGGCTTGTGACGTCACTTCTGAGTAAAAATTATACAAAGGCGTGACGTTTCACGAAACTTCAACGCACTGTATTGTCGTCATTTTCTGTTTACGAGAAAAAAGAAAAAATACGTGTCCCAAATTTTTTGATTAACTAACTGACGGACTAATTACTTTTTTTTTGTCATCTCGCCTATTTAAGCGACCAATGAGACGGATTTTTGGCAACCTACAAGAACCTTTAAGAAGAACGAAACAAAATAAACTCAAAGACCAGCGGTTATTTTAAAATCCAAACAATTGTATTTTTCTAGTCATGTGAAAACCGTGAAGGTTTAATGACGAAACACACAGATTTGAGTAACCCTGTCAAACCAAAGAACTTAAGGAGCTCAACATTTTGAAGCAAAGACCACGAAACTTAAAAATACCAAAGATCAACAATGGTGGAGATTCTCTTGTTCACAACTAAATTTAAGTTAAATGCATTTTTCTCTTTCCATTTCTTAAAGAAAAGGACAGAAGATACAATTTTGTTTAATCCTGTCAAATTAGACAGCGCCTGAAGAAAATTGACGTATATTTAGTCGCCATGTAGTTTAAATCGCGTCTAAATTATCTATGAAGTGCCTAAATTTGACAGGACTTAACTAATATTTTATCCTATTTAACTTAAATTTACGCAACACCAATACCAGTTTAAAAAAAGTTAAAAACGTTGCTAATCTTTTTTTTTTTTTTTTGGTGAGTGGGAAATCATCCAATGACTGCTCCCGTCCTGGGTGCGACGGGAGGGCGTGTCAGACTCTTTCTGACTAAAACCCACTCATGTTCCTTCGATTGCCCTTTATGTTCCAGGGCCACGGTAACTGTTATAAACATAACATTCCGCAACCCCGGCAGGCGTTGGCCCTGTTGGGCCCCTTCCTGTGCTGACTCCTTCTCTTTGAGGCGCGCGTAGAACAAAGCGCGCCGTCTACGCGGTCCTGGTCCTAGCCGGGCGGCGAGCTACCCATCGCTCGCCATCCACAGAACCGCGCCTACGGTGGCCGGTAGTCGTCTTGCGACTCTCGACGTCTTCGCCTGGGTCTTAGTCAGGGGCGAGAGGCTCGTCGTTGCCTCTCGCGCGCCGCCGCTTCCTTCACTAGCATAACTGCTTCGCAGAAGGAGGCGACGGCATCCCATTTCGTCTCGCCCCGAAGCATGGCCTGAACCAGCGCCGGGCGCGAGAGATCACCGCCGCCGATCGCCTCTACGAGGACACGTCGATGCTCCGCCCATGCGCGGCACACCTCAACTGTGTGCTCGACCGTGTCCTCCAGGCGACCGTTACTGCAGTGGTGACACCCAGGCGTCGCTTCTGCCCGAATCCGACACAGGAACCTCCCGAACTGACCATGTCCGGTGAGGACCTGTGTCAAGCGAAACGTGAGAGTGCCATGACGCCTCTCCAGCCACTCCTCAAAGAGGGGTCTTACCGCCGCTATCACGGCGTGCCCAGCACTAGGTTGCGACAGTCGCTGTCTCCACTCCGCCCTGAGATCTCGCCGGAGCTCCGTGAGCCGTGCCGCGATAACCCGCGGCAGCGGGACTTCGCCCCGGCGTTGCACTTCCACGCGCCACTCGTACGTCTGTGCAAGGACTGTTGCCTCCAGATCCCACGGCAGAGTGCCGGCAAGGAGGCATGCCGCCTCGCAGGAGATCGTGCGGTATCCCCGCACCATGCGAATCGCCATGACCCTCTGGGACGCCCTCAGAAGCCGGGCCGGAGCCGTGGCTAGGTTGGGCGCCCACACCGGAGCCCCGTAGAGGGCCATGGACCGCACGATCCCCGCAACGTTGCTAATCTTCACGTGAAACTAAACGTAGCATGTGAATTTTCATCCAATACCGTATAGCAACTTTCTTTTAGCCGACTAGTGACGTACCCATTTTTTCCGCGTTCGTTTTGTATCGGCTAATGTAAACGAACCGTTTTCCTATCTTGTCGAGAGAGAAGTTTCAACGAATCCTTTCACTTTTTTCTTTTTGATTTAATTCGGTTCTAGACAATCCAGAGATCGCCGAGAGCTATTGTAGACTTGTTGTCTTTATAAGTTAACTAAAATGGAGGCTTTTTAGAAACATATTTTCTTACATTCATAAATCAATTGCTACATTTTTTTGTTGTTGTATTAGGCATGTTTACTTCTATGTTTTTATTTATATTATAAAATTAAGTTTGTTTTTTTGTTTATATGCAATAATATCTAAAATTACTATTTATATATTTAAGTTAGTTTAGTTATTCTTTAAATTAGGTCGCAAATTGGAAGCTGCGGTATTTCTAGATCGCATAGGTTACATATAATACATTTTATGGTAAACTTCATTTACACTCGAATGAGGCCGGGCAGAATCTAGTATTTTACCATAGAAAAACCGGTGATTTAAATCAGGGAATAGAGTTACAAAATAAAGCCCAAGAGGAAAAAAAAGTGTTTTCTCTAGTTTAATGAAACTGAATCAACACAAACCTATACAACAAAAAGCATGGAATTCATTCGCCGTTAACCGATGTGTAAATTTTCTAATTAGTGAAATAAATTGCTTCGCAGCACGTGCCAATTCACGCTATACCACGTTCAATCAAAACGCGACGCATATCATAGTATTGGAAACGTGAACACAGGCAATGTTAATACAACTTTGGTATTAATTCAATAATTTGTCGCCATTCAATTATTTTGTTTATTTAATATGAAGTTTATGTTGCTGGTTCACTTTACAGGAAATTGTTTCCTTACCCTTAGAGACGTAGTTAAAGGAATTATGCCATTTGGTTTAATATAAAACTTTCCAAATTGAATTTCGGTTAAAGTAGTCTATCTTGATTGGGAAATATGTGTAAATTAACAAAACCTCGAGTCCGAAGTTATTAAGATCGTCACATCAGCTGAAAATAAATAACAAAAATATAAAAAATAAAAGAACTACTGCTAAATAACCTACTTTTACTATACAAATCGGTTCTTCTGTTTAAGAGGTACGGTACCACAAAGACACATAATTTATATTGGTCAAAGTTAAAACAACCATAAAAGTAGTAAAATAAACTCGTAACGAAGTGGAAAGTTGCGTGTCATAAACATTATATAGAAAGCGGTTTCCACTTTCTTGATTGAAAAATTTTCTACTTATGTTAAAGTACTCTCTCGCCTTTGTACTACCGGAGGCACTCGTAAAAAAGTTCTTTTCTATTAATTTTTCATACTAAAAAAAGATGCTTTACAACAATAATTTTTGTTTGTATTATGTTATTGTGTTGTTAATTTGTGTTTGACAAGAAAATCACACTCCAAGTAAATGTGACCCAGTTTAGAAGGAAAGTTCCGCCTTAAGGAGGAAAAAGAGATATTTTAGCTTAATGATCGGTATGACTTTTACGATGTCATTATGTCTTATAATACTCCATGGTTTTACGTATTTTACTAATGGTTAACAATCTTGCCATATCACTTTAACTAAAAAAAATCTTATATTTATTTATTTATTTATTAACACTTCATGCACATAAAAAAAATGTACAATGGCGGACTTAATGCCTTAGGCATTCTCTACCAGTCTACCCAGGGAGGTGCAGAGATAACATGGCAGGTGCAATATAAAAAGGAAAAAAAAAAGAAATAGATCGGAAGAATACTTAAATTACAAAAAAATACACATATATAATTACCTACTTATATATATAATAAAGTATATAAAATATACTATATATGAATATATACACATACATACATACATATATATACAACAGAGAGTGTAGTGATTGGTCAAAAGACTCTACTCAAATGTTTCGAAAATGAATCCTCAATTTCCGCTTGAACCCATAACGGCTAGTGGCCATCCTGATATCGAGAGGAAGCGCATTCCAGAGAAGAATGGATTGAATCCGAAAGGAAGAATGAACAAAATCCGAAGTATGAGAAGGGCAAAGTAAAAGAAGATTGTTGGAAGATCGTAGGTTTCTAGAGTGCGAAGAACACAAATATTGGAACTGAGATATAAGATAGGAAGGAGGGGTGGGACAGTGTAGCAAAGAGAAAAGCGTAGTCAGAGCACGCAAATTTCGCCTCTGGCGAATGGGCAACCAATTTAGCTCAGACCTGTAGTCAGAGACATGATCATATTTTCTCAAGTTGAAAATAAACCTAATACAACAAGATCGAATTCAGGTCAAAGTAGCACACGTCACCATAGTCGATTAAAGGGAAAATTAAAGCCTGCACAAGCATGGTCTTCGTCTTAGCAGGCAAAAAATTCTTCAGACGATACAGCGAACGCAAGGTGCCATTGGCTCTCTGACTGACACTGGAAACCTGCTTTTGCCAACTAAGAACAACTATATGTGACTTGCCTTCCCATACAAGATTATTTACATTTAATTATTCACATATTATTGGGTTTAGGTGATTAACTTATTGGAAATTAATAAATAAATAAATAAAAATAGTTATTTACCTAAACAAATATAGTATAGACGGCTTACTTATATTGCAAATTGAATTTAAGATACACAACATACACATAACATTAATACTGCTTTCCAATGAAATTTCTTTACCAACATTTTCAATGTCAGTTTAAAATGCTAACATGAAATCAGAATTGCATAGATTAACAATAAAGTCGCTATTGAAGTACATAGGGAATATTGCTTTTGAGCAGAAAATATGCCAGAAAATATGGTTGGGATGTCACAAGGCATAGGATAATAAAATGGTGAATGATAGGAAAGGGAAAATGCAACTATACTTCATTTGTTTCGATATAGGTATACAATACAAATACAAATACAAAAAAGTTTATTTTCTCTCTCACAAAGAATTATACAAGGGATATACCTAAAGGTAACAATTTTACGTGACTTTTATTCAATTTTTTTAGGTATAATGATAGCATTATACCTAAAAAAATTGAATAAAAGTCATACCAAGATTATTTAAATTTAGTTGATTACCTAACATTTGTTTAGGTAATTGACTAATAATTGTAAACATTTTTATATATTTTTATACAATTCTTTGATAAAACGACAAGTCAAGATCGGGGGGCACGGTCGTGCCCCCGGCCAAGACAAGCAAGCGAAGCGCAGGGGCACTACCTACCTTTTCTCGAAGTGTTTCGTCGTTTTTTCGAACCCTCATAGAGTTGGTATCCGATGTACCAGACACTTCATATTCACAAGAAATAATGTCAATAACAGACTCAATAAACATACAAAGTTTCAATTGAATAGCTTTTATACTTTAGATTTTATTGATATCTAAAATACACCAATTTCGTCACTGATTCACTGACACACTGACACACTGATGATCATCAAAATGTTTGGCTACTTCCTGAAGTGCTAGAATGCTGAAATTTGGTATGTAGCCTAAGTTTAGTATACAACCAACAGAAAAATTCATAAACTTATAGATTTCGACCTCCATCCCCTAAAATGGGGGTGTGGAAGTTTGTTTGAACAAATCAAGTAAAAATGCAAAGAGAAAGATTGGGCTATTGGGCTATGGGCTATGAAAGCCGACACTGCTGATGTGGCTACTTCCTGTAGTGCTAGAAAGCTGACATTTGGTATAAGAAGTTTGGTAAGTTTGGTATCAACCACCTAAGAAAATTATAAACTTGTGTCGTTGACGGTCGTGTTGCGATTGCAATATTTTTCGTATTCGTATAAATAAGTTTTGCGGCTTATTTCAGTGGGCATAATTTTATGTATTGGTAATTGGTTAATATACATACATACCTAAATTGTTACGGTGTTGAACGGAATCGTAGCGCGATCCTCGATGACAAAAAGTTTAAGTCTTACTTCCCTAGATGGCGTTGGGATCGAAATAGATCGCGCTATGGTTTCGTTACATCGGAAAGTATAAGTACTATTTGATTTTTTATGTATCTGAGAATGATATTGTTTGCACGATTGCACGAAAACTCGTTTATATTGTGGAGTCTTATACTACAGTTATTCGGGAGCGCAATACAGCCTTAAATAATTTCTCCTAGATCTAAAGATCACCGTTGTACGATCAAGTATTTTAAGAATAAAAAGTGTGGGACTTTCAGGTCAATTTAGTCAAAAAAATCTGTGAACGAAAAGAAAAAAAAACACTGAAAATACTGCCTAGCAACTTACAAAAAGAACTGAAATCCCACTAAAAACATTTCATATAAATGTAGCCAAGACAACCACATAAACCCTGTGAAAAATATATCAGATCTCATGTAGAGCCAAGCTTCTGAATCTACACGGCCTAACTCTACAGACCCTAACTTCACAAACTCTACATATCAGTAAAAATGTATGGCTTGGCTGTTTCGGTACTTACTTCAAAAACTTAATTTTCGCATCACCTCCACGACGGTAGCGAAACGGCGAAGCCATACATTTTTACTGATATGTAGAGTTTGTGAAGTTAGGCCGTGTAGATTCAGAAGCTTGGCTCTACATGAGATCTGATATATTTTTCACAGGGTTTATGTGGTTGTCTTGGCTACATTTATATGAAATGTTTTTAGTGGGATATTACTTTCAGTAAAATACATAAACAAATGGCTCAAGCAAGGCGCAAGCTGCATCAAACGCCAAATATTTTTGCTCAAAGTACATTTTACGGCATTTTACGAGTGAATGAAATTTTAACTCTCTCGGGGATGAAATAGGGAATAAAACAAGTTTGGGTTGAAATTTGTAAGACATGTTATGTTGCAGAAGATAAGAGCACATAAAGTTATGCTGTGCATCGTCAGTCACGTAACACCAGTATTCAAGCGGCACGATATTTTAAACTAGTTATTTCCAGCGGCATCGCCCGCCCATTTTTATTTTACCCCTGTTTATGTTGAAAATAGTGCCAAACATGAAAGTTCCACATCAGTTTTTTTTCTTTTTATGACGTATCTTCCACATTAGGTTTTTTTTCTTTTTATGACGTATCCGAATACGTCATAAAAAGAAAAAAACCTAATGTGGAACTTTCATGTTTTTAGGTTCAGAAGTTTACCTACCAGCTTGCGTGGATTACTACCAAAAAGCCTCTCTTTATATATAAAGACTAGCTTTTCCCCGCGGCTTCACCCGCGTGGATGGCGAAGTTCCATACACTATTTTATCCCTTTAAGAGTGGAATTTCCAAAAATCCTTTATGTTATTACTATTTGTATGTTTATTTTTTACAAAGAATATACTCTTCAAGTTTCATAACCCGAGAACCAGTGGTTTGGGCTGTGCGTTGATATATCAACAATCAGTAAGCCAGACAGTTTACTATTTTATATTATACTAGCTTTTGCCCGCGGCTTCGCTCGCGTTAGAAAGAGATAAAAAGTAGCCTATGTTGCTCTCCATCCCTTCAACTATCTTTACTTAAAAAATCACGTCAATTCGTCGCTTCGTTTTGCCGTGAAAGAAAGACAAACATACAGACAGACAGACAGACACACTTTCCCATTTATAATATTAGTATGGATTATATAGGTTACGTTGCAGATGGTAAGACGCATTAGAACTTGTGCTGTGCATCGTGAGTCACGTAGCGCGAGAATTCAAGCGACTCTATTTATTATATCAACAGGGATAAAGTTTAAAACGCTGTAAACTTCTAGCCGCCATACTGCTAACCGCTGCTTTTGTTACGTGCGCTCTATTTTGAGCTAATTTTTTATTAATATAAAAAAAAAACTGAGTAGAATTTTGTTGGTTTATTTCTAACGGATCTTCTGTCAGATGAGGGACTAAGTACCCTAAGCCTTAAGTAACAATTTCTCAGTTAGTTTATTACTAGCTTTTGCCCGCGACTTCGTTCGCGTGGAATAGTGACTTCCGGGAGATTTTTACTATTTATTTACATGTTTCCGATGAATTTTCAGTACTGAATTGATGCCGACTCTTGACCAATAGATGGCGCTGTATGTCCGGAATAGTTTTATATTATTTTTTTTTTTTTGTAATAAAAACTATCCTATGTCCTTTCTCAAGTTCCAAACTATGTCTGTACCAAATTTCACACAAATCGGTTCAGTAGTTTAGGCGTGAAGCAAAGACAGACAGACAGACAGACAGACAGAAAGACAGACAGACAGACAGAGTTACTTTCGCATTTATAATATTAGTTAGGATTACATTTCTAAGCATGTAACGCGTAACTATAACATATACATAACTGCGCACATAACTCATTACCATGAAAGCTGTAGGTAACTAATTCAAAAGTTTAATCAGTGAAGCGAAATTAATTTACGAAAGTGAACCCTCTATTTTATGTTCTGTTGGTACATGTTTTATGTACTTTGTAATTTATTAGCAATTCTGTGAAAGTTATAGATGGCCTTGCTACTGTCACGGAAAACTCTTGAAGAACAAGGTTAGTGTTCCGGTTTTATTTGATAACTATTTTTACGAGGAATATGTCATGTTGAACTTTTTCTCTACGAAAAGTCTGTCATACTTCTTTTCGTCAAGTGTAAACCTGTCAGTTGTTGGTGGTATGTTAGGATGTTTCAAGTGTCACAATGTTCCCAACCACTTGCTTCTACTGAAAGTCATAATCAACATCCACCAGAATAGCGTCGACACAATGAAACTCGCCAAGTCCCGGAAAACGATTGAACTGTACCGTCCCGTAGCTAAATTAATCAAAAAAGAACAGCAGAAAAGTAAAGAAAAAATCATAATTTTCACTTGTTCCATTCCATGCCAATCAAGTGACAAAACAAGGCCATTTGGGATTAAGGGACAATTACAGCTGGGAAATGCCCAGATTGCCTAGCACTACGGAATGAAATTAACTATAATTACTGGACCCTAAAGTTATAATTAGTTGCCTAGCCTTTTCCTGAACAATGTTGGGGTCGGCTACCAATCTGACTGAATGCAGCTAGATGTGCTGTGGAAGTATTTTACGTAGAGTGCCTGCTCGTCGGACCTCCAAAATTTAGATATAGAACTCTATACTCGAGTATACCTCGGTAGAACTGGTGACTTTCTGACATCTTACTAACGACGACTTAACGACAGTTCAAGATATGATATGAGTGATAGCTGGGAGCAAAAGCCTTAAGTGCTTTCTAAAGCACGGGGATGCTTCAAGTGTACATAAAAAATCTGATGATCCATACATTTATGTTCTCATAACTCGTCAAAATATATGGGTCGGCTGATATTTTCGTCCGCGCGTTATTTTATAGCCTCACACTCGGGGATAAGCTTTCTGTCAGGGATAATATATTATCAATCACTTTTAAAAATAACAATCTTAACTACTTTATTATATTAGAAACCTGAAAAGGGGTAATCATTATTTTCAAAAACTATTACTATGAAATGACTGACCTATCCATTTTAATATGTTCGAAGAAATTGGATCAGCTGTTAATTAAGGAACTAAACTTCCTTTGCAGGCTACTAAATGCAAGATAATGTTATTTATTCACACAACTAAATAACCAAAAATGCTTTACAACACGCGCATAAAAGTTCAGCCAGTTTTCCGCACTTACGTAAAGGTCCAGCCAGCTTATTTTCCGTAAAGGATTTAGATCGAGATAAATAGACAAGATTACATACCACGTACTTTGACTTAAGGGTAGTAACAATTTATTGTACCACAGCAACAGTAATATTACTTCTAAAATACAAAAAATCTCGGTATAAAGCTCACTTGCACCACATTTTACTAAACAAAACTGTTTAAACGGTTATTTTAAATTATTACTGCATCCCTGTCAAATTATTTAAAGTAGAAAGAGACAGAACGATGTTTAAACTAAGTTCAGCAATAAACGTGGCTAATGCAAGTGTTCCTAAGTCCATAAACAAAGCCTCCCACAGAAAGTTCCATAAAGAAGTAAGAAGACTTACCAAACACGTGGAGTAGCGTTCCTCATAGCATGGACCCTGGCGCTGACTGCAGCCACATCCACTCTCCTGGCCAGCTGTATCCTGGCGGTGCTGTGGTAGCATTCCACCAGGTACACCAGGTATAGGAGCAGGACAAACGCGATGGGGATGTACGCGTACCCCACGTCGCAGGGAGATTCGCGTACCGTCCTCTTTATGGGGTGCCTGACGGACACAAAACTGATTTAGTGGTTAGATTTGCTGTAGAGTAATGGTCTCCTGGTAGAATTATGATTATGGAGATTTATTTTCTTTACAAGTCACGTACACTGCACAAAAATTTAAGCTTTATGTGCTTCTTGAGGCATAAGGATGGCTGCCAAGCACAATCAAATTCAAAAACCAATAATTGAACAATTTGTCAATGTTCGACCTAGGAATCAAAACAGGATACCATGCTTAGCTTCCAGAGACACAAGAAATATTCTGTAATTTTATAGGATCAGGTAACGGGTCCAATCAAACCGTAAATATTTATTTTATTACAAAATTTTAAGCACTCATAAATATAAAATAAATAAATTAATAATTTTTTTATGAATTTCATAGCATTATAGTAATATGCGAGACGACGAAAAAAAGTAATTAGTCAGATAGATTCTCAAAAACTTTGGGACACGTATTTTTTCTTTTTTCGCGTAAACAAAGAATGACGAGGATACAGTGCGTTGATGTTGCGCATGACGTCACGATCTGATACAATTTTTGCAGGACGGTGACGTCAAAAGCCCCCACTCCGGAACTTTGTTGCTCCTTATTTATCTTTGTATTTTTTATAAATTTGATCAAGCAAAAAATAGCCAAAAATACGTGTCCCATATTTTTGGCCGATCTGTCAGACGGACTAAACAGAATGCCATTTTTTAAATGTTGTCTTTATCCCTATTATTATAGTAAACCATTATTCGCTAATACCTACGGAATGTCAATCTGTGAAATGTTTATTTAAAAAAAAACTCGAAATTTATATTTCCAATGGTTTTAATTTTATTTTATCAGACAAATGAAACTCGTTCGAAAACAGAATCAATTTAACAGTCAAATGAAATTGCATTTCAAATTGTAACTGTAGTAATTGATAGCGCGTGTCCGAAGCATTCTGGCTTCAATAAATGGTAAATTGGGACCTTATTTTATTGCTTAATAAAAGCTGGTATTTAATTTAAATTCTTACAATTCAACCCAGGTTTATGCAGAGCAATCATAGTAAGGATACATAAAGATGCAATTCCACCAGAGTGCACTTTGTGGCACTAATATGCACTGTGTTCGGCACAAATGTTTCTTCTAGTCGACTCAGTACGTGTATTGCTGAAGTTTTGCACAGATTTTTAGGCAATAAAAGTCTGACACGCCCTCCCGCCGCACCCAGGACGGGAGCAATCATTTGATAATTTCCCACTACCCAAAAAAAAAATTTTGTAAACAATGTACTGCACACTATTCTGGTGAAATCGTACCATAAGGTAAACTACACCCTTATGTCATCGTCACCGTAATAAAAACCTTGTGTAACCGAGTACAGAGGTGATTATCGCATACAAAACTACTATACTCACTTGCTAAAATCAATGAGGTCCCTATCAATTTCGGCGGTGCTGCACCAAGTGACGGAGCCGAGGCACCCGGCGATCATCAGGGTTAACATGAAGCATTTCCAGTTGCCTTCCCGTCTGAGGACCCCGCCGAGGCTCTGCTGCCGCGGCCGCTGTCAAAAAAAGGTTAAAGTTAATATATGCTTAGATAAAAACTTAGTGACATTGAATATACAACAGAAATGTTATTAAGCTCCGTAACCGTAACTGAGCAGGGGTTGCGGAATAGGTATAATAGTTAACGTGACCCCGGAACATAAAGGGCAACCGAAGAAACATGAGTGGGTTTTAGCCAGTAAAAGTCTGACACGAAAGACAGGAGAAGTCATTTGATGATTTCCCATTCACCATAAAAAAAAAACCGCAACCGAAACTTTCGGATACCTATACGAGATATAAAAATATCCGCAACCGTAACCGAATCCGATATTAAAGTTTCGCATAATTTCGTATAGGTGAACTTTAAAAGATATGTAAACAAGTACTTATTTGTTTTTATACGCTAGCCACGGGCGTTCCTTGCATTGTTCATTATTTATTATTGTTTGGTCATTACTAATAACACTTATAACGCATTCAAAATTAAAAATTGTAAACGAAACTATCTAAAAGTAACGGAGGATCCGAAATAATTTCATATCCGTATAATAATTTCGTATCCAGATCCGATATGACATATCTGTAACATCCTTTATATACAACCTTTTAATAAGCAGTGAGTTTTGTAAAAAGTGAATAGAGAAACGGAAAAATATTTTTGAAGTTTCATACTCAGATTATAAAACAGTAGGCAGATAGACAGCGCGGAACATTACGAGTGCGGCGAACGTCGAGACATGTGTGCGTGACGGCCACGTGACTGCGCTGTAAGAACACGTCGTCTCTGTGTGCGTTCCGGTTGCCAGGATGACGAAAAATTACCCGTAATATTTCATTCTTATCTGTCTATATTAATTAAAATCAATTTATGAATTTACTAAAAGTATGTAGGTACGCGCGTAGCATAAGAACTGCTACGCCTAATTAGGTGAATCTACTTTGTTGTGTTTGTAATTGTCAGGACAATGTTGGTATGACAACATTGATTAAAAAAAAATGCACCCTGGCGAAGCTGAAAGCCGGCAGATAGTACAAAATAATAATTGATTTATTGTGTTTAAAATTATGGAACAACTTAGGGATATAAATAATTAAGTGCTTAGGTGTATAACAATTTTATAAAGCTAAAAAGTTTGTTTGTTTGAAACTTGAACGCGCTAATTTATTCTCTTATTCACAAACTACTAAATTTAAGTTAAATGCATCTGTCAGAATCTGTCTCTTTCCATTTCTTAAAGAAAAGGACAGAATATAAAATATTAGTTGTCATCTTTTTCTGTTCACTGTTTTTTACTATATTTACTTTATGTTGGCGAATCGACTGGTGTACAATTTTAGTTAGAGACAAAACATTCACTACTTTTATTAACGAAGACTTTTGACACATACAAGATAAGTACACACACATGGTACAAACATACCAACCAAAAAGAAAAAAACACTCGAAATATATATTCTTGTAGATCGATAATCCTGTGTCCAATACATATTTCCCAACTTAGGGGTAAATTTTTTCACAATAAAATAGCAACACCGACAGATTTCTGTTGAGGTTTTGTGTTCCAAATAAAATAACATCCAAAAATGCAAAAATAACCATATTAATCTATAAAAAGGTACTCCATCTTCTCTCTTTTGATTTAGGGAACAATTTTTGCAATGTTTAAAAACAAAAGACGGCATCATTCTCGAAAATATGAATATTTTCTGCGACATGTTTACGGCGCGACGCTTCGTGCCGTACTGACTCGAGATTGTATTCGCTTTTGGTTTTGTATTTGCTTTGTTGACCTCACTCGCGGTGTTCCGCGCTATCTATCTGCCTTCTGTTTACTAATCTGAGGTTTCATATATCTAAGCTTTAAAGCAAAGATGAGCGGAAAAGTATACACTGATTGTAGAACGTTTTTTATTAACCTTCAGTTTGAAAGCTAAAACCAACCGATCAAATATCGAGATGTTTTTATACTTTCGTTGAAGCATTTTAAATCTGTGTAAAGGTAGTAATCACTTATCCACCACTTTCTTTGATCAGCAATTTATTGTTTGAATACCTTTTCCCTGATGTGACGATAAGAGAGACAAAGACGCTAATGGCGACATACGGGTTAACATAATACCATTAAGGCGTGTATAGACTAATTAAATTTTACATGCAATGTAACAGAATTCCCATTGTGTGACGGCTTGCGCGCACGAATCGTGCACACAATGTGCGCGAACAGAGCATCAATCCATCCATCTCCCTAGCCTTTTCCCAACTATATTGGGGTTGGCTTCCAGCCTAACTGGATTCAGCTGGATACCAGTGTTTTACGCGGAGCGACTGCCTATCAGACACAGCATCAATGTAGACAGCAAATTATTTTATTGAGTGTTACATTTTGTAAGTCTGTACACATAAGTTTACCGTTACAGAAAAATCATTATTTTGCTAGAAAGAATATTTTTTAGTAGTACTATCTTAACCTACTTAATATTATAAAATGTGACACAGATATTTATTTTTTTTTTCTTACGGAAAAAAAACTATGAACTGATTATTGTGTTGAAACTACAGTAATATAGTTTATACATCAGAATGACACGTTGTCAATAAATCAAACAATGATCCAATCAAAGGCATGACATGAAACGTGAAATAAGTTTCTATATCCTTGTAAAGTTGCTTTATTTTTTGTCTTTACCATAACCTCTTAACTAACTAAAAGAAAACACTTTGTTCAGCCTGAAATTTAGATAATTTGTTTTGACAAGACGTCGAAATTCTAAACAGGCTTAGCCTTATGAAATTAAATTACCTTATAAATCAGACATCAAAAAGGCCTATAAATATTTTATCATAGAGATTTCAGCAGAATATTAGATAATAAAACACGACCTCTCGAAGGCTGCAGAATGTTTGCACAAACCGATGAATATGTTGGAACAACCCTAGAAACCCAATTGCGAAGAATCACCCTTTATTTACATTGACCTAATAACTTTGCTCCGGGATCCCTAAGGGACGAGACCAAATATTTTTTTGGGAAAATGAAGGATTTTTTCTCTACAAAACTCGTTTATTGCAAGTATATCAATAATACTGAATTGTTACAAAACGTAAAAAAAATCCTCCAGAAAAACATAGCTGTCATCTTATTAGCATATTCTCAACTATGTTGGGCTTGGCTCCCAGTAACATAAAGCGATCTCAGACCTCAGCGATCAAAATGAAAAAAAAAAAACAAGCTATGACCTTCAATAAAAAACGATTTATTAAAATAACGTTTTAAACCAAAACTTGATAAAAATCTTTACTTAGCTAGCAAAACCACAAACTCTATCTTCCATACCCCAAACAGGCACAAACAATCGTTAATAACCTCGGCCAATTGAACACAACTACGCCAATATCGAGAATTACAGGTAGAATAATTAATTATGCCGGTGGAGCGTGAGGCCTGACCTGAAAGCGCGGCTTAACAATAAGCCATCCCACATTGTCGTCAATCAGGGCCAATTGTTTGGATTGACTGGAATCCCTTGCATTGATTAGATCACTCGGATGGCCGCTAAACAGCTTTATTGCTTGCTCGCCTCGCTGACGGAGTTGGCGGCCCAGCCAACATTCCAGCGCGACATTCTCCCAGCCAATTGTTTTCGCGAATGAGATTGTTCGGCTAAACGTTTGTGTTGCCAAGTATTTTATTGCATTTTTTCGTGTGGCAATAAATTTTCGGTTTTATTTTCCGAGTGTGTGTGTGCTGAATATTGAATCACTTTGGTTTGGTGATATTTATTTTTTGTTCGGTGTTGTATATTACAAGTTTTGATGGATGAATAATTTTGTAAGGCTGATTGGGAATTTGAGTGGATACATTTAATTGGAGTTACAGCCTACGAGCTCAACATAGAATTTATTCTTAATCCTTCGAACACACGTGATTTGAGATGCAATAGGAAGACAATAGCAGCCCGACAGCCGGCTGTCGGTTGGTCGTTGAAAGGTTAAAATCAAATAACAATTATTTTTTTCTAACCCATTTTTTGTTAATACAGGCTCAGTGAGATTTCATACAAAGCTGTTGCGAACGCATACTAATATTATAAATGGGAAAGTGTGTCTGTCTGTCTGTATGTTTGTCTTTCTTTCACGGCAAAACGGAGCAACGTATTGACGTGATTTTTTAAGTGGAGATAGTTGAAGGGATGGAGAGTAACATGGGCTACTTTTTGTCTCTTTCTAACGCGAGCGAAGCCGCGGGCAAAAGCTAGTGAGTAATATTTTCTAGATCTATTTTGAACCTATATCAATACAAAGATTTAATAATTATGTATCCACGTGGGTCAGTTCTGCACGTTCGTTTCTCATTTCCAAAGCTTTGCCAACGATATGTAAATAGAAAAAAAAAACATCAGTTCAATATTGGACCAATGTAAAGACCAATACTATTTTCCCGTTTCCCAGAATTACAGTATCGACATGTCAAACGAATGTTCAGTTTACCTAGTAACGATGTTATTTGGTACCATGTTATTGACACACCTACAAGTTCAGAGAAATACGTTTATATAAAAATATGGGAAAAGAATTATAGGCCGAAAAAGGTTTTGATCATGTTTACAAAATCACGATTAATGTAAACTCAATTAATCGTTTGAATTAGTAAGGATGCCGCCGTCAGTACAGATCACCATAACTGCACGCATTTTCCTCACAAGAAATCCTAAGAATAAAGTCTGCTTTTGTGTACCTGTATGCCTAAAGTTTAAATAAATTAGTAGATGGATAGACAACACACACTACAGTTGATACAATCTAGACTCAAATTTCATTCATTAATGTTCGTATCCGGCATCGAAATCTAAATACGATTGTAAGCTTAAGGGACTACGCACACTTAATCAGCACCAAACATGTATTGTATCGCTGAACCAGACAAGTGGCATTGTGAATAGATAATAGAATAGAAAATTTTTCAAATTTAATGTAATATTGTCAAATGTATGGAATTGACATAAGCTTTCGCTAAGTAATTTGACATCTCTATACATCTGACAATCTATTCTATTTCGCCATCTATCCTACAATGCCACTTGTATGGGGGCCTGAACGTGTGTCTTGTGTCACGTCTATAAAAAACAACGGTTTTGTACGATTTGCGGTGCGAAATAAGAATGTGTGTAGCTTCTAAACCACCATTATGTAGTATTTCAATAGCTACTCACACACTCACCTTGCTCAAAAAAGCTCCCAATCCACTCTGAGTAAGCTTTGTGGTTTGAACAGAATCAAAGCAGTTTCTATATCAAGATCTGAAGCCGAAAGTAATCGAATTTGGGGTCCTTAAATGTTGTACGTAAACTAAATAAAAATATTTAAATTCGTTGGAATAAAGCCAAAAACTTCCTTACATATTATAAAACGTTCGCGATGATCAAAAGCGAGTGGCAAAAGGCATTTGACCTAAGACAGCGATTTTTATAAATGTACATATTATTATAATTTAAAGGCATTGAGAGAATAATGCCAAAGTCCCCGTATCAAAGTTTCAGAACAAACTCTTTAAAACCACAAAAAAAAAGTAAAGTTCTTCTCTTCAGGCACCGACCGTTCCAATTTATTTCCCTGCTTGGAAAAGTCATAATTTTAATTGGGGTAAAAGTATCGGTGAGCTCAAAATAATATTTTCGTTGTAACCTTTTTTAAGGGCCTCTTTTAAATTACGGTAGCACTGGTATCTCAATGTTTAATTAAACCCACGTCACAAACCGGTTACGACTTTATACAGTGTAGATTTTAATGGAATTCGATTCAGAGGGGATTCTTTTAATAGGGTAATTATTGACCCTTTTTTGTTTTTGACAGGTTCACTGATTGGTTTGTTAATAAATGTTTATATTTGAATAAAGTAATTACGTAGTAATTTTAAAAACGCCTTTACATGTTGCAAAAAAATACCATTATCATAGTACATCAGAAGCGTTTGGAGCATGTTTGGAGGTATCAGAAGCAGTGTGCAAAGTCCCTCATTCTCCATAGAAAAGGGAGGATCCTCCAACCAGACGGGTGTTGTGTCTAGTGAGCTACTGCCTGACTGTTCAAGTCGAGATTTTGTACATATAAACGAATGTCACGTATATCGCGAAGTAGGATCGGCACTAGAGAAATCTCATCTGTACCTGCTGTTAAATGGACACTCAACTAAATTTAAGTGAAATGAATTGCTAAACGTGTCGCTAATAGCAAAAGTCAGGAACGGCTGCAAATATTTGGTCAGAATTTTTACTCGCACAAACAGTAATTTACCTCAACCCCAACGAAACACACGAAACTCATTTTCAACAATACCACATAAATTCTAACGTTACTTAAATGGGAAAACTTCATCACATTACCCAATACAAAACTTATAATTATTTTATCCCAGCGATGCACAGCACTTGAATATTTCCCGATAGTTTGTTTAAACTAGGGATGTTACGGATACGAAATTCGGATCTGGATGCGGATAGGTATAATATTCTTATATTGGTTTCGGTTACGGTTAAGGATATAAAATTATTTCAGATTATTCGTTAGTTTCGAATAGTTTCGGCTAGGGATATTATGTTTGAAGTATTATTATTACACTAGATGAACCCGCAGTTTCACCCGCATCTTTGGTTACTACTCCACCCTTGTTGGTCGTAGCGAAATATATATGAATAATATGTATGTAGTTATAAATTATACAAGCATGTTTATCAGTTATCTGGTTACCATAGTATAAGCTCTGCTTAGTTTGGGATCAGATGACTGTGTGTGAGTTGTCTCAGGATATTAATCCTTCAAACACACGTGATTTGAGACACAATAGAAAGACAATAGCAGCCTGACAGCCGGCTGTCGTTTGGTCGTTGAAAGGTCAGAAAAACAAATGTTATTATAGCCTAGACAATGCATTGCGCGCGTAGTTAGTCTACATATATAAACAAACTTGTCATTACATTTTTATCATTTAGACTCCGCTTCTACATATTTTTATTGGATTTGAATACGGTTACTGATACTTTTCTATTTCGGATATCCGAAAGTTTCGGTTATGGTGCCTCTCTGGTTCAAGCTTGAACCGTACAGTTAATATTTTGAGGCAAAATTTTACGACGCGTACGGAATTGAAAATGTATCGTGAAACAGAAATTGATAAAGAGACGTGCAGTATTTCTGTTGAAATAAAATAAAACGGGCTTTCGTTTAAAGCAATTTAACAAATAAATTGGTTTCGTGGAAAAGTAACAAGTGGCTTGGTATTGAAGCGGTCAAGAAAATAAAAAAAAAAACATGGCCGACCAATAAAGCGTATCGTTGAGACTAGATTGTGGTTAGTTCACACAGAACAAAAATAAATAAAATTTAAGATCACATCTTCCACTTTACGCCCATTCTCAATGATATCCTATACATCCAAATTCCTTTAGGAGGAATGGAATGGTGGAATAAACGGACTGACATAGGTGCCTAATTTACTGAACAGCTGTTCAGTAAAGTAAAGTTGTTGGTTATCATGAGCACAATCACGTGTTTAAGTATCGTACTCTAATTGCCAGTCACACTTAATACAGAGATGGATGGATAGAATAATTTAATTATGTAAGATTTTTGTCATCATTCTGTGCATGCATTCCAAATAAATGATTTGATTGGACTATTCATTCATTGCCAAAAGAGAATTGGGCCTTCAAATTATTAGACACATTAAGCTCGACATAATATTGACAGTCGACTCCACTTGACGCCCACTTCGACTCAATTGACGTACGAAGAAAAAAGTTTGACATTTGTTACCGACTTCGGTGAACATAAATTGGCGCCCAACGTGGGACCGATGACTCGGTGTTCATTGTCATTTGGTTTCTCGGGTTAGTGTTGACTCATTGTTTAAAATCTTGTGTTTAGAATTTTGTTTTTAGAATTTCCTTAGAATTTTAGAATAAAATGTCGTTAAGAATGGACTTCACTCATTTACTTTGCGATGAGCTGAAGTATTAATAAGTTAAGTAAGTATTCCTCATACGAGGGCTCAAGAAATTTAGAAAATATGAGGAGATGAAGGCTGAGATCCCTTCTCTCCCTAGTCTGGCAGTGACAATAGATCCTGCAGACTTGAACATTGAAAAAGAAATCGAAACGGAACCATCGACCCCCGTTCAATGTGATAGAATCTTCTCTAGGCTGACGCATGTTCTGTTGAGATACAATAAAATAACAGTAGCAACCCGACAGCCAGCTGTCGGTTGATAAGGTTTTTTTAAATGTGTTAATTATTTAAATTTTATTCGTGTGTGTGATTAGAGAATATGAACAATTATGAAAACAATCCAATTTTCCGATACGGAAATCGGCTCAAATAGCTACTATTATGTATACTCCAAACTGTACCGTTATGTTCAGTATCCGGTCTAATGTAAACATATAAGTAAATATCTACTAAAACACAACACACCTTTGCTTACAACAACGTTTATCCCTTTCCGTAGATAGATAGATAGATAGATAACAAATTTATTCGGAGCAAAACACATGACATACACAAAATAAAAACAATATTACAAAAAAGAAAATTAGAGTGACTAAGCAGTGCGTGTCTCTGGTTTGCACCAAATGGGAGTCCAGCTCAGCATATGTCAGGTATAGGCTCAGCATATACCTGACGCTGGTATTCTGCTGGAACCAGGTGACTCAGGGACGCCAAGAAGGCGAAAGTAAAAGGAGAAAAAAAAGATTTAAGTAACAAAATAGTGTGCGGGTAAAAGGAAAATATTCATATTATATAATTTAAATTATTTGTGTGGGTGTAATCACTAGTAAAGAGTCTGTGTTACTTGCAAAGTGATGCTATTTTAAGAGTATTATGTGTGTTCATTATTCACAAGTAAGTATCCACGTAAGTACATTTAATAATATGTCACGACCAAATTCAACAAACATAATAAAATTACATATATAAAAGAACAGAAAATAGACACGTAAGCCTACACACATTAATTCTGTTAGTAACACTACCCAAACATCACCAGATTCTGTGATAGATAGGTACCACAGAAACAATTTAACAGAAATTAATTTCCACGTATTCGAGCTGCGTCAAAGGCTTTAATGGTTGCTCGCACGGTCAAATACTACCTACGAACTGAAATGTTCCGGGATTGTCGGATATTCGGATAATTCAGCCGTTTCAGAAAATTTGTCTGATATGTTCAGTCTAATGTAGAGTAGTAAAGCCTTTTATGCGAAGTACATAAATGATATGAGATGCTATGTTTTCAACAAGTCATTTTCTCGTGATTGCCTTTTTTCTCCTATTATACTGATAGGCGAGACTTTAGTATGTCGCATATCATGCCAATTTTTGGGGTCCCAAGCGTCCTTTTGTTCAGTAATGCGTGGAGGTATCAAATTGGAAAATTAGACAATATAATATAATGAAAAAAAAAAACAGACAGTTGATTATGTCTTTTTTTAATAATCTTTAATTATGTATTAATTATAGTAAAACACATTGTCTTATATATTATTAGTAACAAGGGAATGAAAATCTGTGGAGTACTCTCCACCCAGAATCTAGAAGTTATACGAGCGTTTAAGTCTTTTAACATAAATGAAGGAAAACCCGAAAATGACATAAACAAGTTTGATTTGATTAATAAAACACTCACTGACTAAACACGAATTCTCAAAAACTGCTTGAAGTATAAAGCTTTATTTTGGCAGAATTTTAGTTTGTAAAGACATCAGATATGAACAGATTTTGAATTTGATTTCCATATACAAAATCTAAGTCTGCCAACCGAATTACCTAGAGCTACTTCAAAATATAGCATAGTTAGGTATCGTATAGTTAGGATATCGTGATAGTTGCTTAATCCAAACATTGTTGTCGCCTTCCTAGTGACGTCAAACCCGAGTGAACTTAATTCGCATAATAGAAACTGTACGGTAGTACCGTAAGACGGTAATAATGTAAAGCTTGAATTACACTGCGACTATTCACTCAGACCTCAGTCTAAGCGCTTGTTTGAAATACAATGTGTCGGTGTAGTAAGCGCAGTTGAAACAAATTGCTACAGAAGTGTTATTCACTTGTCACTATTTAATTATAAGTAGACTAGCGACCAGTCCGAGCTGTGCACGGGTGTTAGAAATCATTGAAAATCTCGGCTTTATACTTTAGTATAATACATCTGTATTATCCGCCAATGATTACTAATACCGTACAAATATTATAAATGCGAAAGTAACTCTCTCTGTCTGTCTGTCTCTTCTTCACGCCTAAACAACTGAACCGATTTGGGTGAAATTTGGTACAGATATAGTCTGGGACCCGAGAAAGGACATAGGATATTTTTCATCCCGGAATTCCCCTGGGAACGGGAACTATTAATCCACGCGGATGAAGTCGCGCGCAAAAGCTAGTTCATAATAAAAACCTTCCTCTTGAATCAGTCTATCTATTTAAAAAATTGCATCAAAATCTAAGCATACTTTGGAACGGACAGACAGGCAGCGAAATGCGACTTTGTTTTATACTATGTAGTGTAGGAGATTTGTATTACAGGGTGTTATTCACCAACATCAATTGACATTTTATGTCACCTTAAGACGCGTCGCTAAGTTAGGAACTTAATTAAGTAAATATATATCGATTTCAAAGCAACTAAGGCCTCTTGTTGACGACAACGGACAACGGACCGATTTTCATAACGAGCGACATGACGCGACGGGCCGACGCGCAGTGTTCAATAGGTTAGTGTGAGTGTCTGTTAACGCGACGGACACGTATCCGTTGCAACCTTGCATAGAAACTTAACGCGTCGACCATTCGTGGACAAAAACGGTCGTCAACAAGAGGCCTAAAAATCTAATTTTAGGCTAAATTTAATATGAACCATTATAGAGGTATTAAAAGGTTTTACAAAATAGTGTCTTACATTTATTGGTTATGATAAAAACACAATGTGTGTCATATGTGGGATACATGATACCAATCAATCAATATGACTTCAGCCATTTCCTGCGAGTTTTGTGTCTAGTCGTCCACTTTATTGTCGGCGATCAGATCAGTCGGATGATACAGAAAACTCAGAATGTTTTATACATTCAACTATACGATTTTCCAACCAATTAAACTATGTTGAGTATAATACAATGAAAAAGGAAACTGTTTTTATTTGTTCGTATTATTTTCTATATAAAAAGCTATATTATTACAAAGCGCTATATGTTATTGTTTTACGCGCGCAAAGTAGCCAAAATGTCTTCACATAGATGTAGATGTAAGCCCAGCGGTAATCTTCAAACGTTACAAGATTCCAAAAAAATTAAAACATATTAAACGATACACTTAAATTCCATTTGCGAACGAAATCAATGGCAGTTGCTATGCATTTATTTCGATTCAAATTATTAGCCATGTACAAAAAAGATTAAACATCACGTATCTATTGTTTGCGAAGCGTCCACGTGCAGCGCCAAAAACAAAGCGAGCTTTTTTAAATAGCCTGACATCACTGCACACAAATGGGTTCCCAGTATTTCTCTCAATTTCGACGCTTCCAAAATGAAATTGTATTGTTTCTTTTATCAAAGTGTCAGGCTTTATGTTTTGTTTTGACCTGAATCCTTGACAGACAAAAGGGGATACGAGGTTAGGTAACACGAACTTTAAATATTGGATTCTGTATCATTTTATTTTTAAGAGCTTGTGGATCTCTGTGAGAGCTTTTGTTCAAACTTTATTGTAGCTTATAAAAAAAAACACCCGTGTATACAAAAATGCAATACCTACAAATTAGAAATGTTTTTTTATTTATATTATTAATTTGTGTGTAATGGAATATACAATCTTTGGCTTGCATATGCCACACAGTCACAACGCATGTATTCCCTGAAAGCTTTGTTTTTCGTTTCAGAGTTAGAGCCTAATGACAGCCGCCACGATGAACAGACGGGCGGACAGCGGAGGTTTAGCAATAGGGTCTTAAAGGCACCCTCTGAGTATAAAGGGTGCCACATGACCTCATTAATACCTATTTATTGGTACCCTAGAAACGGTGATTATGACTAGCTACCGAGATTGACGGGTTTGGAGATGCGACCAATTAATTAATGGAATATTATTTATTCATTGGTTTGCCATATGCGTGATATTATTAACTTTAAGAAAAGATTACAAAGACTCTGTAGTTCCAAAATAAACGGCTAATCACTTAACAGTAAATAACGGGTTTATTTATTTGTTGTTAAGTGATTAGCCGTTTATTTTTTTCTCGAAATACCAGTATCTAAAAAAACAAATGCTATTACTTTAATTGAGCCCACTTGTGTATTAGCTGTTTTCTACGGCCTACCTAATTTCTAAAAATATGTTTTTAAGTGCGCCTTTAACTCTTAAAAAGGAAGTAATGTGAATATTTCTAGGTTCTGTAGTTTCTGCTGTACGTTTATTGCCGTCAGAAAACCTGTCTCTTTATATATACTTACTAGCTTGCGTCTAAGGCTTTTCCCGCTAGGAGGTCAAAATTCCCATCCCCTATTCTCCATACCCTCCATATTATCCATACTCTCCATACCCCATTATTGTTGGAATTTACAAAAATCCTTCATTAGCGCACCTAATACTTCACAAAGAATACACTCTCTAATCGTCATAACTCTTGGACCAGAGGTTGTGCGGTTATGTATGTCGCAAAGTCAGTCAGTCGGATTGCCATATTATGTTATCTAGATAAATTATTACGACATTAACTGAAAGTTTCGCAAAACCAGTACTAAGAAAGTAACTTCAGGATTATAATATAATGTCGAACGAGGAAGTTAGAAGTTTTCAAAAGCGTCTTCATTTGTGTATTTGTGTAGATGTTGCAGTCATCTGGTTGAATCAGCTGTTTGATTGTATGACTAGCGCGTTCATTGAATGGTGACATTTTATTGAATGACTAAAGGACAACTCGTCAAGTTGTTTAATGTAACGTTCAACGACTTGACTAAACGTCATTTAGCATTGTCGTTAAGTGGGATATAGTCGACTTTGTAATATTTATTTAGGGTAACCATAAGATCGCAACTTAAAAACTTAACTTCCTTTAAATAACAGATATGAGGACATGACGTGACACACTTTATTATGATTTTAATTTAAAAAAAACTTCAAAAGTAGCCGACGGCGGCGTATTTATAGGTAAATCCATGCTGTCACACTATTTTATTAAGAATAAGTCACTTTAAAGTAAATTTAATTAAAATAATATTAAGTCAGTGCTATCTGCGCGAGCTATTTTACGCCATATTTGTTTTGGTGACTACTAACGCCGCAGTGGAAAAAAAATGAACTAAATTACAATCACCTGACTGATTTCACGTCCGCTCTGTTCAAAGGGCTATGCTACAATCAGCTATCTAGTTGGACGTTGAGCGACGCTTGTTCAATCAGCTTTCGGCCTAGTCATTCAGTTAAATGTTGCCATTCAATAAACGCGCTAGTCATACAATCAAATGGCGGATTCAACCAGATGACTGCGACATAGATACGACCTTCGGCTTCAAACTTGTAATATATGGGTAGTCGTGTGTAACTGTTTAATACTGTTTGAGAGTTCTATATACCTGTTTTATATAGGTAAATACGTAAAGTTCGTTTTCGGATATAGACCCGAGTTCCTGATGTGGAAATGTTTGACTGAGCACTTTGTATGGGATATATTACTTGTTTAAGTAGATTTAGATTAAGGTTTTAATATACCGGTTAATACCATGCCGGTTTATATATTAACTACGGGACAACTCATCAGCAAGTTTTGATAAGTCGAACCCTAGCGATGATTTTAAAAGGATAACGTTTCATCCGCGAATGAAATATTTTGTGGATGAATTGTCACCTAAATCAACTAATTTAAATATCACTTTGCTTCGAAACTTTTCTAAAAGACGCGAATGTGACAAAACACCTTCTAAAAAAAGGCTTTCTTCTTCTATCCATTTTGCTGGAGATAAATAAAGACATTGAGTATAGACTTTCAAGAACTATATAAAAACCAAAGAGGATAACCGGTTCATTTGACGCGTCATAAACACGTACTTTTTAGCGTTCATACAATCTGTTACGTATACAACCATGTTATGCCAACATACAAAATTGAACAGTGAGACGGGTAGAGTGGAGGAACAGTTTAATGCCCGGGAGACCACAATACATTTGTCACTGTACGCCGCGGAGACTGAGATTGTGTGCCGTCTGACGGTCAACTGACAGTCGCAGCGCACGAGTGTGTTACTACGAGAATAGTTTAGTTTTTTGCTGTAGAATAAGTAGAAACAAAAGAGTGTTATTTACAGATTTTGTCCTGGAATTAAAAAACACTCTAAAAACTACTACTAAGATCAAGGGAACCGGTTTATGATGTGCCGGTTAAAAACTGTTTATGTTTTTAAAAACACGCTAAACATTTTAAGATCTCAAGAGAAAACAGATAAGTTACCACATAAATTAAAAGCGACGTAAACGCCTTACAAACTGTCTATTTTAACCAATGCGATAAAGAAAACATCCAAATTAACCGCTGTAATCGGTTTATACGAATGAATTTTCAAACCTTATAAAAGTTTCAAATCGTCAAGTCTCAAATATCCTTTTAATAAACCCGATCAATTAAATGAAACCAAACAGACAGAAAATTTAACCCAAATCCGAGCCCTATTTAAGATTATTTACATCTGTACGTACGTTTATGTGTACTTAAGATGCAAATATTCTTATACGTCACCACTTATCACCAAGGTTACCAACATTGGTTCAAAGGATTACGCCAATGTCTTTACCTCAAAACGGAGCGTGGGTACAAACGTAAACCCCTTATATAAACCAGGCGTAGTGTCCCTACAGCGAAAAGGGTTTTCTTCAAAGAGGATAAGGTGTTCTTCCGGAAAGTAGTCCCAAACAGTCGAAGTACATATTTTTCATACAAACATGACGAGAACCTTTTTTCTTTAAGAAGGGCAGTGCTCTGTTAAGCCATTGTTTAAATAAAACCGACCAAGTTCGTGTCGGGATGGGGAATAAAGACCTTTTTTTTATTTGTTTGGCCATTACTTGTTAAGTGCATAATCAAGCCTGTTTAGACGTAAAGGTCTTTATAACTTTTTTATATGATGTAACCAAGATATTGTATAACTTGAAAATTAAAAAGAGTGCCCATGAAGTTTCTTGCTTCTTCTTCTCCATAGAGATCTACGTTTTGAAACAAGCAACAAGCTTCAATTTTCTGAGGAACCGATTAACGTTTTGACAATTCATAAGTGCCTGTACATGGTCTAAGTGAAATAATTTTTTCACATCCCCTTAAATATTTTTGAAAGATCTATCTCGTGACACTCCACAACACGGCAAACAAAAAAACAAGTTTGCCCTACTTTACATATTACCCTATTTTTTTCTTATTTAGGTCACCGCTGAAATGTCCTGTGGGTGGGTCCTATAGCGCACTGTCATGCTGACTTCATCCTGAGCTGCCTTCTTGTCATAGATACTATGTACAACTGCCAGCTTAAAAAATAGCATTGAATGTTTATGGAATAAAGAAAGATAACAAGAATTTATAAAACTGGTACCTAAAAACCAATGGCAAGCAAAAAAAATTTAATTTACATAGTTTTAAAGGTCGAAGAGCGTAGAAAAATTGCTAAGAACATGTGGAATAATGAAATTCGGGTACCAAAACGCCCTTTGTCTAGTCAGTAAAATACAGAAGCTACAAAATTGTTATAAATTGTTATGTATAATATTACTTTGTTAAAATTCTATTAAATTCCAGAAAGAGAAAATGTTAATGCTGTAATTAGAGAGACATCAAGTGTACGAGCTTTGTTTACAAATTAAACGCCCTACTTGTTAGCATTGTCGATTATAGCTCTATTAGGCCAGTCATCTAAGACATAAAAATCGCGTTAGGTCGCAATAAATTGCAAGGTTCTGAATTTTTGTGATGTTGTTAGGATAGATACCAATGGTGTAAATCTAGATTTGCAACCTCGAAAGACCTGTGCTAACTTCGTAGTGCTCGAAAAACCTCGAAATTTTCGAACTTTTTTCAGTTTTTGGCTTACAACATCTAAAATATGCATTTTGCAGCAAAGTCATCTATGAAACTTTTAAATAAGACAAAATAAGCAATAAAATGAGTGTAACCCCAGCTCTGTATGTTTTATAGATCTCAAGATATGACATTTCGAAAATGGGCAATTTTTCCCAAATTTTATCAAATTTGCAGTTGGCTAGACTTTAGATCGAAATACTGTCTAAAATACTCATCCTACAAGGAAAGTCAATAGCAGTTAAGTTGTAGAGCAGTTATTTAGCTTTAATTTAAGTGTAAAAGGAACTGTTCAGGACCATTAGTTCTCATATTATGAGGTAAATAAGGAAATCAGATTTTTTTCGAAATTTCTCTAGTAATATAAATATTACCTTAAAAATAAAATAAAACAGACAATTCAGTAAAAACTGTTTATTTAATAAAATAAAATTTAAAACTATGTATATATATATAAATTATATATATATATAGAATAATAATTAATATTCGTTGATTCTTTTATTTTAAGTATAAAAACCATAACTTCAACTTTAGTTAATTGTTAATTTGTTATGTATCTGTGGAGGCCTGTCATTAGCAACATCATTATATATTTTTGTTACCTATTATTATATTATTAGTCTGTAAGCCTTCTTAAAACTAATAAAATAAAAAGGAAATCGAATTTCGGAAGAAATAGTTATTTTTTCTTATTCATTGTTGAATGGAATTTACAATACTAGCAGTCCTCCCCGGCTTCATCCGTGGTACATACATAGCCTATGTTACTCACGGATAACCAACCTATCCAAAGAGGAAAGAATTTTTGAAATCGGCCTCGTAGTTTTTGAGTTTATCCATTACAAAATAAACAAATCTTTTCTCTTTATATTAAGTATAAGTAAGTATGATTGATGGCGTCATAAGTTCTGTCAAAACCTTGTTATTTTAACTTTCGAGTACGGGCCAGATATACTTTGACTAATTTTAAAAATAGAATATTTGTACTTGCCGAAAATAAAAAAGAAATGAATTTTTATTCATTTTTAAATATAGAGTGGTCGAAGAAGGACGATAGAGTCGCAGTTATCGCGTTGCACTGCTATGGTTACGCGCCAATAGAGATTTTCAAAATTCTGCAAAAGTTGAAAATAACACTACGGTTTGTTTATCGCACTATCAAACGATACATTGAAGATTCAAGCTTCAAAGATCGTGAGAGAAGCGGCCGACCTAGTACAGTTAGGACACCAGCGGTCATCAAAGCAGTAAAGGCGCGAATTCAACGAAATCCCTCGCGTAAACAAAAAAATCTTAGCTCTTGAGATGAGGCTAAGCAGAACCACGGTTAGAAGAGTGTTAAACGAAGACCTGGGACTACGAGCTTATCGTAAAAAGCTGGTCATTTTTTGAACGAGCGTTTGAAAAAAATTAGGCTGGAAAGATCCCGCGCTTTGTTACGGCGGTACGCTGGAATAAACATCGCGAAATTTTATTTTCAGATGAAAAAAAAAAATACCGTTGAAGAAAGTTATAACAAACAAAATGATTAGGTGTATATGCCCACAGCAGAGAAGAAGCGAGCGCGCGTATTCCGAGGGTCCAGCGTGGGCATTATCCTTCCTCACTCATGGTTTGGCTTGGAGTCTCATATTCAGGCTTAACTGAGGTGTTTTTCTGTGAAAAAGGTGTGAAAACCAGTGCCGTTGTGTACCAAAATACCGTCCTATCGAATATAGTCGAACCTGTTTCTCAAGCAATGTTCAAAAACAGACATTGGATATTCCGACAAGATTCTGCACCAGCTCATAGGGCACGAAGCACGCAAAACTGGTTGACCGCCCATGGAATTGACTTCATCGGGCATGAAGACTGGCCCTCTTCTAGTCCAGATTTATACCCCCTGGACTACAAGATATGGCAATATTTGGAGGAGAAAGTCTGCGCTAAACCTCATAGGAATTTGGAGTCTCTCTCAGTATCTCTGGTTAAAGCAGCGGCAGAAATAGATATGAATGTGGTGCGTGCTGCGATCGATGACTGGCCGCGTCGATTAAGGGCATGTATTAAAAATGGAGGGGGGCATTTCGAATAATGTAAATAAAGGAGACAATTTTTTTTGTTCGGGGATTAGGCCCACCACAAATTGTGGCATTTATTAATGAAATGCACGTTAGTTTATTCCTTATAATCTCTAGATTACAGTGGCAATATTAGCAAAACTCTAAGTAACCGGAATACTGGGAAATACGACAGTCAAAACATGACTCTCATAATGACCTAAAATCTCACAAGAGCGATTATTTAATGAGTGAAAAGGTTTCCTAGGTATTTTATGTTAGAATAGTGCACTTTCAATAATAATATAGGTGTAAATGACATAAAAACCTGGCTTTGGTGTGATTTTTTTTCGATTATTCTTTTACTGTGGACGCCAATGCTTTTATAAGTAAAGTTGTTGCACATTTCGTTGAAATCGAGCTGTACAATTGTTACAACAGCTTTATATATTATGCACTGTATCTCCAGAAGCCATTTTTCTAACATCTATTGAATAAAAATACGAAAAGAACAGAAGAAGCACTTATCTGACTATCTAGAAAACTGTTGGAAACTATTAGGCTAAGTTTACATGACCGCGAGAAGCCGCGCGTCGCCGCGTGGTTGAGGCCCTGTCCAGGAAGGCGAATTCGCCGCGATTTGACTCGCGCGAATTCACTCGCGGGTAGGCAAGATACTGGCACCAATACATCGCGTCCACAAGCATCGCGCGACTAATAAACTCGCGCGTGACTAGGGATTGCAATCCGGTCCGGCGGATCCGGTACGTTTTTGTTGCCTACCGGATCCGGCATTATCACCGGATCCGGTGACCGGATCCGGTAATTAAGAAAAACGCAATTTCTCTCATCAAAATCGTGCAAAAGTACTAAAAAACACGGCGTATGCAAAATCGTACAGTATCCATAAGCTATTGATTTAGAAAATTTTAATTTGGATTATAGAAGAATATATGATGTTGATTTAATTAAGTTTTTATGAACAGGTTAAACTTAATTTAAACCATAAATAATTCACTGTTGTTTGTAATCTTTGAGACTGATTATTATATTATGTAAGGTATCTCAGTAAGAGTGCACTTTTCATTTCAAAATAAAAGCAAGTATTTTATGATAGAGATATTTTTAATGGCTCCCCCACGGCTCCAATGATAAGCCATTACTCTTTTCATGAAATTTGCTATGACTTTTGCACAGAGATGTAGCTGTATCTCACCGATGACGCGTTGGATTTCTGGTTTGAGCTCAGGAATTGTTTCGGGTTTTTTCGCATACACCCAGAGATTTCACAAAATCCCAAAGAAAACGCACGGCGTTAAATCGCACAATCTTGGCGACCAGTTGACATCAGAATTTCGTGAGATGATGTGTTTTGGAAATCGTTGCTTCAATAAATCGATTATTTAATGCGCGGTGAGGTTGCGCCGTCCTGCGGAAACCATATATTGTCAGTTTTTTCAAAATTGTTGACAAATCTTCGAATGGTTGAAAATTTGGCAAATTTTGCTAGCGGTTTCATTTTTGTAATGAGTTTTTACAATTATAACGCGTTGTTCTTTCGAGAAGCCCTCCATTTTAATAATCGGAATAAACAGAGGTGACAACAGTCAAATTTCAGAGTTGCAACATGCATGAAAAAAAAAATTCCAATTTTAAAAAGTGCATTCTTATTGAGACACCCTTTATAATAACTGACGGAAAATATTCCATACTAATATTATAAATGTGAAAGTAACTTTGTCTGTCTGTCTCTTCTTCATGCCTAAACCACTAAACCGATTTGAATGAAATTTGTCACAGATTTAGTCTGGGACCTAAGAAAGGAGATAGGATAGTTTTTATCCCGGAAATTTTGCGGGATAGGGAAATATTATTCTACGCTGACGATGTCGCGGGCAAAAGCTAGTTATAAATAAAGAAGTGTTGGTTTTCGTACAAATTCGTTTCTATTTTTTCCCGTAGATTATTTCACATAATATGCCATGAAGTTAGAAATATGCGCTATGTTGAACACCCAAAATACCAATCCGGCCGGATCCGGCCGGATCCGGCGGAATTCTCGTGAATCCGGCCGGATCCGGCCGGATTCAAAATTGTACCGGATTGCAATCCCTACGCGTGACTCGCGCGTAATGGGCGCGAGTCGAGATACTAGGGCCGCCTTGTTGCGTCCAGATTTCGCGCGAATTTCAGAGCGAGTGCACGTATAAAAGAGAAAGAGAAGGAAATACGACTCGCGCGTACGTACGCTCTATACGCGTAGACTCTGGACGCAACACTCGCGCGTGTTACGCGCGAGAGAATCGCGTCGAATTCGCCCTCCTGGACAGGGTCTGAGGCGTTCGCATGATGATGTGCATACCAGTCCGGATGTCAATGTTGCTAGGAGGGGGCAATTTGCTTATGGATTTTATACCGAAGGCTGAGTCGTCGCAGAAAATGACAAAGACAATAAAAAAGCTTTCTTGCATCCTATTTTAAATGAAAGTCTTTCACTTAAAATAGGATGCAAGAATGCTTTTCAACGAACGTAGAACGCGCGGTAATGTCTACGATAATTGCTGCTTACTTTGGTCTTGTACCGCGCGGTTAGTGGTACAGAGCGGTTTCGCGCGGTCGTATGAACTTAGCTTAATAATGTAGTCTGTCAGTGTCAAACTGATTGAAACTGTACCACAGAGCATCTACAACGGAATGTTAATTAGGTACGTTTCGTTTCACATAATATATTTAAATTCACGTTGAAATAAATGTAAAAACGCTCCTCAACATGCATTTTTCCGTAATAGTTTTTTACTATTATTTCATTATTCCCGTTAGGTATCTATATAATTTTTAGTGGGTTAGTTATAATAAGGCGATGACTTGTTTCATGCGTAAAATTATTAATAAACGTAACCGTTTAATAGTGGGACCAAAAAAAATTGTCTCCTTTGTATTGTACATTTAATTATCTTTCATTTCATATATAATTTTCAATTAATTATCAAAATTTATATCGTTAATTACATTAAAAGTTTTTGACAGAATTTATGACTTGACTAGGTATATATATATATTATTTTATCTTATTTATTTTTTAATTTATTAGTTTTAAGAAGGCTTACAGACTAATAATATAATAATATGTAACAAAAATGTATAATGATGTTGCTAATGACAAGCCTCCACAGATACATAACAAATTAACAATTAACTATGGTTTTTATACATAAAATAAAAGAATCAATAAATATTAATTATTATTCTATATATATATATATATAATTTATACATATATACTTATATATAGTTTTAAATTTTATTTTATTCAATAAACAGTTTTTACTGAATTGTCTGTTTTATTTTATTTTTAAAGTAATATTTATATTACTAGAGAAATTTCGAAAAAAATCTGATTTCCTTATTTACCTCATAATATGAGAACTATTGGTCGTGAACAGTTCCTTTTACACTTAAATTAAAGCTAAATAACTGCTCTACAACTTAATTTCTATTGACTTTCCTTGTAGGATGAGTATTTTAGACAGTATTTCCATCTAAAGTCTAGCCAACTACAAATTTGATAAAATTTAGGAAAAATTGCCCATTTTCGAAATGTCATATCTCGAGATCTATTAAACATACAGAGCTGGGGTTACACTTATTTTATTGCTTATTTTGTCTTATTTAAAAGTTTAATAGATGACTTTGCTGCAAAATGCATATTTTAGAAGTTGTGAGCCAAAAACTGAAAAAAGTTCGAAAATTTTGAGGTTTTTCGAGCACCACGAAGTTAGCACAGGTCTTTCGAGGTTGCAAATCTAGATTTATACCATTGGTATCTATCCTAACAACATCACAAAAAATCAGGACCTTGCAATTTATTGCGACCTAACATGTCTTAAATGACTGGCCTATATGATAATTAATTAATTCCCAAACGTTTCTTGACTTAAGGTACTCTCAGTATTAGATATTAACTAAGTTATTAAATAATTTACAGTAATGATATCGGCGTAATGTTGTCTCACTGGAAGGCAAAGGAATTTTCCTTTGTCAATACTAGCGAACCGCCCTAGCTTCGCGCAAATGTTAGAAATTATTGAAAATCCAAGCTTTTCTTTACTATTATTCCCGTAAACCTTCCTCTTCAGTCACTCTAGTCTCTACTTATTAAAAATCTGCATCAAAATTCTTTGCGAAGTTTTAAAGAAGCATAGCGGTAAGCGACGTTGTTTTATACTATGTAGTGATGATGCATGCTAAAGGCTATGGGTTGTAATTACAAGCAATTATTGCATCATTTACGATACTGTGATCAAAACAAGTAATATTTCAAACTGATGTTTTAAATATATATATCCTACTAAACTATACAAAGTTCCATAAACTTATGTATTGGTATAGGTATACCTACTTCGTGTTGAGTATTTAAGGTATTGTATGGTACAGACTTTTAAAATCGTAGAATAATCAATATATCCATTCGTTTAGAACATTCTTTGGTTTACAATTATTTAATTACTGGTAGTAAGATTTTTATGTCTAACCTTTAAGACATAAAAATCTTACTGCCATGGACAGTATAAAAAAGTTTGCGATGATGAATGGATTACTGATAATTACATAAATAATGGTTTAGAAACCGGGTTACATTATAATTTTATCTAGAACGCCACTAATATCCTATGCCTCGGAAAGCACATAAAGCTGTTGGTCCCGGTAGTCATTCTTAGAATTTTAATTTTCATATACGTTACGGGTGATCCGAAGCCAGAAAGTCTGATAATACAGTTATTCTAACTAAGGGGAACCGATACCTGACAGATAGTCGTTTCACGTACACTGGTATTCCGATGAATTCGGTGAGTTTGAATGCCGCGCCGACCCTAACGCATAACAGGGAAAAGGCAAGCGATCTGATTATGTATAAACGGCTGACCTGATTTAGATGACATTTAGAACACGAACACACATTGTTTTTGTTGATTTTGAAAGGATTTTGTCCGGTTTTTGTTTTACGTGCGTACGAACAAAATTGTTCGCATAAATAGGCGAGACGACGAAAAAAAAGTAATTAGTCTGTCAGTTAGATTATTAAAGAAATTTGGACACGTATTTTTTCTTTTATCTTGTAAACGTAAAATGACGACGATACAGCGCGTTGAAGTTTCGCGTGACGTCACGATCTGATACAATTTTTACAAGATGGTGACGTCAAAAGCCCCACTCCGTAACTTTGTTGCTCTTTATCTTTATATTTTTTATTAATTTGATCAAGCAAAAAAAAAATACGTGTTCCGTATTTTTGGCGGGTCTATCAGGCGGACTAAACAGAATGCAATTTTTTCATGTTGTCATCATCCCTATTGAAGTGAGTATATGATTAGCAGATCATTATAATTATATAAAAATATAAACAATTGATACATATATAAATAGAGACAGATATAATACATAATTTTGAAATATTATATAATGTTTTGATGTATTTTTTTTAATAATTTTGAATAAGTATTACTTGTTCAAAATTATATCTATCTGTATTACATTAAAGTATCCAGAAATGAAATGAAAAAAAAAGATACAATAGTAGACTTTCTAACGAGAGAAAATTTTTAAACAAAGCTTTTAAAGTCGCTAAAGCGTATTCATATTTAATTAAGGAACGAGTTTGTGTTGTTCATTGTCTTCAAGACTAAACTGGAAAGGCGTTAATTATTTTCACAATGGACTAAATAACTCTCCGGTAAAGAAGGTTTTAAAACTGGGGCGATGGTCTACGAATTTTTGATGGTATGACGTCACAACACCATTATTTTGTTTATAGCAACAATAATAACTTGCAGCGTAATGGATGATGGCAAAGTGGTTAATGCACCTCAACAATTTTACTTTTTCAATTCATGTGTGTTACTACTTTCTGAAGTTTATTTTGGACATCAAAAACATTGGTGAAGAAAAGCAAAGTTTATCTTAGACAACAAAGACGTTAGTAAAAAAAAAAAGACATCGTGACGTTATGACATACAAATAATATAAGTCTAAAATCGCTATTCCGCTTTAAACGAGTATGAGAATCAATGCTCTTGCCTTTTGTTTATAAAAATAAGCTTTTACCTGGTAGGGTAATAATACCTTTATTATATAACCCATTTAAGACTAGCACTATATACCTAGTATGCAGGATGTACAGTGACTATAATAATGTGTCTATAACTCTAGGGGTATGGCCTATATCTCACTCTATAGGTGGGACGGCAAACCGATACTTTTGGGAAGGTATCCGGCACTACAAACGATTTTACGTACTAGCATGCCAAGGAATGGGGTGTTACGTCATTCTCTGGAAAACTTCAGAGTGCTCCTGAAAAAATCTTATTAAAAAATCCTGAACTTGCTTAGAACTAACCCTGGTTCTATTCTTAGACTTTTGACAGCCGTTATTAGAGGCTCGAAGTTCTCAAAACGAGTCCTACAAAAGGGTTGCAGGAGGAGGATAGGGATGACAACTACATTAAAACTGGCATTCTTTTTAGTCCGTCCGATAGACCGTACAAGAATGCTAGACACATATTTTTGTCGCTTGATCAAATAACTAAAAAAATACAACAATAAAGAGCGTCAAAGTTTCGGAGTGTTCCTAGGGTGACGTCACGTAAAACTTCAACGCACTGTAACAGCATCATTTTTAAACAAGAAAAAATACGTGTCATATTTTGTTTAAATATAAATAAATAATAGTAATAATAAATATAAATATACTGGGACTACTCACATGCGGTCATCTGATTCCAAGTTAAGCTCTGCTTAGAGCTTGTGTTATGGTAACCAGACAACTGATATATACATACTTATATCTATATCTATACTAATATTATAAAGAGGTAAAATTTGTAAGTTTGTAAGTTTGTAAGTTTGTAAGTTTGTATGTTTGTAAGTTTGTATGTTTGGGGTAATCTCTGGAACTAATGAACCAATTCCAAAAATTTTTTCAGTGGCAGATAGCTACATTATTCCTGAGTGCTATAGGCTATAAATTATTTTTATAACATTTATATTAACCGAGCTATCGCAACTTTTGTCTAGCAGTGTCGGAAAAAATTACCTCATAAAACAGAATTATTTGCGTGCGCTGCCTAAACAGTTGCTTAAAATTAAAAACAATGTATGGCAACTTGGTTTGACTTAATTATTTCTACAAAAAAGTCCGCGATACCATATCTCTATCTTTTATATTTTATCTTTTATACTTCTTTTATTGCATTAAAACAATGATTTTTCGGCATACTTACGTTTGGTTGATTATTTTAGCAACAAAATATTAATTCTTATGACAATAAATTATTTCAGTATCACAAGGACATCATACAGATAAGATTTGCCATTTACAGTATGTCAATCGGTCATAAAGTTCCGGAGATAATATAAAATTACTAAAACGCAAAATGCCCCTAGCGTAATTTTCATTGTGCGGAAGTCATTTATAATTTCAAAAAATACCTTTGAATATTCACAGTTTTAAAATTACTCCGCAGCAAGCAATATAAATGATAAAATGTAATAGGCTTTGCAAGATATTCGTAGCCTATACATCAGAATAACACATCTGGGTCGTCATAAAGGCGCGTGTAAGAGGTTACGGGTTCGAATCCGGGCAAGAACCAATGTGACTTTTTCAATTCATATGTACTTTCTATAGTTTATCTTGGACATCACTCGACCCTGTTATGACAAAACAATGCAACCCGGGCTACATCGTTTTATGGTAATACATCGTTAAATAATCTACGCGGTGTAAGCTTGGTACAGGTTTGATTTACACTTCAATAATGGCTTCCAGTGACAAAAAAACTCAATTTTACACTTCATTGCAACCCAGAGTTCCTATAAAATGTTCTGGCAAAACGCGGCATTCTAGATTGCAGCGTTTTGCCGTGACAAGTAAGAAGGCGTGCGGGTGAGCCGCGCACGTGTTTGTATTTTGGTAAAACATTGCAAACTTAGGTTGCATCGTTTTGTCAAAATAATAATAAACAACACTGCGGTCACGCGTATTGTTTGCATTACCATAGTATAAAGAAGGGGAAGTAGGCTATCTCCGGCTCAATCCGCGACATAATTGCCTACTGTCTTAGGGTTGTCACTTTTACACACGACACAATTACGATTTTCTAACTGTAAGTAGGTAAGTACTTAGTTACAATACCTACAATATTGAGAAATCGGCATAACTAAACGTAAACTAAGCAATAGCAGCAAATCAATTGACAGATCAAAAGTATCTAATACATTCTATTAGGAAAGTAGGCCTACCTACCTACTTCCTCATGTGTGTGACAGAAAACTAATACAACAAAAAATAAGTAAGTAGGTATCTGAACATCAAGTAAAAATTATATGCTAGAATGAGTGACTAGCTTGCCTTTTCTGTTCAATAGGTAATCTGAACAGAGATAATATTGGAATCGATGAATTGTCAAGACACCCAAACATACAGCAATACGTAGCAAACGAAACCAAAATGTTTGATAATCGCAGGAGAACGCTTCTGCGATTATCAAACATTTTGGTTTCGTTTAGCGGTGTCGAAAAGCAGTGACGCGCGAACCTCGTACAGTGTTAGCCCCGACGGGCGCCATGAGAAATGCGTCGAGATTTTGTTAAAGTGTGCGTGCGTCGACGCGTAGATACTATGGCGCACACATACAAGCCGCGCGGGGTGCGTTTGTATGAAGTATGAAGATAACCTACTTCCCTTCTCTTTATACTATGGCATTACTTTATTGTTTGTATTACTTTATTGTGTTCACACAATTAAAAAGTTTCGAAAAAATTTGACAGCCCACCCACGCATACACCCACACCCACGCACACACACACACACAAACATACAAACTTTCAATTTTTTTTACTCTTGGCTGAGCAAAGTGTATTAAGGCCACAATAAGTCTATCTCTTCAAAATGCTGTAATCAAGGATTACGTTGTTATGTCACAATAAAAACACACGTTGACTAGCAATATGTTGTTGCAACAAAACATGTTTTTTAATATTGTGAGGTATCTATAGCAAAAACGATTAAATTATGTTAAAATGAAAATAAGTAAATACTATGCCAAATCTGTTAAAAAAAAACTAAATTGTTATCTATATTGGATTAAATTTGGTAGCGAGTTAAAGATTTAAACTTATAAATACGTTTTGAAGTGAAAACTTCTTTAGCGGCGTTGAGCACTTTTTCTGTAATGGGTATAAAATCTTAAACTCGCGTCAGGACACGTGACCTGATCGAAAAAGCGTAGGACGGTTGTAATAGTTTTAAAGTATTAAATTTTTAATGTAATATAAATTGTCATGTTTGTGTACGATAGCGCAATAAATGAATATTGTATTCTACCACATAAATGATAGTACTTTTATACTGATAAAGCAATTGGTGCAAAATTATTCCCTAACCATTCCAAAATATCAAACATGCTCAACGTTAATAATCAAGTTTTCACTTCTGCCGGCACTCCCGGAGTGCAACCCGTCTTTTTTTTTCTCAAAATGACGTTTTCTAGATTGCAGCGTTTTGTCCTAACAGGGCCGCACTGACATCCCGTGCCTCGGAAAGCATGTTAAGCCCCGGTTGTCATTCGTAAAACTTTGACGCTAGGGGTATTCAGAAGCCAGAAAGTCTGACCAGTCGAACCAAAGGGTATCGTCGCCCAGTTACTGGGTTGTGGCAGATCTGATAGGCAGACGCTTCACGTAAAACACTGGTATCCAGCTGAATCCGGTTCGGCTGTAAGCCGACCCCAACATAGTTGAGAAAAGGCTAGGGAGATGATGATCCTCCTCACCGCACACGGACATTTCGGGAGGTTCCTATGTCGGGTTCCTATGTAGATTCGGGCGGAAGTGACGCCTGCGTGACACGATGTAGCATACGGTGGAGGTAGGCCCCGCTTGGGCGAACCACCACCGTGTCGTTGCAGAAGCGATCGGCGCTGGTTCAGGCCATGCTGCGGGGCGAGACTGAATAGGAAGCCGTCGCTTCCTGCGAAGCAGACACGTTGGAGACGAAAGCGGTGGGGCGCGTGAGGCAGCGTCAAGCTTCACGCCCCGGACAGAGACCCAGACTTAGTTGTCGAGAGTCGCAAGATGATGGCCACTGGAGCCGTGGGCCTGCGGAAGGCGAGCGGTAGGTAGCTCGCCGCCCGACTAGGACCAGACCCGTGTCGACGGCGTGTCGATGCTTCTAATAGTTACCGCGGCCCCGGAATATATAAGGCTAACCGAAGGGACATTATTGGATTTTAGTCAGTAAAAGTCTGACCCTCCTTCCCTCTTCAGGGGCAGGAGAAGTTATTTGATGATTTCCTATCCATAAAAAAAAAACGCCATTGGATATGTTTTGGATGCTTTTACCATGGTCAATGTAGCTCTTTCACGCTTATACAACCCCAATAATCTTTTTGTGTACGCTCAAGATAGTTCCACAGTTAATCCGTACTAATATTATAAATGCGAAAGTAACTCTGCCAGTCTGTCTGTCTGTCTGTCTCTTCTTCACGTCTAAACTACTAAACCAATTTTGAATGAAATTTGGTACAGACATAGTCTGGGACCCGAGAAAGGACATAGGATAGTTTTCATCCCGGAAATCCCCCGGAAACGGGAACTATTATTCCACGCGGACGAAGTCGCGGGCAAAAGCTAGTATCTATATAAAACAAAGTCGGGTTTGTTACAACACTTATAACTCGAGATCGGCTAGACCAATTTTCATAGTTTTTGGTTCGTTGGATTTGTCCCCGCCCCGAATAGCAGAATACATCTTAAAAATAATGAAAAATCGACGAGAACATAATTATAAAACATGAATCATTTTCCCCTATAGTTAATTCTAAATTCAATTAAAGATTGAAAACTTAAGAGAACAATAGTACTAGGAGCGCAGTAATGTGAAGTGATAATGTGAGAAAATTTAAAATACTGAGATACTTAGTACTTAAATCAATCAAAAGTACTAGGCGCGCAGTTGTGTGAAGTGGTTAATAGAAAATGTGAGCGCAATTTTAAGAAAATATATGTTTATGAACTTAAATAATATCCATCCATACTAATATTATAAATGGGAAAGTGTGTCTGTCTGTCTGTCTGTTTGTCTTTCTTTCACGGCAAAACGGAGCGACGAATAGACGTGATTTTTTAAGTGGAGATAGTTGAAGGGATGGAGAGTAACATAGGCTACTTTTTGTCTCTTTTTAACGCGAGCGAAGCCGCGGGCAAAAGCTAGTTATAGATAAATTACACCCAGACACAGAACAAACAATCATGATCATCACACAAAGTTTGTTCTGGGTGGGAATCGAACCCACGACCTCCGGCTTAGCAGTCAGGGCTACTAACCACTACACCAACAGGCCCGTCAAATGATTTATTTTTTGATAATCTAACTGATGGACTTATTAAGAAGGGGCCCAACAGGGCCACGCCTGCCGGGGTTGTGGAATGTTTATAATAGTTACCGTGACCCTGAAACATAAAGGGCAATCGAAGGAACATGAGTGGGTTTTAGTCAGTAAAAGTCTGACACGCCCTCCCGCCGCACCCAGGACGGGAGCAGTCATTTGATGATTTCCCACTCACCAAAAAAAATGGACTTATTACTTTTTATCGTCTCGACTACTATACACAGTAACATGTTAAATACTTGTTGCTATGCATACTGAAAACTGATATCAACAGTGTTATGAGATGTCTGCCACATAAGTTTAAATAATCAGTCAAATGTTGCAATTTTCAAACCAGAATCTATAAAACTAAAAACATGTATCAACCTAGAGCTTTCAGTTGCCACTAAAACGCTTACGTAAATTCACATAAGCTTGCCTAGAAAAACTAAAAAAAATGCCTAAGCTAACGATATCATTACAGTCCATAGCACAACATTATGTGAAAGATAACTGGTATTTATTATAATAGGATAGGGGAAAACCGTCTACCTGGGAAGTGCTAAAATCTTACTGCTATCATGAAACCCATTTGCCAAATGATAACGTTACCTAATATCGCTGAAGACTGATCGCTATTACTTTGTATGAACGTTCGGTATAATAGACAGGGATGATGAATAGGATGTAATGATGCGAAGATCTTGCTATAGGTATATACGAATTTCTTTGCAATACGAGTGTTGGAAGACACAACGTTTTCCAAAAAACAAATACGATCGGTACTTTGACAACCATCTTTGAGATAAATCAAGGACTAGCTTTTGCCCGCGGCTTTGCTCGCGTTCATAACGGGCAAAAAGTAGCCATCGCTTTAACTGTATTCACTTAAAAAATGATTTAATTTCGTCGCTCCGTTATGGATGTCGCATCATTGGTCAGAAAACTAGTAGTTTAAAATAAAAATTACTTATTCATATTTAAATATAGTTTACATAGAAAAGTCATAACGGCCCGCGTGTTATTTAAAACTAGAACGAACTTACCGAAACTGAATATAGTATAAGTAGCAACTGGAAAAGACTTTATTAAAAAAACATAACCTTCCTTTCGGCAGTTGCGAAAAAAATTACTTGAAAATTGGCACAATGAGTGCATTGTGCCAATTTTCAAGTAATTTTTTTATTGTTAAAAATTTGTTTTATTCCTAGTGAGGAATAAAACAAATTTTTAACAATAAAAGCACGGCAAATAATGACTCATGTTGAATTAACATTATGTAATCTTTATTTAAATTTTCTTTCGTCATTTGAGATAAATACTGTACAAAATAACCAAACATCGGTTGGGCGAAAATACGTAATTTTCAAACTATAAACATGTGAATGAAGCCGCACGCAGCCCTTAGTTAACAATATAATTCGATTTCTGTCGATCGAGTTGGTAAATAAGTGACGGTACGGCACCAGCCAGAGGCCATAGCGGTTCCATTTTATGGGAAAAATGTAGCAAAAATCTTGTTTTCAGTGCTTACACAAAGTATTTCTATAGATTAGTGTTGTTTTGTAATTCATCAAATGTCTGGTTGGTTGTTGAAAACGAGTCGGCGATATTTTTTCTAATGCGAACTAGAATCTAGAAGATTCTAGTTCGCAAAATCCGATCTGGCCTTACTCTGTATGTTTAAACAGAGATCGTGGGTGTACGCTTTCCAACTAGGAGAAATCTTTAAGTGATGAGCTTGATTGAATTTAGTATTAACGGTTCGGCTCCTATTTGTTGGAACATTAGTGTGCCTCTAAAGTCCACCTTTAACACAGAACCACCTATCCATCCGATCCCACCAAAAACCTCGGCTAAATAATTCTAAGAAATTTTAACACTGCCGCTGGTACAAAAACATAGGAGAAAAGAGCAAAATTATTACGTTTTATAATTACCAATTATTAAACTCTGTAGTACAAAGCGCCTCTGACAAGTGATTAGCCTAAACCCTAGTCGAAAGGCTTAAGGAAATTAAAGGCCATTTTGTTTTGTGGTCGGGTCGTTATTACCGGTTTGAAATTAATAGGGAATAAGTCGGAAACGCTTTGCTGTCAACGGGTTAAAAATAGTCATTTAAAAGATATAGATGAAATATGGATTTTTTTTCTCAGTGGCATTTTTTTTTATAATCATTCGCAGTCTCAATAGCTATTTATTATTTTCCCTCTGTAGGGCAAAGACTATAATACTAAACTCTGTTCATAAGAGAAAACACGAGCATTAATCACGCTTAAGGCGGACTAATGATTTCAGGCACATTAGTTTTTAGTCCTTCACCTATAAACCTAAAAAGTACATAATGATTTGTAAAAGTCACATTCATAATCACATCACATTTTTCATATTTGTAAAGAAAGAACAATTTGAAAAAAAGCGTGACCCCTCAAACCATCTCTCATGTCACGCTATTTTAAACCACTAGTCCACCCAACCATAGTTGGAACACTCGAGAACCCTTTAATGAACGCGGTACAGTCACCACGGGCTCAAGCTTGTGACATAATTGCATTACACGCTGCTACGTAGCGTGTTTGCTGGACAAGCTTAGAGAGAAACACGTTTATGTGAATTAATGTTGAAAAGGGTATCGAGAATTTGTGTATGAATATGCATGAGAGCGTGAACTCAGAGTGCTCTAAAGCTTTGACGGTTTCTAGGAACTATGGACGTGTGCGAAATTTGAATTTAGGTGTGTGAAAAATGACTGAATTTTATGCTAAGCACACGAACTTAGTGTAAGAAAAATGTTGTGACGCTCTGAAAGGCGACACGACGTAGTTTTTTGTATCTATGGCTCACTTATAATTAGGAAAAGGTATTTCTAAAAAAAACCTATTATTAAGAATTTTAATGAGTGTTTAATTACTACTTAGTATGTTTACACACATTATACAAAATTATTCAAAGAGATTTGATTTGTTTTAAGGTTCGGTTCAAGAGTGAGTCTGTTGGTCTGCGATAAACTCACACACATCCGAAAAATACTTCGTGACGTTTAAACGAAGAAGAAGAAGGTTTAGGTGTACAAATGCATATAAAACATGTAAACACTAGAAGAAAATCAGAGAATTTTAAAGATTTGTAAAACCCGTTCATAAAGACGGTTTGCTACAAAATAATCAAATAACATTTACAATAAAATGATATAATAAAACAACCAAAGTTCATTCACCCATGAGCAGAGAATCACAAACATTACATTACATTTTAACATGAAAATCGACTCCTGATTCAATATAAATATTATTTTACCTCCGGCAATTGACTCCGAACGGCTGGCACATGCGATAATTACTCCAATTAACTCGATTTAATACTCTGGAGTGATGATTTGAAATTCCTGCTACTACGTTAATGGGTATTCACATATTTATTTACGCTATATACCTGTGCGAATTTGTGAAGTCAATTTTTAATGTACTGTACTGTACATAGCTTCAATTGTTTAATACGTTTCAGTTTCACTTAATTGGGGTTTAGAAAATTCACTTAATTTTCTCCTGTTACTCTATCAATAATAATATAATTTATATTAATAAATGGTAAACTGACGGATTTACTATATGTTGATAGGTATATCAACGCACTGCCCAAACCGCTGGTCCTAGAGATAAGAAACTTGGGGGGTGTGTTCTTTGTGAAGAGTAGGCATAGAGAAAGATTTTTTGAAAATTCGACCCTAAAGGTGTAAAATACTGGATGAAACTTAATAATAATAATAATTCTTTATTGGCATAAACAGCATTTAACAAATATAGTGAGGCCCTGACTCCTGCGCTAGGTATAATACCTGTGTTACAGGAGCCACGTCTTTGTCATCTATGCGGGTGATGTCACAGGCGAAAGCTTGATATAACAAAAGTATCTCTGTTCATCGACCTGTGTGTTACTCTTTCATGTCTCAACCTCTGAACCAATTTTTATAAAATTTGGTATGGAGTAAGCTTGACCTTCAAGAAATTTCACGAGCAGCTTTTTTTTTTATCCACGCTATCATTTTTACTTTCACGTTCAGTGCCAAGCTAAATTAATTATCATTATAATGTCAACGTGAAACGCCACATCAATATTCCGACTCCATAAAATTATCAAGTTCAATTACTTAGGAAAAGTTTGTAAGTCGTGGTCCATCATGGCCCACTCAGTGGATTAGCGCGCAATCTCCGAGCTACGATACTACTAACTTAAATTAGCTGTCGGCCTTAGACATCTGTATTCATAATTTGCGAGGGAAATATGGCTGCTGTAGTTAGAATTGGCGCTTGGAAGTGTTTTCATGGTTGTGAATGTGTTTAATATATATATTTTTTTATAACTTATGGGCTTGCTCTTGGTCTCAGACTAGTCCGAGGGCATAGACGGGGCCTACGATGGAGCGAGCTCACCCAAAAGATGCCTATGCACTCTTCTCTTGAATACATCCGGGTTATATGCTTTTGGAAACACAATACGTGTCTTTTGGGTGTCTTTAATCTTTTTTATAGTATTTGGTGGTTAATTATACTGGTATCCCATCTCTTTAACGCCTGTTATGTAAGGTTTTTGATTACTGCTCGGCTCCCATATGTTATTCTGACGTATTTATTTATTTATTTTATTTTACAAATTTTAGGAAAACTTACAGCTGATTAAGTACATACGTAGTTATAGCTTACAAGCTATACTTCTGTAAAGTTTTAACTAAATCTGTTTTTACGAGAAAGAGTTTTAAATACCCAGTCATCAGCACAAACTTCTACCTTATAGCTGAAAAGTTTGTTTTATTAAACGCGCTAATCACAGGAACTTCTAGTCCGAATTTAAAAAATATTTTTGTTTTTTGATAGGCCATTTAGCGAGTAAGATTAGGCGAGGCGAGAAGGCTATTATGTAACATCATGCTACCACGGTAGCGGAGCAATAACCAAAAACACGGGTTAAACCGCGAGAAAAATTTATTTCAAATCGGTTCAGTGGTTTAGGCGTGAAGAAGAGACAGACAGACAGACAGAGTTACTTTCGCATTTATAATATTAGTACGGATGGGCTTTCTCTTGGTCCCAGACTAGTCCGAGGGCATAGACGAGGCCTACGATGGAGCGAGCTTACCCAAAAGATGCCTATACACTCGTCTCTTGAATACATTTGGGTTATATGAATTTGGAAACACAGACGCCGGCAGGGAATTCCATTCTTTTGCGGTGCGCATAATAAACGATTTTCAGAAACGCTGCGTGCGGATACGATGAATATCGACCAAGAAAGGGTGGTATCCCGTAAAACGGAGACGGAGGAATGAGCTTATGTAGCTCATTAGCACACTCACCGAAGTGCAATCTGTAAAATACCGCCAGACAGGCAACTTTACGCCGATGTGCTAGAGGTTGTAGTTGGGCCACCAGCTTCTTGTCGTCAATCAACCTCCTGGCTCTGCGATTTACCGAATCCAATGCGGTCAGTTGGTATTTGGCTGAGTCATCCCATAGGTGTATATCTGTTGCTGTCCCTACTTTATTCTTTTAGAGTGACAAAGACAGCAACAGATTTGAGAGCCCTTGAAGTTGATTGACGTTTGAGTATTCGGCCATTCGTCTTAGAATTTGTTTTGCAATGGGAAGCAATTAGTTTATTTTCAATACTGTTTGTCTACCAGCAATGTTGGTTATTCCGCCTCAAACATCTCCAAGTAATTAAAATAATTAACTTAGTTCAAAGTGGTTTCAACATTGGTCGTTAGCGGCTATTAGTCGAGTGGCCTCGATAGTTCGTCTAGAAACCATTCTCTTACCCATTCCACTAGTTCAATTTGTTATTTCAGTATAACCACTTGATAATTTAACTTCGATTGGGCTGTCTGTAATAATCTTTGGTGGTTATAGCCAAGTTGTTGAACAAAGTCTTATTAGGTATCTTATTGGTTTAGTAAACTCAAATGGTGGATAAATAAAGCTAACTCTAGGGAAATTGTATCTGTGGCTTAAGGGCAAATCAATTTTGGGTACATTTATTTGAGACATAAATCATGACCAATAGAACTTACGATGTTGTATTTGTTCGCTAATGAATGTATATTGTACGTAGCTTGAAGGAAGGTGTGACGATATTATCGCTGCCATGTCGGTAAGTCGTACTTGTATGTAAGTATGTAAAGAGAGAAAACATTTAGTTGTAAAGACTTGATTCTTGTTTGGATTTGTTTCAACACCAAAATTGATGTTGCGGAATGTTTATAATAGTTACCGTGACCCTGGAACATAAAGGGCAATCGAAGGAACATGAGTGGGTTTTAGTCAGTAAAAGTCTGACACGCCCTCCCGCCCCACCAAGGACGGGAGCAGTCATTTGATGATTTCCCATTCACAAAAAAAAGTATTAGAACTTATAATATATTTTTCGTCTTCTGAAAATAAAGTCACCATAGAAACAGAGCTGTAACCAAAGGTTTACCAAGCGGGTGATACCACGGGGGAGAACTAGTATGTTTATAAAAGCAATAACGATACGAGAAAAATTAATATTGTTGTCTTTTAGAACCTCCGTAGAAGGCTAACCTATTATAATTAACTCTTTTTCGACTTTTTTTCCAAATTTTTGATATATAGTTTCATACAACCTCGCGTTTCTGGTTTATGTTTGCATATTGCAGTACCACTCCCGTTGTTTTGAGAATTTAAGAAGATATCTTTTGAAGTTTTAAGTTAATATAGAAGCGAATATGGCCTTGTTTTATTACTTCGTAGAGCCTGTTAAAGTTATTTATGAATTCTCTTTTCAGATTTCTTAGAAACAAATATAAGGTTATTCATCTATTTAATAATCTTTACTACAATACACATGTAACTGGTTGTTTCCAAAGATTACAGACGTGCTGGAATATTCTATTTATAAGTAGAATTTACGTGATGTCGGCACTCAATAAAATATTTATTAATATTCAAAGCCAGAACACAGCAATAAAAATATAAACGGTACTTAATTTTAAAAGTATTTTTTTTATGATGATCACGTACTTTTTGTCATTTTATTTCATACATTTTTATAGCAGTCGTGTCAGAGAGATGGATTTCGCGACAACACGCGTCAAATTTCAATTTCTTGAGTGATCTTGCAAACAGATTTTTTCTTCGAAAACATCATTAAAACACTACACCTTCTATATTCATATTATTATTTTCTTTTGACAAATCTGACTAAGAATTTAAAAAAAACAGAAAAAATAAAATTTCAACATCCAAAATATGACTGGTAGATATTGAATCTGATGATGAACTCAAAAGGTAGTCAACTGTAAGTTTCCTTCAAAAAAGATGAATTCGTTGCATATCTTGGATTCCTTTTATATGTCAGATGTCTTAATATTTACCTGTAGTGAAATCTTTCATCCAATATGAACTAGTACTACTGAATTCCACAATCAATTAATAGAAGAAAGAATATGATGATGGAACATTCGATGGTATTCGATTCGGTATACCGCCGTTTACCCGAATTTTATTTGCCCTAATATCATTTGCCATAATAGTCAACAGCCATAATATCATACGACATAATACTCATTTGCCCTACTCTCATTTGCCATATTAGTCACGTGCCAGAATCATTGTTTCCCATAAAGTCACTTACCATAACATCATTTGTCATAATCATTATAAGCCCTAATTATCACATGCCATAATTATGATATGGCCATAACATAATTTACCATCGACATCGGGTGTGTAACGGTTGTTTATATCAAGAGAAATTGGATGCAATTGGGACTTTAGGGCACCCCGACTCGGACAGGTTTGGTTAGAAGGGGATGGCGGGGTCGTGTGAGCGAGCGAAGCGAGCGAATAGACCCCGCCATCCCCTTCGTGGTTATTTTTTTATAAACCACATAGAAGTAGGAGCCCCGCGAAGCGGGGCTCCGTCAACCTAGCCCACCATCAACCATGCACAGAAAAAAAACCATTACGGGGCTTAAATATTTGTCTAATACTTGTTATGCCATTTAAACATTATGGCATTTAAATATTATGTCTAATAATTATTATGGCACATAAAAATAAGGCAAACAATATTTATGGCATTCGTATCTTATGGTATCTAAAATTCGGGCAATTAAAAGTATGTCATATGTCTTTTAGGGCAAATGAAACATTCGGGCAAATGAAATTCGGGTAAATGAAATTCGGGAAAATGATGATTATGGCATATAATCTTCGGGCAAACAATAGACAACCATTCGATTCTTAATACAAAATCCCGACATTAACCGGCAGGCAGTAAAACACCCCAGTTAAAACACGTCTGGATAGAAAATGAACAATATACCACTCTTCTACTTTTTCTTATAAATACCTTTCACGTGTAATTGAAGTCAGATAAATTTAGAATGTATAAAATAAAACAAGAAAAAGTAATTACAAGCTTTTACTTGAAAAATTACATGAGAACATATCTAGTCTTAACACTTAAAAAAGCCTCGAGCTTTCAAGAAAATTTGAAATCAAAATTAAATTCTATTTCATGCCAGTTTTATTTTTTACTTGTTAGCGAAAGCTTGTTTCTTAAAAGATTTCACCTTTATTTTCGTGTAGGTATTTATAAATATTCTAATGTCAACATTTTTTTATGCTTTATCTTTGAAACTTTGTTTATTAAGCTTTAGTAACTGTTAAAATGTTATGTTACCTAGACTTTATAAAACTAAATAACGCTTTGCTGTTTTATATTGAATAATAGTGCAAACGCTACAGGCTCTTTAAATTAATTTTCTGTACAAAAACCACAACAAAAGGTAATTCAATATGTCTGCCACGAAATTCATAATATTTTTAATAATGATAGTATCGACCGACCATCTGACCCTTTTCTTAGGTTTATTATTAAATAACTTTTTCCTAGAGCTGCTAAAAAAATAAGGTAAAAAATTTAGGAATAGTCGTTACCGCAGACATAAACAGGTACTGGAAGATTGTAGTAAATTATCGAAAAACATTTACATAATTTAAAAAATTAAAACGTGGACGTGTGTACGTGACTCGTAATATGATGGCCATAACCTGTACGAAAAAAGTTACTAAAAGTATAGTTTCATATGTGTGAAATAACTTTTGTGTAGTATGCATACTTATGCATATATATGTTATAGGCAAACTCCGAAGCTCCGGCGCTCCTAGGTTGGACTGGTCAATCCTCAGGTCAGACTGAATGACTTAGTCAAAGCCCAAACAAATGTAAATTTTCGGCCTTTGACTAAACAATTTTCGTCAAACCTGGGAGAGACTAATTTGGTCAGGCAAACGTCAAAACACAATTTTATTAAATCGGGGTTTGACGAGTCAAATTCCGATATAGGTATGAAGTGTCTTATCTTCGTATATTTGGAAGCATTTTATCATTTAAGCAGCTTTCAAGTCTTAAGAACCGCTTAACTCTGCCAGTTCTGACACCTGATTGGTCAGCTTACGTGATTTTCACTTTTATATTTGAGATGCTTTGAGAGAATGCCGTGTGGCATTAGGCCGATGATGATGATTGATAAGTCGATTCATGGACATTATAGACCAAACTGAACAAGTTTGACAATGACACAAGACACGATTCATGCGTGATCTGTCAAAAACAGTGTTGCCAAAAAGATACCAGCAAAAAAATCACCCGTTACATCTATTTAATAATCTTTACTACAGTACACATGTAACTGGTTGTTTTCAAAGATTACAGACGTGCTGGAATATTCTTTTTATAAATAGAATTTACGTGATGTCGGCACTCAATAAAATCTTTATTAATATTCAAAGCCAGAACACAGCAATAAAAATATATAGGTACTTACTTTTAAAAGTATTTTTTTATTATGATCACGTACTTTTTGTCATTTTATTTCATACATTTTTATAGCCGTCGTGTCAGAGAGATGGATTTCGCGACAACACGCGTCAAATTTCAATTTCTTGAGTGATCTTGCAAACAGTTTTTTTCTTCGAAAATATCTTGTAGATATTGTGATCAAAACACTACACCTTCTATATTCATATTTTTTTGCTCTCTGTCAGTCACAACTTACTTACTGCATCACCTCCTGGGTTGGTGCGTGTAAAACGCATTTTCTAAAGATCGAGAGAGCGCAAAGAATACTGCTGAAGGTTAGCCTATCTTTGCCATTCTATCACTCAACCAATGATCTTTATAAACAATGGGAAGTACTGACAGTCCGACAGCTTTTTATCTTATACACGGTAACCAAACAACATTCCCTATTACAATATGAACCTGATAAAGTAAAAAATCAGCGACGTAAAAATAGAGTTTGCCCAACTACAGCACTCAAAACAAGTTTTGCACATAATTTCTTTTGTTACCAGGGGCCTAATCTGTATAATAAATTAAACCGGATCCTGTCAATATACCCAGTAACAAAAACTAGATGCAAAATTTTGGTTATGGAGTGGTTGCAAAAGTTAGATTATGATACCACAGAAAAACTACTACATCAATAAAATTCATGCACACACATCACAAAACACCTACACACTTTCAACAGATAAACTCACACAATCACTATAAACATTACATACACACTCAAGCATACACACACACTTAATAAGGCGTATTGTTCTCTAGTTATTATTTCTCTATCATACTGTATTTTTTTTTCACCCTAAATATATTATTATATCACTTCTTATATCAGAAAGTGCTAAGTTAATAGTATGACGTAAAATATGGAACTTACATTGCTCCTTCCGTGGGTGAGGACCTGGTGATCTGTAATACAGGCATTTTTCATGCCTACCTCAGACACCAGCTCCTCACATATTCTAGGCGATACCCATATGTACCTACTCTTAAATAGATATAAGATTTATTTTCATTGTTATGTAAAGTCTATTTTGTGTGAGGAGAAATAAACGTTATTATTATTCCATTTATTAAAGTATATAACATATAAATTACATTTTTAAATATTAATATAAAATATAAACATTTAAAAATATAAAAAATAGTAGCCCACCGGCATCGGGAACAGGGTCCAAGCTACCGGTGGTCAGGGCTCCAGAGAGAGGAACCTCCGGACAATACGCGCCGTGTCCAGGAGTACCGCCTTCTGTATCAGGCCCTTGATCCAACTGCCTAGCGAGAGCCTCCTCAGATGTTGGTCGAGGCTCTTCGCTATTACGCCATTAGCCGTCACGACTATCGGCACAATGACTGCTGAATTCACATCCCACATGTCGACAACCTCGCGAGCCAAGTCAAGATACTTTGATTGCTTATCTTTTTCAGCTTTCACGAGGTTCTCGTCATGCGGGACAGCAATATCAACAATCATTGCGCGACGCTCTAATCGATCTATCACCACTATATCAGGCTTATTGGCAACAATAGTCCTGTCGGTGATGATAGATCGATCCCAGTACAGTGTGATATCGCCATTATCAAGAACTGGGTCGGGCACATACCTGTAGTATGGCACCTCCGATTCCACAAGACTGTATTTCAAAGCAAGTTGCTGATGAATAATCCTGGCTACGAGATTGTGTCTGTGCAAATAGTCTCCGTTAGCCAGACTAGAACACCCAGAAATAATGTGACGTATCGATTCTCCGGGACGGTGGCATGCCCGACAGATGTCAACCGTGCCGTCCTTCACAATATATTTCCGGTAGTTTTTAGTCATCATAACTTCGTCCATTATTGCACAGACAAAACCTTCGGTTTCTCCAAAAAGGTCACCGAAACGCAGCCAGGATACGGACGCCAGGAAATCTACATCGGGCCCATGTAGGACCCGATAAAAGCGCCCGTGAAGCTCCTTGCCCTGCCATACAGTCCTGCGGTCGTTAGTGTCCAGTACCACAGGTTTGCGCCAGTTCTCGCTCGCTAAGGAGAGCGGGGTGAGGCCCTTGTCCACCGAAACTACATCCCGATGCATCCCCACGGCGGCCGATAGGAAATACTCCCTGAGACTGCATATCTCACGGTTGTGAAGGGTCTTGGCGTTTAAAAAACCTCGACCACCGCACTTCCGCGGGATATACAGTCTCATTACCGACGACCGCGGGTGATGCATTCGGTTTGCAGTCAGCAGACTGCGGACCCTCCTATCCAAGGCGTCTAGTTCAGTCTGAGTCCATTTGAGTATGCCGAAAGAGTACATCAAAACCGGCATGACCCAACCGTTGAAGGCGCGCACCTTGTTACCGCCTGATAAGAGACTATTTAAAACTTTAGTCAGGCGGCCAAAGAAGCGCTCCTTCAACGTTTGCTTCATGTCGGCAGCGTTGATGCCTAACGCTTCCGACATACCCTAATATTTGTAGGTTTCAGTTGCAGAGAGGGACCTAAGGTGTATGGAATCCGAGAGTTGAACCCCCACGGATTCCACAATCTCCCCTCGCTTTACATGCATGACTGCACATTTTTCAACACCAAATTCCATTCTGATGGTGCTACTGAAAGTTTCTGTTACCTTCAGTAGCTTCATCAGTTGCAAATCAGTGGAGGCAAAGAGTTTCAGATCATCCATGTAAAGGAGATGAGATATGACCTGACCACCTCTGCGCAACCGATAGCCTAGTCCTGAACCCTCCAGCAATGTGCTTAGAGGGTTCAGGGCTAAACAGAACCACAATGGACTCAGACTATCACCCTGGAATATACCTCGCTCGATCCTTATTGGTTCGTTGCCCTCTCGAATTTGCCGACATCCCGGATAGTGAAGGACCGTCCTCCATTGCCCCATACACGACATCAGGAAGGTGCGTAGAGTTGCATCTACTTTGTACAACTCCAGCACCCTCATGAGCCATGTATGTGGCACCGAGTCATAGGCCTTCTTATAGTCTATCCAACATGTCGACAAATTCTTTCGAGAACGACGAACTTGCTGACTAATGGCCATATCAATGAGGAGAAGCTCCTTAGTACCACGAGACCCTGTCCTATTATTATTATTATTCCGTTTATTGACTTATAAAACATAAAAAATACATTTTTAAATATTAATTTATAAAAAAAAAAAAACATTTAAAAATATAAAATTTAGTAGCCCACCGGTATCGGGAACAGGGTCCAAGCTACCGGTGGTCAGGGCTCCAGAGAAAGGAACCTCCTGACAATGCGTGCCGTGTCCAGTAATACTGCCTTCTGAACCAAGCGCTTGATCCAGCCACCTAACGAGAGCCTCTTTAGATGTTGATCGAGGCTCTTGGCTATTAAGCCATTGGCAGAAACAACTATCGGCACAATGATCGCTGAGTCCACATCCCACATGTCGACAACCTCGCGAGCCAAGTCGATATACTTAATTTGTTTATCTTTCTCGGCCTTCACGAGGTTTCCGTCATGCGGGACCGTAACGTCAACGAGCATTGCGCGCCGCTCCAATCGATCCACCACCACTATATCAGGCTTGTTTGCTACAACAGTCCTGTCAGTGATGATGGATCGATCCCAGTACAATGTGACATTGCCATCTTCGAGAACTGGGTCGGGCACATACCTATAGTACGGTACTTCAGATTCTACGAGGCCGTATCTCAGAGCAAGTTGCTGATGGATAATCCTGGCCACGAGGTTATGCCTATGCAAGTACTTTTCGTTAGCTAGACGAGAACAACCAGAGATAATGTGTCGTATTGATTCTCCCGGCAGGTGACACGCCCGACATATGTCAACCGTACCATCCTTCACAATAAATCTCCGATAATTCTTCGTCATGATAACTTCGTCCATAATTGCACAGACAAAACCTTCGGTTTCCCCAAATAGGTCACCGAATCGCAGCCAGGATACGGACGCTAAAAAGTCTACATCAGGCCCATGTAGGGCCCGGAAAAACCGTCCGTGTAGCTCCTTACTCTGCCATACCTCCTCGCGATCTTTCGTCTCAAGTACTACAGGTCTGCGCCAGTTCTCTTTACCTAAGGAGAGCGGAGTGAGGTCCTTGTCCACAGTGACCACATCTCGGTGCATCCCCACGTCAGCTTTAAGGAAATAATCCCTGAGGCTGTATATCTCGCGGTTGTGGAGAGACTTAGCATTAAGAAAGCCTCGTCCTCCACATTTCCGTGGGATATACAGTCTCATCACTGATGATCGCGGGTGATGCATCCGATATGCCGTCAACAATGTACGGACCTTCCTATCCAGGGCGTCGAGTTCTGTTTGAGTCCATTTGAGTATGCCGAAAGAGTACATCAACACCGGCATGACCCAACCATTAAAGGCGCGCACCTTATTTCCGCCTGACAAAAGACTATTTAAAACTTTGTTCAGGCGGCCGAAGAAGCGCTCCTTCAATGATTGCTTCACGCCAGCGACATTAATGCCTAACGCTTCCGACATACCCAAATATTTGTATGTCTCAGTTGAAGAAAGGGATCTAAGGTTTATGGAATCTGAGAGTTGAACTCCCGCAGATTCCATAATCTTCCCTCGCTTGACATGCATGACCGCACATTTGTCCACACCGAATTCCATCCTGATGGCACTACTAAAAGTTTCTGTTACCTTCAGTAGCTCCATCAGTTGTAAATCATTGGGGGCAAACAGTTTAAGGTCATCCATGTAAAGAAGGTGAGATATTACCTGACCTCCTCTCTTCAACCGATAGCCTAGACCTGAATCCTCCAGCAATGTGCTTAGCGGATTCAAGGCTAGGCAGAACCAAAGCGGACTCAAGCTATCACCCTGGAATATGCCCCGCTCAATCCTTATCGGTTCGCTATTCCTCTGGAAGTGTCGACATCCTGGATAGCGAAGCACCGTCCTCCATTGCCCCATGCACGACTTCAAGAAGGTGTACAGAGTTGCATCAATCTTATACAACTCCAGCACCCTCGTGAGCCATGCATGTGGCACAGAGTCATAGGCCTTCTTGTAGTCTATCCAACATGTCGACAAGTCCTTTCGGGATCGGCGAACCTGTTGGTTGATGGCCATATCAATCAGGAGTAGCTCCTTAGTACCGCGGGACCCATTCCTACATCCATTTTGAGAGGGAGACATGATATTATTAATCTCTATATGTTTGTTAATTTTGACTCTCAAAATAGATGTAAGAACTTTATAGACCGTCGGTAAACATGTGATCGGTCTATAGTTTTTGGGTTCCGCGGTACTACCTGACTTATGGAGCAGGTGGGTTATACCTGTTGTTAGAAACTGGGGCAGCGATCCTGATTCCAAGGCCGACTGGAATCGGGAAGCCAAGCAAGCATGCGAACCTCTCAACCATTTTATCCAAAAGTTGTGCAGTCCGTCCGGGCCTGGAGATTTCCAATTAGGCAACGGACGAACTGCACAAGCTACATCTTGGGGGCTGATTGTAATTACCCCCATTTCTGGTATCGGTTCGTACGCTCGCTCAATCCCCCGAATCCAATCGCCCTCAGTGTGTCGGACAGGCACCGACCAGATGCTGCGCCAGAATGAGCACATGGCGTCATCATCCGGTAGGCGCGTATCAGACACACCTTGAATCGGTCGCTCCCAAGCTCTGTACACCCACCTTTCATCACTCTGGAAAGTACGATTTAGAGCGTATCGATCCACACGTCGCTTATACCTACGAATACGGCTTGCCCATGCATACACCTTCTGCTTCAGAAAGTCGATGCGCTCTGTGACCCGAGACATATAGTCTCGAGGACTAGTATTAGTCCCCGAGAATGCCCGTCTCACAAAGCGCATCACTCTTGGGCGAGTATTGCCCTCTCTGAAGCAGTTAAGTTTGCCGATGAGCACTCTGGCCTCGTCAATGCGCCTCTCAATTCTGTACTGCCACGCCGGTACGGTCGGTTTCGGTCGTGTAGCTCTGTCATCATTAGGGAATTTGACATGAGCTACACGACATACCGCAACAGCCGCACAATACAGAATCGAATGCACATCAACGAGGTCTTCGCAGTCATCAAAATAATTTGATAACTGCGAATCCAGAGCACACACCAGCGCCCTATTTTTGTTATGCATGGGCAAGCGAGGTAAGCGTGGTCTAAGTTCGGGGGGAACAGATCGATACTCCCGAATCGCACCCTCCAAAGCGCTCCTTAACTCATCATTGCACTGGGTACTTACTTGAGAAACCATGTCATCACTCCCCTCATCATTATGACTGGATGTTGGCATTACAGGCTCAACACTCACAGTCTGTGACGGAGGGGCAATGACACGGCTTCCCTGCATTTCCGTTCGCAGGCGATCAAGCACAGTGTCATCCAACATATGATTACGCTGGATAACACGCACCTGATCCGACAGTCGTTGCGCCGATACGTTGATAACTGGCTCAAGCACCTGAAACAGAGAGAGCATCCGAACACGGTACGCGGTCAGATTATTTCCCCCCTCTGTAGCCCCATAGTATGCGCGCATGACGTTCTCATTAATAGATTGCGTCCATCGCATGCGCGCACTTCCACCGGGAGCGGGGACCCTATCAGAGGCCGGTGGGCCTCGAAGCCCCAAGCAATCCAGTGGCCGGCGACCTCCCCGCCGACGAACAGGTGGTGGCGACGTCGGCGGAGAGAAATACTCGTCGCTCGAACTCGACGCAACTGCCACGGCCGGTGTCACAGCACTCACGGTGGGGCTGGATTCCGGCGGCGGCGAGGCGGAGCTGAGCGACGGGTCCGGTGAAGGTGGGCGTGCTTTACGTGCAGCGGCTCTAGTTATCATCCTGGTTCCATTTATTTTATTTTGTTGATTTCTTGATGTTCATAGTGACATATGTCACCGATGCCTTTTTCGATTTTTACAGATGAATTCATAACTGGTTGAGGTTTAATTTAAAATTCAAAATGTAAATTGCTGAAAAATACGGCTATAAAACAACAAATCATACGTTCTTGTAATGATTGTGATAATATAAATTGATATTTAATAAACTTGTAGGAAAAACCAGGTGTGATGACGTTTGGTGTTGCCACGTTTTTTTTTATTATTATTATTATTTTAGTTTAAACTTTAGTTTCTCGGGACCCTGGGGTCCCGGTCCTTTGAAAGGCGTACGAGGGGCCGAAGCCAACTCGCAGAGGCCCCTTAATAAAGCTTTATTATTATTATTATTATATTATTATTTTCTTTTGACAAATCTGAATAAGAATTTTTAATTATCAGAAAAAATAAAATTTCAACATCCAAAATATGACTGGTAGATATTGAAATATTGAATCTGATGATGAACTCAAAAGGTAGTCAACTGGAAGTTTCCTTCAAAAAAGATGAATTCGTTGCAAATCTTGGATTCCGTCTTTATGTCAGATGTCTTAATATTTACCTGTAGCGAAATCTTTCACCCAATATGAACTAATACTACTGAATTCCACATTTAATTAATAGAAGAGAGAATAGAGTTTGGCGTAGCATTCGATGGTATTCGATTCTTAATACAAAATCCCGACATGAACCGGCAGGCGGTAAAACACCCCAGTTAAAACACGTCTGGATAGAAAATGAACAATATACCACTCTTCTACTTTTTCTTATAAATACCTTTCACGTGTAATTGAAGTCAGATAAATTCAGAATGTATATAAAACAAGAAAAAGTAATTACAAGTTTTTACTCGAAAAATTACATGAGAACATATCTAGTCTTAACACTTAAAAAAGCCTCGAGCTTTCAAGAAAATATGAAATCAAAATTAAATTCTATTTCATGCCAGTTTTATTTTTAACTTGTTGGCGAAAGCTTGTTTCTTAAAAGATTTCACCTTTATTTTCGTGTAGGTATAGGTAATATTCGAATGTCAACATTCTTTTATGCTTTATCTTTGAAACTTTGTTAATTAAGCTTTAGTAACTGTTAAAATGTTATGTTACCTAGACTTTATAAAACTAAATAACGCTTTGATGTTTTATACTGAATAATAGTTAGTGCAAACGCTACGGGCTCTTTAAATTAATTTTCTGTACAAACCACAAGAAAAGGTAATTTAATATGTCTGCCGCGAAATTCATAATATTTTTAATAATGATAGTATCGACCAACCGTCTGACCCTTTTTTAGGGTTCCGTAGTCAACTAGGAACCGTTATAGTTTCGCCATGTCTGTCTGTCTGTCCGTCCGTCCTCGCTTAATCTCTGTGACCGTTAGCACTAGAAAGCTGAAATTTGGTACCAATATGTATATCAACTACGCCGACAAAGTGGTAAAATAAAAATTGGAAAAAAATGTTTTATTAGGGTAGCCCCCCTATATGTAAATAGGGAAGTAATTTTTTTTTAATTTTAACCCTGACGTGTGGTATATTGTTGGATAGGTATTTAAAAATGAAAAGGGGTTTACTAAAATCAGTTTTTGATAATGTCAATAATATCGGAAATAATCGCTCCAAAAGGAAAAATTAAAGCGTCCCCCTACCTCTAACTTTTGACCCGTAGGTTTAAAAAATATGAAAAAAATCTGGAAAGTAGAACTTTATAAGTACTTTCTAGGAAAATTATTTTGAACTTGATAGAAAGAACAGTTTTTGTACAAAAAAGACAAAAAGGTTGTACAAAATAATTTCCGCGTACTTAGTATGTCAACGTAACAAATAGCCTTTTTTTTTAACTTATACGTGGGAACACTTATTGTGACGGACGGGAAACTACGGAACCCTACATTGAGCGTGGCCCGACACGCTCTTGGCCGGTTTTCTTTTTAGGTTTATTATTTAATAACTTTTTCCTAGAGCTGCTAAAAAAAATAAGGAGTTCGTAAAAAAAAATAGGAATAGTATATGCTTTACCGCAGACATAAACTGTTACAGGTGTTTGAAGATTGTAGTAAATTATCGAAATACTTTTACATAGTTAAAAAATTAAAACGTGGACGTGTGCACTCGTAATATGATGGCCATAAGCTGTACGAAGAAAGTTATAAAAGTGTAGCTTCATTTGTTTGAAATATTTTTTGTGTAGTATGACATCATTAGTTGCTTGTTATATAAGTAGTATTTTAGTTCGACTTACTTAATAATTGAATTATCACATTATATGATAGACATGTTGTTAAAGTTTATAAAAAAGACATTGTTATACCCTCGCTAAGGGTATTACACTGTATAAGAGAAAAAATCTAAAAATGTATTATTGAGGTAGTTAATGCAAAAAGCAGCCGAACAGTGTTAGTTTTAGTTCATAAAACTATAAAATATTTTTTTTAATTCAATTCAAAGTTTTCAGTTTTTTTATCTGTTCTTGAACACAACGAAATAGCAGCCATAGACAGTAACAGCTGTCGACTGTCAACAGTGTCAACTAGACGTCACTATTTGTTTTATTTATAACCTCCAAATACGATCTTTATTATAAAAATACTAGCTTCTGCCCGCGGCTTCGCTCGCGTTAGAAAGAGACAAAACATAGGCTACTCTATGTTACTCTCCATCCCTTCAACTATCTCCACTTAAAAAATCACGTCAATCCGTCGCTCCGTTTTGCCGTGAAAGAAAGACAAACAGACAGACAGACAGACAGACAGACACACTTTCCCATTTATAATATTAGTATGGGTACTTTTTCATGGAAGTTATTGTGAAAGATATTTTAGATGGCTAATGCACATAGGTACTTACATCATAGTGATATTTACTAAAGTACAAACGGGTTTTTATGGTGTAATAGTTGGAATACTCTTCCCACAACTTTTAACTAAGTTTTTCTTAAATTTGAATCAGTTAACACTAGAATTCACAATTATTCCGATGTTTTCACACTTGTGTTCTTGCATTCCGGAACGCACACCAACGGTAAGTCGAACAGTAACTAATTTTTGAGATAAAAACAATAATAATGATGTAAAGTGTCACAGCGCATTTGTTTACTTACATGACGTAAGGATGTCATATCCCCAAAGCAAAACCACGCCCACGGCGTCTTCCGTTTTTGGAAATTTCCGCGCGAAATTTAAAAATACAATTTTTAAATGCGTTTTTAGGGTACTTAGCGTTTAAATAAAAATTTAGGATTTTTTTTGTGGTTTCTTAGTACTGAAGGAGTTATTTTAAATACTTAAAAAAAAAACCGGTCAAGTGCGAGTTGGACTCGCGCAACGAGGGTTCCGTTAATTTTTTTTATGAAATAACTACAAATTTACGGTTTTTGGAGTTTTTCTTTTACTTGTGATACATGACCTTGCTTCTTGCCCAATTTCATGATTCTTGGTCAATGGAAAGTACCCTATAGGTTTTGATTCCCTTGAAAATGTCTAAATATGCAATATAAACAGCTGTATCTTTTTATTGCGTTGATTTAGAAACTTGATGATTTTTTTACTGCTTTAAGAGATAGCAGACTTGAGTATGTGATATTAATTTCAGCTTGATATCTCGACGCGTTCCTGAGAAAATGGTTCTTGACAGACGGATGGATAGACGGACGCCTGATGTGAACTAACTACAAATTTACGGTTTTCGGAGTTTTCCCTTTACTTGTGCTACATGACCTTGCTTCTTGCCAAATTTCATGATTCTAGGTCAATGGGAAGTACCCTATAGGTTTTGAGTTTTGATTTCCTTGAAAATGTCTAAATATGCAATATAAACCGCCGTATTTTTTTATTGCGTGGATTTAGAAACTTGATTTTTTCACTGCTTTGAGAGATAGCAGACTTGAGTATGTGATATTAATTTCAGCTTGATATCTCGAGGCGTTCCTGAGAAAAAGTTTCTTGACAGACGGACGGACAGACGGACGCCTGATGTGAACTAACTACAAATTTACGGTTTTCGGAGTTTTCCCTTTACTTGTGCTACATGATCTTGCTTCTTGCCAAATTTCATGATTCTAGGTCAATGGGAAGTACCCTATAGGTTTTGAGTTTTGATTCTTTTGAAAATGTCTAAATATGCAATATAAACCGCTGTATCTTTTTATTGCGTTGATTTAGAAACTTCATTTTTTCATTGCTTTGAGAGATAGCAGACCTGAGTATGTGATATTAATTTCAGCATGATATCTCGACGCGTTCCTGAGAAAAAGGTTCTTGACAGACGGACGGACAAACGGACGCCTGATGTGAACTAACTACAAATTTACGGTTTTCGGAGTTTTCCCTTTACTTCTGCTACATGACCTTGCTCCTTGCCAAATTTCATGATTCTAGGTCAATGGGAAGTACCCTATAGGTTTTGATTTCCTTGTAAATGTCCAAATATACAATATAAACCGCCGTATCTTTTTATTGCGTTGATTTAGAAACTTGATTTTTTCACTGCTTCGAGAGATAGCAGACCTTAGTATGTGATATTAATTTCAGCTTGATATCTCGACGCGTTTCTGAGAAAAAGGGTCTTGACAGACGGACGGACGGACGGACGGACAGACGGACAACAAAGTGATCCTATAAGGGTTCCGTTTTTACCTTTTGAGGTACGGAACCCTAAAAAGAGTGTAATACCCTATTGTTTATAATTAAATGTTCTTCATTGAATTTATCTCAAGTTCAGATAAAATAACGTTTTCCCCTCTCTACGTTATCTCGTGTAAATTACTTTGTATTTACGGTGTTCGGTTAGTTTATCAATATGCGAACCGTGTAATAAAGTTAGGTAAGCCCCTGAGAGAACAGCGTCAATTTCAACTGCCAACATACTGAAACATTATTTTACTTGTGAACTATATTATGTATTACTTCGGTATTGCTGGCAATTTTTGTATTTCGTATTTTTTGCGCAGGGTATTTGTAACACAAAAAAGAGAAGTTTTTTGAAAATTCTTGATTAAATTTCGAATGTAAATTAGTTTTGGGTATCGTAAATTGGCGCGCTTGTTTTAATTTTTTTATAGGGTAAATTCTGCATAGCTGCAGAAAAAGCTGCATAAAAAATATTAGATTTCAGAACGACGTTTTTGTCTATGGAATGTTCTTAAAAACTCAAAAAATTGACAAGGCAAAGCTGCAGAATCTCTGTTAAAAAAAAGGTAATGTTAAGTAGGTTTAATTTTTTTTTCAACAACCTCGGCTATTTCTAGTGTAACTATTATATCAAGGACATATTTATAGAATGATTTATGTTCATACGGATTCATGTTGGTACATTATTCTGTAAGTTATCGTATGTATGTCGAAAAGCAATATGCTAATCAGTACATACTTAAGTGCTATCAAGATTAGTCAAGGAAGCTAATAAACCCAGAGTATTCTAGAAACTGAGTACTGTTAGTTATCTATAGTTCAAAGGGATTATCCTTCAAGCACTCCTCTCGCCCTCCCCAAGAGAATTGTCATAGTGACTCGTAATACTCCCTGTTACATATACTAAAATTTGATGTTAATTGTCAACGTACGCTTCTGTGATTGGTTGACTGAATTTCCAAGAACCAATCAAAGCTGCCAGCGACTTGCGTATCAATAAATAAATAGTACCTATTACCTAGAACATGACATTATCTGTGCACCTCGCTTGAATGCGACCCTTTTCCCGCTTCCCCGCGCAGCGTCCGTGTTCGCCTTGTTTGTTTAGTAGCGTCACAGAGCGAGGTGCACGGGTCAAGTCCTATTACATTTGTCATTAATATTTGTGTCTAAGAAAAAATCATACTAATATTAACTCTCTCTGTCTCGCCTTCACGCCGAAACTACAGAGCTGATTTAAATGAACTCGGGTACAGAAATAATTCATAGCTTAAAGGAGGACACATGATAGTTTGTGTCTCAAAATCCCACTAGGACGAGAACTACTCGAGCATCCGCGGGGAACAGCTAGTAAATAATAAAAGTAAGCGTGATTTATGCTGTCAATCCCCAGCATTAGGTAAGTACCACTTATTTCACCTAGATTTTTTACATAATGACACTCACAAACCTTTTTGAATCAACTTACAAACCAACATTACTCAATGTTAGAAACAGACCGAAAGTTCATGCAGTAAAAACCTTCAAGAGCTTCAAAGGTTTTTAAGTTTATAGACCTAAGGTTAAATAACGATTAGTAGGCAAAATAAAAAAATTAAATATGAGATCTATTGGCACATTATATATACATTATGAACTAGTGATATTTATATCAACGAAACAATATCACCAATATAAGTCAAACTATTCAGAGCTAAGCTTTTCAAAATCAAAGTCAAATTAATTACAGACCATTAAATTATTGACGTCAGACTATTCAAAGTCAATACAATAAATGGTAGCTAATACCCCAGACCTCATTCTCAAGTCATGTTCTTACATTTATAAAGCAAAGTCCTTCGTCAGGTCTGTCCGTATATCAGAACGATAACCTCAAAAACTGTTGAACGGATTTTCATGCCATTTTTAATATAATGTATTTTTTAATGTATGTATTTTAAATATTTATAATACATACAGTAAATAGAAAAAGATATGCCGAGGATTGCAAAGATTTGTTACACCTAAAACTGACGTGGTAGCAATCGCTAAAATATGGCTTGGTAACTGTTTAGTATAGTCTTTTCATTGTGAAATAATATTGGTGTACTCAAACCTGAAAAACAAAAACATGATTTTACCTTTAGCCCAAGAAAATTAGCAAAATCAGTCGAAATAATTCGAGCAGTCTTGAAACGTTATTCCTCGGGGATGTTTTTAATAAAATTACTTAAAGTCCCAAAGGTGAGGGGTGAGTCGGTGGTAGGAGAGCGGGTGAAAGGTACCTTTCGTAGTTATTTTTTACATACTCTAAAAACCTTTAAAAAATTTACAAATATAAATATATAATAATATTTATCAAGCTTATACATAACTGTCGTTGCCGTTGACAATACAAATAATTTAGTACTGAGTTTTAAGCCGTTGTGGAGATTTTTTAGGCAGAATACGAACGCGCTGAGATTTCAAATGATTTATTTCCTACAGTTATAGAATCATATTTTAATGTTATTTCTGTAATGTTATTTCTGTATACTTAGTTACAAATACAAAAACAAATCGTTTATTGTTGGTTTTCTTGGTTTTTACGATATGTGCAAAATACTGAAGAAATCTTTCGCCCTCGGCCCTCACCCTCACCCTGGTTCTTAGGCCATTTATCAGTACGCTAACTGTTCCACGCGGTTTCACCCGCGTAATGATAGGTTTTTAGGTCAACTGCTCCACTCCTATTATATAGCGTGATGTTATATAACCTATGTTATTCGCTACTTACGTAGCTTTATATTGGTGAAATAATTTTTCTAATCGGTTCAGGAGTAACGTAGCCTATTCAATGCGAACAAACAAACAATAGTATAGATTACAAGATAACTGTAGCCATTTTAATGCATGCTGTGGCTACAATATCGCGATACTACGATAATTCGCGTTACTTACAAATGCAATAATGAACTTTTTTTACACTGTTATAAAATAACGTATTCTCGGGGGTTACTCGCACTTCGTCCCATTCGCACTTCGTACCGCGGTCGCAGTTGGTCCCATTCGCAGTTGGTCCCATTCGCACTTGGTCCCATTCGCACTTGGTCCCGTTCGCACTTGGTCCCATTAGCACTTGGTCCCATTCGCACTAAGTCCCATGCAAGTAGTTTGTAAGGGAAGAGGTAAGTTTGTGGACCAAAGTGTTACATAACATTACGCAACAAAAAGTAGGAGCGGAGGATCAATAAAAAATAACACTGGTATACAAAATAGACCATATTAAAAGTGAAATGGAACAATAGGTTAGGTTATATTAACTTCCTTTAAACTAATGGTGTCAAACTCCGGCGTTGCCGTTTAACAGTAAGTTGGCCGCAAATATAACAAAAGTTATCAGGATGATTTACACACACTCTAGGCAATTTAATGTTCATGTACCGAAAACATACATTAGGTAGTAAAAGAAATTCGCGTAAACAATGTAGTCGATATTTAACAAAAACTGAGGGTGATTGAACAAAACTAAGTATGAGGCCTTTATGAGGGTAGGTAGTAGTAATTTCAACTTGATAACTATAACGTTCCTGAGCGGAAGGTTTTGACAGACGGACAATGAAGTGACCTTATAAGGGTTCTATTTTTTTCTTTTGGGGTCCGGAACCCTAACAATCAACAAACAATTAAGTTCTTGCCAAGTCCCTTTTTTTTGGTGAGTGGGAAATCATCCAATTACTGCTCCCATCCTGGGTGCGGCGGGAGGGCGTGTCAGACTCTTACTGACTAAAACCCACTCATGTTCCTTCGATTGCCCTGTTCCAGGGTCACGGTAACCACTATAAACATTCCGCAACTTGACAGTTGAATCGTTTCTCCGGGACTCGTCAAGCTTCATTGCTCGGCGCTTTTCTGGCGGACTCCACTGTTGATTCTGGCTTTCAGGAGTTGCAGTGGTTGGGAATAGTGTGGTGGGATTGTCCCAAAAAAAATTCCGCAACTTGCCAAGTCCCTCTGGTATTTTCACTGTTTCTGGACTATAAAAGTTCAATTTACTAGTGTTTAAAAATTGCTTACGTGTTCTGTGTAACGTATCTTTAATAGAACGGAAAGAAGGCATATCATGTTCATAAAATTTTCGCTGAAGCTTTTTACTATTTTCTTAATAGACTAACGTTATTGGACAAAATCACTGCAAACTGGTTTCTTGCTGTTCTTTATATTATATTTTTGACACTTGCCTCACATGTATGTTACTTTTCCCTTTTAACTGTTTTTCTTGTTTCTTGAATTGTTAATCGCCATTTCGAAGTTCCGTCTTTATTGTCACAGTGTTTGTTATATCTATATATTCCTTTTACTAAACAGCGTTTACCTCTACGATTTGTAATAAATTCAAATTCTTGATCCATTTTATACAAATCGCATATTATATTATGTATAATTGAATGACGTGCGGAGCGTCAGCTGTAAGATTCAAAATCTTTTCAAAATAATAAAAAGTGTTTAGGTAATAGAAATAAGTGAATCAGTGAGAGGACACACCAATCCCTATCCCTACTAATATAAAAAATGCGAAAGTAACTCTGTCTGTTTGTCTGTTACGCTTTCACGTCTAAACCACTGAACTGATTTCAATAAAATTTGGCACAGAGATAGAGTTGACCTTGAGAAAGAACATAGGATAGTTTTTATCCCGAACTTTTGAAGAGTTCTCTTGAAATCGCGATATAACCGACATTCACGCGGGCGAAGCCGCGGGCAAAAGCTTGTAAGTATTATATAAATATTAATCTTCAACGAAGTGTGCTAACTTTTTGCTAACATGACACTGGTAGAGAGTGATTTTGTTAAATATAATCTACTACCTACCCTCATAAAGGCCTCATATTTAGTTTTGTTCAATCACCCTCAGTTTTTGTTAAATATCGACCACAATGTTCACGCGAATTTCTCTTACAAATGTATGTTTTCGGTACATGAACATTAAATTGCCTAGAGTGCGTGTAAATCATCCTGATAACTTTTGTTATATTTGCGGCCAACTTACTGTTAAACGGCAACGCCGGAGTTTGACACCATTAGTTTAAAGGAAGTTATTATAACCTAACCTATTGTTCCATTTCACTTTTATTATGGTCTGTTTTGTATATCATTGTTATTTTTTATTGATCCTCCGCTCCTACTTGTCGTAGAGTAATGTTATGTAACACTTTGGTCCACAAACTTACCTCTTCCTTTACAAACTACTTGCATGGGATTAAGTGCGAATGGGACCAAGTGCGAATGGGACCAAGTGCGAATTGGACCAAGTGCGAATGGGACCAAGTGCTAATGGGACCAAGTGCGAACGGGACCAAGTGCGAATAGGACCAAGTGCGAATGGGACCAAGTGCGAATGGGACCAACTGCGAACGCGGTGGTTGGGACGAAGTGCGAGTAACCCGTTGCAGGGAGCCGTTGGATTCAGGCGGCACAGATGACCGCATGCCATGGAAAAAGTTGGGTGAGGCCTATGCCCAGCAGTGGACGCTTATGGGCTGATGATGATGACCTTCGAACACACGTGATTTGAGACATAATAGAAAAACAACAGCAGCACGACAGCCGGCGGTCACTTGGTTGTGGTACTACTACTAAGTAACCTAACCTGACCTTTGTTAAAAAGATATGATTTGTGTGGCCCACGTAACCGTAATACTCGCGTACATGGGTGACAGAAATGATATCTTTTAAGTATGAAAATGAAGTTCATTATTGCATTTTAAAAGTAACGCCAATATTCGCCGTATCGCGATAATATAGCCACGGCATCACAGTATTTATCTTCTACCATTATTTTCCCTTTAATTAGTTCCTCAGTTCAAGGTTCAGCTCTCCCATCCACCTGACATGACCTTGTTTCCTCATTAGCATTAGTAATACCGCAATTTGTTACTCCGACCCACCGCCACTCCAAAGAGCTCATAAATAAGGACTTCGGACAAGATCGTAATTAGTCGGCCATCTTCAGAAACGAACCTTAACTTTCAAGTTATTTTAACTAATTTTGAGTAATTTTAGTTTCGAGATGTTAGTCATTGACAGAAAAGTATTGTCTGCAATGTTGAATAAACTAAAGCTTGCAAGATAATTAAAAACTAAAATAACGACAAGCGGAATTGCGTGTCTAGGTTCGTTTCCTGTACGGAATAAATATTTGTGTAGGCTACGGAAATTATTCCGGCTCTGAAGGCCGATTCTCGTAATTAAAAAATTACCGAAATCTAGTTCGCAATAACATCTTCGATACTGTCGGTTGAAATCAACGTCAAAAACTTGTCAACATAATTTTGTGTAAATCCCGGTTATTTGAAAGTAGTAAAAATCTGTTTTGGAATAAAATTGGCTACTTTTCAGCCAGCAAGGAGGTTCCGATTCATTTTCAATTAAGGGTAAAAATAAACTTAAAGTGGCTTTAAAATCAATAAATATTCGGTTATTACGTAGTCTCAAAAGTGACGTCACATTATTCTCTGCATTATAACCATGTATAATCTGCGGGGAAATCGAGTTTTGACAGCTTATATAAAGTTCATCAATTGATTGAGTGAGGGTGTGCAACACCCAATGGTCTGACTGGTTGGATGAGTTTAGTTTATGTTCTGGACCGCGCTCAAGATAGTGGACATATTTTTAAAATAAAAATAAAATAAAAAATAAAAACTGTTTATTGTCACCAAAACACTTCTACAATTTGTGCGGTAAATATTATGATCACAAGGAAAATGTAAGATACAATATTACTGATACTGAATCCCAAACTAAGCCGGAGCTTGTATCTTGGGAAACAGTTTTCAGACACTGAGATGGTGTACATACAATATTATACATTATTCGTTGAAGAATTTGAGCATTGCACTGCACAGGATTCTCTATTGGTTTCTAAAGTCGTGAGTGTTTGATTGTTAGGAAAGGTAGGTAAGTAAGTGTAAATTGCATTTTTGTATATTGATTGTGTGAGTATGTGTGTATTGATGATGTAAGTATGTGTGAATGAGTGCGTTTAAGTGTGAATGAGAGTACGATGTCCTGCAATAGTTACATATTGTGTTTATGTTTTTGTTTAGTGTTGTTGTGTTATGTTAACAAATCTTCTGTTTGTTGATATTCTAATTGCTGAAGCCACTCAACAGTTTTGCGTTTTATTGAATTTCTAGTTAATCCTACAATTTGCAGCTGTTTGTTAATAAGGTTGTAGAGTTTGGAACTTAGTGTAGTAAATTGCCTCTTAGCAAAAGATGTCTTACAGGGGATTCCACGGCATACAAACATTTTACTTCGTCTCTTTGGGTCCGGTAACGGAACATCTCTATGTTTTCTAAGTATGGATTTGAGCACAAAAAGCTGTCGAACTGTTAGTACCTTACAATTGGAATATAAATTTGTGGTCGGATATCTATACGGCTTTTTAGTCAACACTTTTAGGACAGCTCTTTGTGCTCTCTCCAAGCCAAGTAGTAGAGTTTTGGCAGCTCCTCCCCAAACGGGTATGCAATATTGGATGATAGATTGACACAGGGCTAAGTATACCAGTTTGAGTTTGTTGAAGGTTGCAGCGTCTCGGAGTGTTTTAAATATATATATTAAACGTCTCACCCTAGTGGTAATCATCTCGATATGCCTGCCCCATCTCAATCCACTATCCATATGCACTCCCAAATACTTTACGCACTCCGCGCGAGCAATTTCTTGACAGGTGCAAGTACCTTTGGATGAGCAATAATGAGCCTTTATAGAGAAATCGGGTGGTGGAGAGTCGGCTATTCTAATTGAAAAGGGCACATATTGCGTTTTAGTAACATTCAGGGTTAGTAGGTTATTCGACAGCCATTTCATAACTTTGCCAAGGGAGTATTCCGCATTCTCTTTGACCACCTTCCAATCTCGTCCCGATATGACAAGTGCTGTGTCATCTGCATACGTGAAGATGGTAGCGTTTGGAAGGGACATCTGGCACAAGTCATTTATATATAGCTGGAAGAGGGTAGGTCCAAGTATACTTCCCTGCGGCACGCCGTATGAGATTATGTCTTCTTCACTTAGGTAGTCTGCTATTTTAACTCTTTGTTTCCTATTAGTCAGATAGTCTTTAAAAATTTCATACGTTTTGCCTCTTATACCCAATTTGTCGAGCTTTGCTAGCAGGATTGGGACAGAGACTGTGTCAAATGCCTTGGAGAGATCTAGGAAGATACATAAACACTTTTTCTTTTCGTTTAAATTCTTGACAACTGTGTTAGTTAACTCCAGAACTGCGTCTTCAGTCGAGTATCCCGAGCGAAAACCATATTGATTATTGGCTATAATTTTGAATTTGCCAAGAATTTTTTTTAAAGCACGGTTTAAAACGGTTTCCAATACTTTAGAGAAGACGGATAGTACTGCGATGGGGCGGTAGTTATTGACACAGTCTCTGTCACCGTTTTTATAAATTGGGTGAACTATTGCCTTTTTGAAAGCTTCGGGAAATACACCGGTTTTTAGTGAAAGATTGCATATGTGAGTTATAGACGGGATGAGCATACGTCTATGCTGCCTGATGAACTGCGATGAGATGCCATCCCAGCCAATAGCACAGTCAGTTCGTTGCTGCAATATGATATGTTCAATGTCTGATTCAGTTACGTCTATCATACCAATCGAATTTGATTGGCCATTTAAAGATGCGAGGTACGTTGCCGCCGAGGAAGAATTATTTTTCAGAGAGGAAGCTGGAGTTTGTATTTTAGATGCTAGGTTTTTTCCTATATTTGTAAAAAAGTTGCATACTTCGTTAGTGGCTGCCTTTGGGTTAGCTGCTATTTTTAGTAGTTCTGTAGGAGTTTTTTTGGCTTTTTGTGTGTTTGTTATGTTTTTTATGGCTTTCCACAAGGCTTTTGGGTCATTGCCTGCTTTTTCTAATAGTTGTTTTTCATAGGTTATTTTTAATTGTCGGAGGAGACGGTTGCAGAAATTTCGGTAGCGAGTATAAGTTAGTTTAAGAGTCAAGTTATCTGGTGATTTTTTCGATTTGATATGCAACCTATTTCGATTTTTAATGCAGCGGAGTAACCCCGGAGTCATCCATGGTTTTAGGATTCTGTTTTTTCTGGGTACAACCGCTGTTATGGTGTGTTTTGTTATGACGTCTGAAATTACTTTTATTAACAAGTTGGTTGCTACGTTTGCGTCAGTTGCTGAGACTATTTCAGTGAGGTCTAGGTTTTCTAAGTCTGCTTTTATTTCCGCGTCGTTTGTACGAGATAAAGTTCTCGTTGGTTGTTGGGCGGGGACAATCCTGTCTATATTTAAGAGGATAGGCAAGTGGTCTGTTATATGGGATTCTAATATTAGTGTTGTACTAGGGAGGTTAGATTTTATGAATAGATGGTCAATGCAGGTATTAATTCTAGTAGGGAAGGTATGTGCCGGAAATAATCCATGGGTGGCGTTAAAAGTCAAATATTCTTCTCGTTGAGAGTCTGTACTATTCGGGTGAATGTCAATATTTATATCACCAACCAGAACAACACGTTTGTTTAGTAGTTTAGAATATACATTATTAAGGCTATTTATAAAATTGTTAAAGTTTTCTTTTAGTCTAAGCGAGGGAGATCGGTAAATGGTGACTATTGTAATGTTATTATCTAATTGACAGGTTAAACAACTTGCATCTACAAATGTTGGTTCTTGAATTTTACAAGTAAGATTTACCTTTGTATAAATTACAATGCCATCGTTCTGATTCCGCGCAGCAGCGGTGGAGTGAGCCACGTATCCCTCTAGGGTGGGTAAGCTACTCCCGCCACGAAGCCAGCACTCCGTTAAAACGATGACGTCTATGGTGATTTTAGGGATTGATGAGAGTAATATACGCAGATGGTCAAAGTTTTTGTTAATACTTCGAATATTTATATGAAATAGATTAAAACCATGAGAAGATTTAATATATTCTAAGCAGTTTTCAGGCAGGCAGACATATGAATTAGTTGCTTCGAGGGTGTCTAGTTCATTGTTTATATTATTTATATTAGCCATTGATTAAGATAGTATAAATTATGTTATTATGGACGAAGATTTCTACAAAACGCACTAGGAGGCGTAGGATGTATATGTGTTGGTATGTAGTATGTAGGAGAAGTGTGTTTGAGCGTGTGAGAGGTTCAGTATAAGGTATACAGGTATGTGTGGTTATTTTGACAATTATTGCATTAAAATATTGACCATTAAATTCACAAGCATTTCTTAAACTTTTAAAAATAGTGTGAACTGTAATATAAAAATTATTTAATAAAAATAAGGTGAGGAATGCTTTAGATTGATTTAGTGTTAATAAGTAAGCTAGTCACATACATTTCTTCATTACATTACATTTTTAAAAAGTAACAATGTTTACCTTTCGACGACCAAGCGACAGCCGTTTGTCGTGCTGCTATTGTCTTTCTATTGTGTCTCGAATGATGTGTGTTAGAAGTTTTAAATAAATAGAACGGGAGTTTTTAATGAGAATTATGTAAGTTGTATTTGCAATCAGTAGACTACACAAAATCTAAATTTATGGCCAGGCGTAATTTCAGTAGAATAACTCACATCCTAATACACCTTCCATGTAAGGATTTCAACCTGATTGCTTAAATTATGCAGAATTCTAGCAACCAGGTTCTAAAACTAAATATTCATATCATACGCTATCTTATTGAAGCACCTATCTATCTTGCTTCTAGTTCGCAGCTTGCTCGAACACACGTTCCCTAATAAATTATTCCTTCAGACTTCAATGAAGGCACTAATAACTTGTATCGTTAGTGTAAAACGCTCGCGTAGAATACGATCATAGTAGATCTATACAGATTATAAGAAAATTTGTTTAGGCAGCTGTCCCAACAAAGACGGGGATGTGACAAGATAAATAAATCCATAGCTACAAAATTATTTCGAAGGTTGTCAAACTTTGGAATTTACTTAGAAAGGACAGCGAGGGTCAAACTTAAGAAGTTTTGTTCGGAAAAGGGTTAGTCGAACTAAGTATATATTGAGGGGAGGACTAACTGAGGAATTTACTTTCAAGTCTGTGAGAGGAGGGGGACTAAACTCTAGAACACATAACCCGCGCCAAAGTTTACAGGCCTGAATGTCTATTGAATAATATATTCTTGGAACACACATTTACAGAACAAATATTAGTTTGGAGTTAGCTATGACGGATCAGGGCGTTTGTGTATGTGTGTAACATAGTTTGTTAATAAACCTCGAATACAGGAGAAAACACTAGAGTGGGACAACATTAAATAAGGTTTATTTTTGTACCATTTTGGTACAGAACCCTAAAAAAACGTACGGACTTAGGTTCTAGTTATGGTTTATTCTTTAGTTCAGTAAAGACACTCACTAAACGGAGTCGAAGAATTGAGTTTTAATAAAGTGTAAAAAACATAGTTCACGATTTATTTATTTATTTACACTTTATGCACAAAATTCATGTACAGAGGCGGACTTAATGCCTTAGGCATTCTCTACCAGTCAACCATCGGTAGTGCAGAGATATGATGGCAGGTGCAAATATGCACGAAGTGTGCACGATTGGCGCAGTAATAAAGTGATGGCTACTGCTTTAGGTCTCCGGATCAATTCTAGTACGAGACAAATATTTTAGTGAGAAATCCTAAATGCGTGTGGGCAAAGTTTTTAAGAATATAAACAAAGTCTTATTTTCTATTTAACAACGCATAAATTATATACATGTCAGTCAATAAGGTGAGTTCATAGGCCATCAAATGCTTGACAAATAAATGATTAAAACTAATTAGTCACATTGATAAGATTTTCTCTTCTCTGAAGCTTCAGGCTTCCCGCCGGCGTTGGTCCGGTCCCTAAAGAGAAAATTATGGTCACGCGAATCGAGCTGGGTACATTCATTAACATTTAGGGGTGCTACCAACTTTGAGTTTGTAGAATTTGTGATTACTTTTGTTTAATAGTTTTTCCATGACATAGTAAGTGAGGGACTCTCTACTTTTGAAATGTGGATGTACGGTATTCATAAAGTTTATAATCGCAAATTACGTGAGTTAGAATAAAGGTATTTCGAAGTACGTGATTTAGAATGTTTATTATACTCTCACAATGTGAATTTATATAGTTTAAAAACTGTAAAGTGCCACAATAACATTGTGAGAGAAATAAATAAAACTTTATTATTTATTATTATACCGATGTACGGAATCTCGAAAGTTATAATGAATTACTAAATTTTGAATGTAACAGCGAAGTAAGGGACTTCGCTGTTACATTAAAGTTAATTATTCTTCACCACTCTACCGAATTAATTTCACATTATAAAAAGTAAGATACTTGTAGTTAATACTACTATATGGGGGTCGAGAAAAAACTGTAGTTAGGGGTCGAGTGGACACTTTAATTCTTGGGGGTCGAGGGGACGAGAGTGGACTCAATCTGTATTTGTGCTTTTGGCATAAGCGCCAACGACTACAAATCTTAAATTTATCTTGAACATTACGTACATCGTGAGAAGTAAACGTGATGATCATCGCTATGAATAGATTTATCTTTTTAGGAATTATTATTATGAGTTATTTTATTAATAATATTTTATGAGGAAAAATGGTAAATAAAACTACTACGTGGCGTCGTCGTCTCATCATCTCCCTAGCCTTTTCCCAACCGTATTGGGGTCGGCTGCCAGCCTAACCGGATTCAGCTGGATACCGGTGTTTGACGTGGAGCGACTGCCTATCTGACCTCCACAACCCAGTAACTGGGCGACCCGATACCTCTTGGTTAGACTGGTCAGAGTTTCTGGCTAACCAGTAACGACTGTCAAAGTTCTACGAATGACAACCGGGACCAACGGCTTTACGTGCTTTCCGAGGCACGGGATGTCAGTGATGTCTAAGATAAACTTTAGAAAGTACATATGAATTGAAAAAGTCACATTGGTACTTGCCCGGATTCGAACCCACAACACACGAGGCGGGCGCCTTATCCACTGAGCCATCACGACATCCGTCGTGGCGTCGTCGTCTAAACACGCTTTTTGTATGGCAAAACATCACAAAAACGAGTCCCTTATTTTCTTTCATAATAAATGAACACAAAAGCCAAGCTCTGTCGTATATCAGGTGTCCGTATTACCTGCTTTCAGCAAGGTGTTCGAAAGGATAATGCTCAATCAAATGCTGATTCATTTTAACACCAATAAAATCTTGCACGATCAGCAGTTTGGTTTCACTAAAGGGCGTTGCACAACCGACGCCGGTGTTACTTTATTAAAACACATATATACTGCGTGGGAAGAAGCACACGATGCCATTGGGATCTTCTGTGACCTTTCCAAAGCATTTGATTGCGTAGATCATAACACATTACTTTTGAAACTCCAGCATTACGGACTGGGTAAACTTGCGCAAAGTTTGGCAAAATCGTATTTAAATAATAGGCTCCAGACAGTTCAGATAAATGGGGTAAATTCTGATGGTTTAAAAGTAGAAATGGGAGTTCCACAGGGCTCAATTCTGGGTCCCTTTCTCTTTTTAGTTTACGTAAATGACCTCCCACACTTATTAAAAAGCCAGCCACAAATGGTATTGTTTGCCGACGACACTTCCTTGATTTTTAAGATAAACAGGAAGGCCAATAATTTTGATAACATTAATAATGCTTTACTTCAAGTACATAATTGGTTCACGGCAAATAATTTAGTATTAAATGGAAATAAAACTAAATGCATTAGATTCGCTTTGCCAAATGTCAAAAGCAATAACTATGACATAGTATTGAATAAGGAGAAACTAGAATTCGTCACTGAAACTGTTTTCCTAGGGATCACGCTTGACTCAAGGCTACAATGGCGTCCTCATTTAGCATCTCTCGCAAGACGCCTAAGTTCGGCAGCGTATGCCGTTAGGAAAATCCGGCATTACACTGATGTAGACACCGCGAGGTTAGTTTACTTTAGTTATTTTCACAGTGTTATGTCTTACGGGATTTTACTGTGGGGACGAGCTGCAGACATCGAGTCTATTTTTATTCTGCAGAAAAGAGCAGTCAGAGCCATTTACAATCTTCGTATGCGCGATTCCCTACGGGAACTGTTTAAGGAAATTAACATTATGACGGTACCTTCTCAATACATTTATGAAAACATCATGTACTTTAGGAAAAATCTCCATCTATTTGGTAAAAGGGGCGATAGACACAATTATAATACAAGAAATAGGGACCAGTTAATCCAACCTGGTTTTAGGCTGGCTAAAGTAGATACTTCCTTTATGGGGTACTGTTTAAAGTGTTATAATAAAATACCTCCCCAAATTACTCAACTAACTGAGACTAAATTTAAATCTTATATAAAACGCACATTATGTAGCCGAGCTTATTATAAATTAGGGGATTACATTAATGACCAAAATGCTTGGCTGACTGCTGGTCCTGCTCCACAACCGTGTAATTAATTAGTATTCGACGCTAGTGTTGATTGTAAAACTACAAAAATAATAGTATTGTGTCGAGTCAAAGTGTTTGTTTTATATAAATTCACATAGCATACAATGTGAGCACTATGTTCTTTGCATTTCTTCTGTCTGTCATTGACTGAATGTACTCTGGCAGCTGGGAGTTTGTCATGCTCACTCAAATGTCTCACTGACGGTGGCGTGTGTGTTGGATCATTTGGTTCCCTTCAAAATGGTTGAGCTATTTGGTGCCGATCCACACGTCATGTCCGTGAACGGGCGCTGTCTGCTGAGACTGGTCATCTCTTAGCTGCCACAGTTATTTTAAATTTTGTTTTGATTCCATAAAACAATATGTCTTCTTACATTATGACTTGTTACGTTGTTCTCACATAGTACTTTAAATTCTACAATGAATGATGTAACCAAATTTTTGTAATCTATTGATTTTTAAAAGAGTGTCCATGGAGTTTCTTGCTCGCTCTTCTCCATGAGACCTACTCCTTGGAACGAGCAACTAGCTTCATTTTTCTGACGGACTGACACCTTGACGATTCAAAAGTACCTGTAAATGGTTTATTTGAATAAAATAGTTTTGAGTTTGAGTTTGAGTATCATATTTTAAAAAGCATATTTTCCTTCGTACAACAGGGAAAAACAAAGTGAATAAAAATACAACCGACACGAATAAATCAGGTTGGGACTTGGGACAGAACTAAAGTGTAAGATCACTTTAGCTCTGTCCCAAGTCGTTGGGTATGAGCGGAACGAATTGTACCCACAATGTTGTACGAACCGTTACCCTAAAGTAGGGTACATTGACAAAACAATATTTGACAATGTTACTTAAAGAATAGCTTAAAGCTCAGTGTGACTCACATTCGAGAACGAACGGTATTTATTACAAGTACAACGCGTGTTTAAGCTTATAAATAATATATTGTTAGTTGTATTATATTATTCATTTTTAATACTAGCAGTCTCCCGCGATTTCAGCTTATTCAGTTGCTTACTCGGCTTGTGTAGCCGTTTACAGCATATATTTTCTAGTGATATTTATTTAGAAATTGGTAAAAAATACCCAAGGTATTAAATCGGTTCAGTAGTTTCAGATTTTACCAATTACAAAATTTTTTTTATGTAATATTATGGGCCTCAATAAATTGTCAGATAATTGAGAACTGATATCCTAGGTTAAATTGTTAGATAACTGAGATCTGATATCCTGAATTCCTGATACTCGAAGCTGGAATCAAGTAGTTTCTCTAACCTGGAACATATTTTTACTTCACTACCCATGTTATTATTATTTTTATTTGTATGTAGAAAATAGATAATTTGCATAACAACAAACCACTGTTATTTAGCGTGAGTTTTCGCAATGCAACACCGATATTTTTATCTAACCCTGGCGTTGAGTTAAATTACCTTGAACTGTTCCAAAATGAATATTCTAGGGTAGAAGCGACTTACAGCAACCAACCCGTTATAAATTAGAGGATAAAGTCGCGTCTCTCCTAACCTGTGTCGATCAATATCTACTGAATAAATAACTTTACTTATGTTTGTTTGTTTGTAACCTCGTGTTACGCCCTCTGAAAGGCGCCGAATTGAATTTCCTCTTACCATCAATTTTTTATGATATTTTGCAACAATTTTATTGTGTTTGCTCTATGGGTTGTGTTTACTTTGAAATTTGTATTGGGGAAAACGTTTTTGAGTTACCGTTTGTTGTGGTAATGTGTTGTAATGTAGAATTTTGTTCAGTGGTAATTTTGCCCGTAGCTTTATCAATGATTGGATATAATGATTTTGTGTGTATCGATATTGACTTATAAGAATAACAAGAGAGATCTTCTGGTAAATAATAAAAAAATCTTTAAAAACTGTCTTAAAACTGCTCAGTAAGAATTTTTACTCGGTCTGTTATAATGTTATGTATATTTTTTTAACGCTTTTTGTAACCAAGTAATTTATCTTATATTATGGGTTACAAATATAATATAATAAAGCACACATATGTATAACTCACTTACGCAAACAACTAGACTTTGAACTTATATGCCATACGAATCAAATCCCTTGTGTGAATCAAATTCGCTACACCCAGCAAAGCAGCCATTTCGCCAACCTTGCCGGCGATCTCTTAACTATAATTTATTAATTTCCACTAATAGCTAAGATTGTATTTAAATATCTTCGTCAGCCCTCTAGGGCCAATGCCTGTCGGGGTTGCGGAATAGTTCTAATAGTTACCGCGGCCACGGAACATAAAGGGCAACCGAAGGAACAAGACGCACTTCTCCCGCCCTGGGCTGGGCGGAAAAGTGTTTGATGATTTCCCATCCAAAAGAACAAAGGAAGCGAATAAAGATTAACAAAAATAAAGCACAACTGCACTAATTATCCTGCTGGCTGTACGGAAATAAACAATATGGCGGATTTTCTTTCATAAAAATAGACCTGTGACGAGTTTACACATACTTATTTTCGTGACGAATTAACTTAGTGACGAATATACAATAACCCTTATTAACGACCAGTTAAAACAAATATCATTCTATTTTCATCCCTCAAGATCCTGTACAAGCAAGTTGATATTAAATTCTACCTTCCCAGGTACCCGTTACTTTATAAAGGTCATAGGTCAAAGGTTCGGCAACTCTGATTTGAATATAACTTCAGCTTTATGCTTGCTTTTGGCAAGTAATATAACAGAGGTTTATGAAGGCATGGTAGGCATTTTGGCTGCTGCATTTCGTCCGCTTCAGTCAAAACAGGAATTTCATAATTATTAATATTTTTGAGGGGTGTTTCAGACGACAGCTAATTTTGTACGATCAGAAGTTAAAACCTTTCATTGTCAAAATTAGGTTAAATAAATCCTAATTAATCCTTCGAACACACGTGATTCGAGACACAATAAAATGACAATAGCAGCCCAACAGACGGCAGTCGCTTGGTCGTCGAAAGGCTAATTATTTTTTTATCTATCGTCCGAAACACCTCTCTAAGATTTTGTTGGTATGTCAGGATTACTGTAAGAAGAATTTTTGAAAGCATAATAGTTAGAAACGAATGTTTAGTTTATTATGTTTTAGAATGTTCTTTTTAATATTTTTAATCATTGTAATTGGTTACACCGTATCGATAAAAGTAAAATAAATAAATAAATCAATCACTTTTTAAAAATGTTGAAAGTAATGAAATTCCCGTTTCGACCGGATCGAACGAATCTCAGCGGTCGCAATACCCCCACTCCGTCTTTATGAAAGCCCAGACTATCGCGTGAACTACGACCGTTGTCTTTAGACACGCTTTGTTTGGCGAGTTAGTAGTGACACCTCGCCTTACATTGTGTACAGAACAGATTAGGTTTATTGGCACGAGCTTTCTCTCGAGCGTAGTTTTATCTCTACTAATATTATAAAATAAAATACATTTATTGCGAGCCACCTTAATTCAACCTTTATTCTTAATAAGTGCACACTTGGGGGTTACACACACATTAATCAGCTCTATTCGCGTTGCAAAGAACGATTTGGTCACACTTATACAGTTCTACTTTAATCTGCCGCGTTCAGCGTTGTAAGAATGAGAAAATCCGTCCAGCATAAGAAACTTAACTCAATTATTAAACACTATTCAGCTTATTTGTTCATTTTCGTGTAAATATCGAGCGTAGTTTTATCTCTATTAATATTATAAAATAAAATATATTTATTGCCAGCAACCTTAATTCTTAATAAGTACTCACTTGGTGGTTAGACACACTTAATCAGCTTCATTCGCGTTTCAATGATCGATTTTGGTCACGCTTATACAGTTTTACTTCAATCTACCGCGTTCAGTGTTGTAAGAATGAGAAAATCCGTCCAGCTTAAAGAACTCCTTTAAATTACTAAACTCTATTAAGCTTATTTGTTCATTTGATTCGTGTAAATCAAAAAACAATTACATAAATCAACAAATATACAATGAGTATTAACTTAGTCTTAAAAGGCAAATGGACACAGTTATGTAGATGTACACAGTTATGCAATAAATATATCTTTATCTTGGATCTGACTAAGTGTGCGTAGTCCCTAATACAAATTTTAGGTGACGGACAAAAGCGACGAAGATGCGACAAATTTTGAGTAAAACGTGTCAACACACTAGAGTCAGATCCGTACTAATATTATAAAAACGAAAGTAACTCTGTCTGTCTGCCTCTTCTTCACGCCTAAACCACTGAACTGATTTGAATAAAATATAGTCTGCAAACTGAGAAAGGACATAGGATAGTTTTCATCCCGGAAATCCCCCGGGAACAGGAACTATTCCACGCGGACGTAGTCGCGGGCTAAAGCTAGTAAAATTTATATAAAAAATGTTTCACGGATAGATAAATATCGCCCCTTAATTATAGGTATTGGTAGAGTGTGAGAGTTCCTATTAGTAAGTATCTGGCGCCAGTGTAAGTCAATCTTATTTAGGGCGATGACAGTCGCCAGACTTGTTTATTTTCAAACCTAGTTTAGATAAACACCATATCATTAGCCTAACAATAAATGCTCATTCATGTCATTAACCTTTGTTATACTCAAAGGCGTGGGCGTCATACATTTTCAGTCAATCGTGTCGTGCAAACAGTACTGTTGACCTAGCTTTATATTTCTTATACGACTTTGAATCTCATTATTAAGATAGGAAAGGTTCAAAATATAAAAGGGGACTTCCCTTTGTATTTCACCGACAAACTTCAAACAAACTTCGGAACATTTATTTTTGAACTTAATGATTGTGAAAAAGTTTTCCGCTCTCAATCCACTTACTGTTCTAATTGTGGGCTTTTCTTTAATTTATTGAGTTATTTTCACGCCAACGGTTTGGGAGGCGAACATTATTGATTTATTCAAGTATGACGGTTTCGCCACCACTCTTCACTTATTCAACCTTCGAACACACGTGATTCGAAATAATACTAATTTTCTTTTATATAATTAAAATTTGAATTTTTAACTATAATACTGTTTTGCTAATCCAGATTTGCATGCCTCCTGGTAAAATATGGCCGAGCTCGCAATGCACCTAACTAAAAACCACATGTTATTGTATTACCCATATTTGCAAATAAACTATCTTTATCTTCGAGACATAATAAAAAATAGTAGCAGCCCGACAGCTGGCTGTCGATTGTTCTTCAAAATGTTAAACATTCTAATATGGTCTTTATTTATGCAAATAATATTTATCACTAACACTTTAACAACTAAATAACACAATCAAACTTGAAACGCTTGACTCGTCATCGATCCTACCAGGCACGTATGATAACTCCATTCGTATTAGTTAGACAAAAATCTAATTAGCAACGAACATTGAACTCAAAGGAGTCACGATAAGTCATTCAGCGTGCGTGTGAGCAAATTGAATACTACTCATACAGAAGCTCATTTACGTTCTCTTCAAACATTAATAGAATAACTGGATTGGAATAAACATGTCTAGTTAGCTTTGAGTGAAGTTTCGCTTTGAAGGTGGCTGGGGGAGGGTTGTGAAGCCGCGGTTTGCCCTTTATCGTATTCTTCACTGAACTTTGTTTTCAACTCGAGAAACTTAGGTAATGAGAACGGTTGGATGTTCTCTCGAAAGAGATAACTAGTTCTGCAAGTCGTTTGCACGACCGTAGCCTGCTTCAATCTTCAGAGTTTTGTGTAAGAGATTTCGTCAACACAGATTTAATGAGGCAAATATTATAAGGGCCGCGTAAAAAATATTCGCTCCTCTAATCGGCTCTAGACTGAAGAAAGCTTTTGCTTTTACAAAAAGACACTTTAAGAAAATACAAAGAACGAGGTCAGCCTTAAAGCAATTATTTCCAAGGAGGTTATAATCTTACATCTATACTAATATAATAAAGCTGAGAATGTTTGACGTGCTAATATCAGAAACTGCTGGTCTGGTATTGAAATAAAATATTTGTTGTGTTGGATAGCCCATATATCCAGGAAGGTTATAAGCCATGTAATATCACGGTACAGACCACGAGAGCGGAGCAGTAAAACGCGGGTGAAACCGCGGGAGACAGCTAAGACAGAATAAGCAGGAAAATGGTGGAGAGTGTACTCACAATAAAAGGACAAACTTTAAAAGCGTGTAATATAGGACGGTGCGTAAATTGCCTATAAATTTTCACGTCCCCTTTGAACTTTATATAAGGAAAAATATTTCTCGGAATTCGTTCGAAGTCTTTTATAGGTCTTAAATTATTTGGAAGGTAGATTCTGTCGCCCGTGGCAATAAGACAGATTTATTTGGGTGTGAAGTATTTGGTTGAAAATCGTCTTGGAGATTTTAAATTGGCACCAAGTAGGACAAAGACGGAATATAGAACGGAGTCTGATTCAAGCGTTTGTTCTAAAAATACAGTCATACTTTCTGTCTACTAACTAATTAAGAAGTACTTTATGTTGAACAGAGGCGACCTACTTTATAAGATCCAATGTCTATTTATAGTTTATACAATTTACTAATCAGACTTATTATTATTTACAAGTCTGTACTTCTATTTTAATATAATAAAGCTAAAGAGATTTTTGTGCGTGCTATAAGAAGCCAGACTTATGAGGATAATTATTTATACTTATTTGTATTTATACTTACTGAGGATAAGTGGATTAATAGTCAAGGATGTCCAGTTGTCCGTTCTGTGTTTTTGGCACTGCTCCCGTTCAGATGCTAAATTCTGAGCTATATTATTGTAAAGTTTCACTTAAATTCGTTCTGTAGTTTTTACGTGAAAGAGTAACAAACGCACCTACAAACTTTCACATTTATGATACAACATCTGAAAACGTGGACGACAGCTACTAAAATAGACGAAAACAATGACAGATAAGTAACATACCCAGTTAATAAAGTCGCAACTTTAAACCCCTAACTTCTCAATAGTCTTGATTCAATTTCAAGACTTGTTTCAACAAAGACCAGAGACTACATACTTCAAGCGAATGTTGAAAATTCTTTCAGTAACGACAGCAGGCCCCCTCCCCCTTCCCCTCCCCTCTCAGTTCTTGAGAAGGAAGTTGTGTGTACTCTGGCAGTGAAGGGCCAACGCCGTGCCAAGTGCTGGCAATGGCTTTACATGTCACTTTAATTTTTCTTTTTCACGGCAAAAACGTGTTTCTTAGTTCAAATAGACGCTTGACATTGAATATTTAAGTGGTTAGTATGCAAAAGTAAAGTTGGTTGTCGGGTTGTATATTTGTTATTGTCTTTTCATGTTAACTAGTGGGCTATATCTATGTTCGGATAATCAAGTTATTATGCAAAATATAAAGTTGATTGCTAGGTTGTATATTTGTTAATAACATTTAATGTTAACTAGTGGCATCATCATCAATGTTCCAAATTCGACCGAAATTTATAATGGTATTTTATTTTACTAGCTGTCCCGAGTCCCGGTCTGTTTCACTCCCGTAATTAGGCGCAATGTTATACAGCCTTATTCGATAGTGGCCGGGTCATTCGACACATTTTTTTTACTTTAATCTAGAACTTCCTGACCTAATTATGCGAAACTATATACTTGTTGTGCGTGTTCTATGGTCCGGTATGATGAATAAAGAAAAGGATGATTTACTAAATTAAATGTCTTTATATTTCAATTCCACAATAGTTTGTTAACACTAACTATAGTTAATACACGTGTCGGGTGTCGAGGTAAGTGTCGAGGCAGGGCGGTGTTCAGCAGGCGACTGGCGAGCCGTCCGCTCGCGTTCTATACCTTACTCAAAAATACGATTCAGCAATTCGCAGTTACCGAGTCGCTACATCACACTCCCCCTTTCTCCAAATTTTTTCCAAAAAAAAATTTAAACAATTGTTTCTTTCAAAATTATACCATTATCGTAGCTATGCTATGTTACATCACTATTAACGATACTCTCACGTCTCTACGCTTACAATGTTACAATGTTGTTTACAATAACATTCTATACTTATCAGCATTCCCACAGTATGCTGCCTATTGTTACACATTTATCGCCCACATTGGCTCATACATATCTTAAACTCTAAAATATTTGCGGTCTCATCCTTGCTTTTGCTCCAAGCCGACTTTAAATTGTATAAATAAGAAAAAAAATATATATATATATATTTATATAAAAATTAAGGGTAGTTATCATAACCTGCGCTCTGCAATCAATAATTAACACCCGTAAGGTCGGCAGCGTACAGTTATGATAACGCCATTCACAAAATAAATACACATAACACAAGTTTGGACACACCGATTACACGTAACAAACTCTATAAACTCACTTATTTTTACCGAATTGCTTTTGCACATTTCACTTCGCTCCGCTTACTAGACAAATCCCGTGGCGGTTGCGGCCGGTGCTGGGCTAGCCACCGTGCCGAATTGTCCTGGCAACGTTGTCCCTGATAGTATCAAAGGCACTTCCCTTCTTAGCCAATCTCTCGCGTGGCCTACGCAACCTCTCTTGATGGCGTAACATAATAGTATGCCCAATATTACGGCGATGATAATAAGTACTATTCCGAAGTAGTTCAGTTTGCTTTCTAACTGCTGTCCTGCTACTACTTGAGCCTGCGTGGTGGCTATGTATTCTCTGTTTATGTTCCAATCTGCCGTCTGCTTCCTGTGCGCGTGCGACTTCGTCGAAGTCGATAGCCGCGTCAGCAACTGCGTTATCGTTTCCGTTGACGTATTGTATGTCGCTCGTGAATTCGCTAATATACAATAACTGCCTTGTGCGCCTAGATGTTTCTTCACCGGTACCTGCCAGCCCATATGTGAAGTCCAGTACCCTTGAATTCGATACCTGTCCGACTTCGTGATCGCGTTGAGTGCACGATAGTCACCACGGGGTCTACTTTGTCCGTTCTTCTTGGGCACCACGTGTCACCACAGGGTCTACTTTGTCCGTCCTTCTTGGACACCACGTGTAGTGCACTCGCCCACGGACTCTTCGATGGACTCTGCCGCTGTTGCTGGAACTGCTCCTGAAGCACCGGGTACCGTTGGCAGGCTTATCTCGGGAACTTATGCGCGCACGTTGCTATGTAACCTCACTTTACAGGTTACGTTGTACTTTGCACCACGCGGTTGTCTGCCCCTGCCTCGACACTTTTTTGATGAGCCGCCTACTCTGATTTCTTAAACGGAATTTCGAAAACGTCGGAAGGTCACCAGTGTTGTGCGTGTTCTATGGTCCGGTATGATGAATAAAGAAAAGGATGATTTACTAAATTAAATGTCTTTATATTTCAATTCCACAATAGTTTGTTAACACTAACTATAGTTAATACACGTGTCGGGTGTCGAGGTAAGTGTCGAGGCAGGGCGGTGTTCAGCAGGCGACTGGCGAGCCGTCCGCTCGCGTTCTATACCTTACTCAAAAATACGATTCAGCAATTCGCAGTTACCGAGTCGCTACATACTTATAGAAAATGTTAGTTAATTCGTATAAAGTTTTTGCTTCACGTATTGATAAATAGATTACATGATTTCTTGTCTTAAACCGTCAATTTGTCTTGCAGAGAGATAATAATATTATCTTAATGTGTGTTGCGTGATGGATTTAATAATGCTACCTATTTACATTTACTTTTGACCTCTGTAACCTGAATTAAGTTTTGACAGTTTGTGAGGATTGTGAACGCTATTGATTTCAGAAACAATATTGGTCAACAGAAACAAGATAGAAAAAATAACAATCATGAGACCTTAGTTTAGTTACAATATTAGCCTACTAGCTTTTTTCGGTACTTTGCTCGAGTGAATAGCAATGCAATGTCACAGATTAAAAAGTAGCCAATGTTTTTTCTGAAACCCGCCTTATAATATAAGTGATGGAGGTTAACAAGTTGTGTACAAATATCATGTATTTGTCGTAGGTTTTTCACAAAATTTGGTTTTTGATCAAAAACCTAGGTTTTAGTGCAGGCATTAGTGACTCATGGATGTGAAATTTTTATAAATAAAAAATTGTTTCCCTTCTACTAAGTTACAAATGATGGTAGATTGTTTTATTTATTTCATTTTAATTGATTTTGCCATAAAACAAAGCAATTTTGCCCAGAACTTCATCATAAACCTAAACTAGTTCAGGTTTTTCATCAAAAATCTGGACTGTAAAAGGTTTATGATGAAATTGAGTTTATAATTTGTCATCTTCCGGTTTTTTATCAAAAACCAAGGTTTTTGATCAAAAACCTAATTTGGTAAAAAACCTGCGACATATACACACAACACAGTTTTATCCACATGCCTATGTTTATAAAGTAGAGCAGTACATGCAAAACTACAAGTATTATCATTAGTATATGGTTTTACGGTACAATTTTATACTGCAATCAATTTCGTCGAAATTCGGTTCCAGGATTATCCATGAAAGCGTGTCCATTTATAATAATAAAGTATGGAATTACGTTTTATACGATATTTTTTTATTTTATTTTATTTGATTGGGACAAAAACAGTTATACGTTACAGCATTGACAAAGAAATAATGATACATTATAATTGAGAAAACGTATAACCCACACTATTGTCCACGGAGTATGATGAAAACGGACGCGTGTTAGTTAGGATATTTATAATTTATGCGTCTTACTAATAAACGCTGCATAAAGTTATGACAGGTTTATACGTCAAAAAATGTATGGTTACACAGGCTTTATTCGTTGCATAACTTTACACAGTGATTATTAGTAAGGGCATAAGTGTTTAACAGAAAAACAATGTTGTAACGATATAAAAAATAAAGCAATGATTATATTTTCACAGTGCGCTGTAAGGTTAGTCTAGAGTTTCCAATTAATCTATGGATTAACTTACCACTGGATAAACTTAGAGTTTGTTTTAAACTGTAAGTATCAGAGAAAGTTTCAAGTTCATTTAACGAAGAAAACGGGCCAACACTGTTAAGCAATCTACTAATAAATGTAGACTTTTGATTAATTAATAGAGTTTTGATTGGGTAATTTAATTTCGATTAAAGTTACTTAGCACTATTAAAATAACAAACAACGAACTCCTAGTCATGGAAACTTTTGTGTGTTTAATTTAGTAATTCACAAAGAGCTCTCTAGTTTTATGAAACATCAACCTGTCAAAAACCATAAATAAAAGATCAGCTGATCTTCACCTAAACAGGCCTCAAAAGCCAGCTTCTAAATATTTTAAAGAAAGTTCGCAAAAGAAGGCGGTAGGTCATTTATAATATAAGTAGGTCACACGTACTGTGACCTTAATGTATTCTTCAAGGGAACCTTCGTATCATACGACAAACGCAGCCTTCCGCAGGTAACCCCTTGAAGGTTTTAGAAATAGTTGCATATTTATTCTGCGTGCTGGTAAGTAATGTTACATCATAGCTATGTTATTTAAAGCTTTGCGCGGTTACATATACGTGTGTATCTAGTTACGATTTTGATTGCGGTTTCGTTTCTGAGGATTTTATACATAAAAGATAATTATATTACTAGCTTTTGCCCGCGGCTTCGCTCGCGTTAGAAAGAGACAAAAAGTAGCCTATGTTACTCACCATCCCTTCAACTATCTCCACTTAAAAAATCACGTCAACTCGTCGCTCCGTTTTGCCGTGAAAGAAAGACAAACAGACAGACAGATACACTTTCCCATTTATAATATTAGTATGGATAATGTCAATATCTTTATTTCTTGTAAGGGGAACCTTAGGAATTGTTTAAGAAATATTCCTAAGCTCTCATCTATGATATAAAAGGAACTCGCATGCAAATTGTTACGGCCAGCTCAATTCGTTTGGGCTGCGCGTTGATTCATCAGTCAATCATACAATTGATATTAGTTGACTCACCTGCCGTGCAATGGATGGAGTCTCATACATACTCTGCTAATCTATAGGGTGAAATTTATCTTTAATATGTATTTTTAAATTATATAAATATGTTTATCACTATTATGGTTACCGTAGTACAAGCTCTGCTTAGTTTGGGATCAGAGAGCTCTGCTTTGTGTGAGTGGTTCCAAGATTTTTATTTAATTATCTATGTATTTATCCTTGTATGTGGTTTTCCCACCTTGAGGATGCATTTCGAAAAATTGCTGTGACACCACTCATATACTTATACTGCATTGGGTCAGCATTCCAACAAGACTGGAATGAGATTACGCATAAAGTCGTTGATCCTGTTCCCGATTTCTTTTAATCTTGCTAATGTTTTTATTTAGAATACAAATTACAAAGATAACTTCAAAATTAGGCAAGCAATGTGGTTAATCCAAAGAGAACAGAAAGGTATTAACCGCATTGCCCTACCTTTCCCCTTGCAAGTACGATGTAACTTATCCTCAATGGCACAGCCGCTAATAAAAGGAGCTTATCCCTACCGGCGTATTTTTGAACAGATGCCAGTTCGCGTAGTACGCGACCAATCGTAGACGTGACCTTGTAGCGTATGAGCTCTTTTAACGCTAATCTATAAATCTATACTTATATTGTGCAGATAAAATTATGTGTTCACTTGTATAAGATTATCACTAACTGGTCCAATTGTACTTTTATTTATTTATACTAATATTATAAATCTGAAGAGTTTGTTTGTTTTATAGACTGAATTGGGTAGTTTCCACCATTAACCAATAAATGTTAGCACAATTTCTATTAAACCTCTTTTAATTTCAGCCCAAAAAATTTGGTTTATTTTCAATTTGCTATAAAATTTAATTTTTAGTTGCTTTAAAATCAATAAATAGATAGTCAACTGAGTTGTTATTTTAGTGACGTCATAAGTCGCCATTGCCATACAAAATCTATTGGAGAATTGCGTTTTGACAGCTCATAAAAGTACGTCAATTGATAATGGTGGAAACTACCGTATTGAAAATTCTTTTTGAATCGTCTATGAAAAATCACGCTACAACCTACGGGAGAGTAGCTGTAACCAATATTACTATATATTCCTCAAATTTCATCTTTGTGCAATATTATAAATTAGCCCTTTTAGTCCTCTTGCAAATCTCCCTCCCTTTATTAGTATAAATAAAGATGAATAGTTAAATGAATGAAATGTAATGAAATTGTTATTCCAATGCCACCGTGCACCACATGCCTTTCTATTAATTCATATTTCTATGACCACAATCGCGACACAACCTTCAATTTTCGTGTTTCTAGGACTAGCGGTTCGGTTGTCGGTACCGCGAATGCTCGGCAACAGCGCTGCTGCTGCACCGCGCGACTTGTATGAAATCAAACGTACGTGCGCCGTACGGCAAATGTACCCCTGCGGCGCTGTTCTGCAACCGTACTACGCGAAAAGCCTAAATGGAAGATCCCTTAAACCTCTAAAATATCTATACCGAATATATCTTTTTTATACCTCTAAAATTACAACAAAACGAGAAAAAAGTATTTACATGTTAATTGGTTGATGTCGCGCTTCCCTCCTTCTATCAATTTCAAGTACTCCTGTCAAATTATTCTTATTTATTTCGTTCGATTGAAATTCAAATTTCGTATCTGAATACATTAATTTTCTTTGCCACTGTTTCATTCCATTCGGCTGTCGAATAAAACTGTTTTGAAGGGAGACAGTTCGAATAATTCATTCCGGACAGATCCCATGGCGAATTGTAAAAAGCTTCGCTTGAAATACATCGATCAAAGGCAAATACACAAAAACGGTCGAATGAATATTTTACGGAGAAAACGTGCTTAAAAATAGTTTAAAAACGAAAGAGAACGTGTTTTTAGAGGTACTGAAATGTATTTTTTATCGTAACGAGATTTTTATGTTGCTACGCTGCTACGAAAAGTGCTACGAGATTGCTACGAGTCTACGCGGTGCATTTTGTTACTTGAGTTTTCTGCTTGACTCAATAGAGAATATATAATTACTTTTTATGCAAGGGAGTTAATTAATATTAAGTAATCATTAAAGGCCTTACCATTTGATCAAAGTAAATTGTATTCCTGTGAACTACTTTTCTTACTTTCAAGAATACTGCTAAAAGGTTCTCTTTATGGTTTCATCTCATAAACATTGTACTTTCCTGATCTTCCGCTACGTTTCTACAAAAAATACTCGCCAGGAAGCACTTACTTTGCAGATACCTTGTATCCGAGAGCACAATATCTCAGTAGCTTGTTTTATAAGAAATATTGAAAAGTGAAACTAACATGCAAATATAACCCATTTTAGTTGGTATACAACTAAAATAGTTTTAAATATTTTAAAAGTGGGGATGTCTTCTTTAGTGTATCGCAGAAAAAAACAAACCTGGCGAATATTAAATAACTATAGCTTCTCCACACGGTTTCACCCGCGTAATAATAGGTTTTTAGTTAGTTACTCCGCTCCTATGGATCATAGTGTGATGTTTTATATCCTATATTACTTGCTAATGACGTAGCTTAAAAAAATTTTTAAATCGGTTCAGTGGTTAAGGCGTCTATTCAATGCAAACAAACAAAGAATCCAATTTTTCCCCTAAATAGTTTTAGAATAGACTAAATGCCCAGCAACTTTAATATAACCCTTTTTTGAATTTTTAAACAATAAGTATAATCAATTATATTAATTATTACCTATAAAAGTTAACTTAAGACAAAAAATAAAAATATTGCCAAAAATAAGCTCCGACGTCATTAGAGATTCATAATTTCAATAAGTAATTAGTCCAGATCCAATCTGTCGAGTAATTATGTACTCCAGCAATTGCAATTTATTAAATTACCGTCCTCATCGTGTCTAGGTTGTCCCTAGCTACCTTAGTATTGGCTTCCAGTGTAACCGCAAACAGCTGTATTACATTGAGCCACTACCTATCAGACCTACATAACCCAGTAACTGGGAAAGACGACCCAGATTAATAAGCTAGCGAAACTATCTATTTCTGGATACCTGTATTGAATGACTGTGTACTTTCTGAGACACGGAATTGACACTATACTTACAAACAAGATGAAACTCTTCTTTATAAACCCAATTACATTTTGCCCAGATCTTCACACTCGTCAGCTTGCTTATGACCACAAAACCTGCCTCAATCAAAATTTAACAATCACTCGTGTACAACTACCTTTTTTTTTTTTTTGGTGAGTGGGAAATCATCAAATGACTTCTCCCGCCATAGGGCGGCGGGAGGGCGTGTCAGACTTTTACTGACTAAAACCCACTCATGTTCCTTCGGTTGCCCCTTATGTTCCGGGGTCACGGTAACCATTATATGCATTCCGCAACCCCGGCAGGCGTTGGCCCCGTTGGGCCCCTTCCCAGGCTGACTCTCCTTGGGGCGCGCGAACACTAACGCGCCGCCGCATGTACAACTACCTTAACCTTTTGACAACCAATTGACAGCCGGCTGTTGGGCTGCTATTGTTTTTCTATTGTGTCCCGAATCAAGTGTGTTCAAAGGATTAAATAGGAGCTAAATCACGAGCTCAACTAAAACCTTTTTTAAGCCAATTCGACGATACGTCACTCTCGCCGCAGCTTAAAGCTCAGTAAATTGCTTATCGCATTCGGCCGGAGTCGCACAGGGACGCAAAATACGCGGTATCCTACGTAACTGATGCCTATGGATTTCAACACCGATTGAGAATTAGGGGCTTATCACACTCTTCATGTTTAATAAGGGGGTGTATTTTCAAGGCTTAATTTTGACAGTGTTTTGTAGGTAGCTTTTCTAGTATTATAAAGCTAAAGATTTAGTTTGGTTGAACGCCCTAATGTTAAGAACTACGGGTTCGAATTAGGTCTTTTTGAGTTGGATAGTCCAGATAGTCATAACATCACGCTGAGGTAGTAGTAACCAAAGATGCAAACGAAACCGAGAGTAACAGTCTAGTTTTCCTGTGTAAAAGCTGTAAGACAACAATTTTATACAAGAGATAAATCAACCATCACCATCTTTCTTTATTTCAAATTGTCGAGTTAAGCCTTAGCCGCCAGATATTGAAATTACCTGACTTAGATAAACCGATTTCATAAAAAAATATACCTAGTGATAAATCTCATTCTGGGAAAAAAAATTGTCAGTTTATAGGTACAAAAGTTATTAAGGTGAGAATTAAATTACATGGTTAACAATTTTTATTTACCAACAATAATTTGATGGAATAGGTCCGTAAAGTGACAAAATATAATTAATGGCGCAAATACCTGTTATTTTTACACGAGACGTTAACATAAAATGTTTAAAAAGTAATTATAATTCCATTTAAAATTCAAAACAAACTTAAAGCTTCTGTGTAATAGATTGATTACAAAACCAAACTTCAGCAAATCACGTATACCCCACATTTCCGGAAAGTCGACCTAAATCAAGTCGAATTTATCCAAACTTTACACGCGGTGTTGACAGTTCATTTGTCCTCCAACTAAAATCTTATTCCTTATTCTTATCACGTTATATTCCCAAGTGGAAGCCGGAACGATTGTCTGTTTATCTTAACGTCTTAAACCGGTCTTCAGACAAAATGTTCAGTGTTTTCAGCAAGTGAACAGTCGCTGTTGTGGAAACCGCTTTATAAACCCGGTTTTACACCCGAAGTGCCATGCAAGACGCGTTTACATTGGTAAATGTAGGGTGAACTGGGAGTTGGGTCAAACATCGACGAATGGTAATTAGGCAATGTGAGGACGTTTTTCAAAGTTTTGATGAACCAGTTTTATCTATTGAGGGTGTATCGTAAAGGGTGTATCAATACGCACTCCCCGGATAGGGTTGGCCGTAAAAGTAACGATTTTATGAATCCCTAAAACGATGGATTTTCTATTGAGAGTGTTCAGCAGTTTGGTTAATTTATGTGAGAAATTATTCTCTTGGATATTTCTATATTAGATCCATGCTGAACAGCCGTCGTAGTGAACACCGCTTTACTACACCCAGTTTTATCCCAAACTTGCCCTGTAAAACGTGTTTACATTGACAGTGTAACCGTGTTGGGAGGACCGGGAATTGGGTCGAACATCGACGAATGGTAATTAGGCAATGTAAGGACGTTTAAGTTTTGTTGAACCAATTTTTTCTATAGGGGATGAAAAACAGAAATGGTATGTCCAAGTCGAAATCAAAACTCGTCGTCGTGTTCAATTCAGTTCTATTATAGGAAATCAGCTGTTTGGTCAATCTATTAAAGGAGTTCTTTTTCGATTTCAGACAAGAAACTCTCAACAGGGCAGTAAGTGAACCACACTTAATAGTTTCACTTACACAAAAATAGTACATACAAGAAGACATTTTTTTTTTGAGACATTTTAACACATACTGTGCCTATTTAAATAAAGTTTTGTGCTAGTAATTGACAGCTAACAAACTCAAACCTAAACGAGCCCTTACCAACGTAAACGACATCGCGGAATTGTGGTTTCAACAAACAAATCTAGAAATATGAATATTGTAAATGTTCAGAATAACAACAAACGAACAGGCTTTATTTAGTCTAACCACGTTCCGTTCTGAAGTGCTGTAGGGAAGCAATTTCGATGGGTAGAAAACTTCGCCCTTTTATTTAACTTAGGGATGAAGTACGGAAACTTAGATTGATCATTTTGTCACACCAGGTCTCGTCATATGTATTTTTGGAGCGGTTTTTCCGGATTACATAAACGGACACCCTCTTAAATATTCAAAGCGGTCTTTTCATATGTAAAATTATGGTTACCTTGTACGGTTACGGAAAAGAAAACGTATGTGTATTGCAACCTTTTCAAGATTTAGGTTGTATTAAATTAAGGTGTAAGTGTACCTTTGTAGAAACTGGGTTTTGTCAGCGGCGTGAAAATCTGTTATTGCGAATACATACGGAGGGCCGAAATTGTGTAGCTCTCGTGACGCTGCGGTCTCATAAAAGGACCTGTAACTTCTCACTTACCACCATAACAACCCGAATAAAATAAAAATGTAGATTACTCCACGTCCAGCAAACATTACGACGATAAATATTGTTTTCCGACTTTTATACTTTTCTCAACTGTGCTCCACAAAATATAGCGTTAGATTTAATCACAGCGGACTGCCTTGAACAGTCGCTCAACTTTTCTAATGACCATAGCGGAGATAAACAGTAGTTGTGTGTGCGTTGGTTCTATCACAAAAGTTTCCTAGAGTTATGAACAGGTGAACATTGCTGGGTAAGGCTAACAATGCGAGGTCACGTTACCCCTTATCACTGGAGCAGGGGCGTAGCCTCCCTTGTATCATAGATATGGGCCCCGCAATGTTAGGGGCCCGACCATGTGAGCCATTTGCGGCTATGAGGTGCAGCACACCGACGCGACGGCCCCTGAATATAGACGGGTCTAACTGAACATGCGATTTTGTATGACTTTCTTTAGACATTTTGACAAACATCCTTATATTGAAAGAGGCCCCATTACGTCACTGTATTGTAGGCCTGGGGTTTATACCCCCACTCACAAGTAATGTGCACTTCCGACTGCCGGAGTAATGAGTGTCTGAACTTTGAATTTAAAGCCACATTTAACAAAGTTTAAATGGTTTCTACTGTTTCGCTGGCTTTTTAGATTAGACTGTTAAACTTGCTATTATACCAACTTAATGGCACGTAGATACATTTATTAAATTCAATGTGTTTTGAAGTCGTAACTATGAGAGATACGTATATAATCCAGCTATTTTCTGTATTCATGAAAATAATGAGAGAATTAACCGACCGAAACTTTATGATGGAACATAGTCACAGAGCTTTTTTTGGGTATGGCTTTGAATAGAACAAATTGGAGTTGAGTGACTTTGATAAGGGCCCTTTAGCTCAATAAACAGTGGTCATGACACTCAATAAAGGCCGCGGCTATCATGCTGTGAATTAATGAAGATAGTATCGCGGGATACGATTGCATTGTTCGTTTTATGGAACCCAGTTTAATGGTGGCGTAAGTTGGATGTGAGTATTCTGTTTAATGTTTAAAATAAACATTTGATGCGTTTATACATGTTTATCGCTTTAGGGAATACTATTTTGTGTTTGATAGTAATACGAAGTGCTTTTGAAATGGCGTGCTGTTTAAATTTTTGTTTTAAGCGTTATAAACTGTATCAGTGCAGTTTATCATTTCATGTCATTCCGAATAAATGGCTATTTTGCCTGTTTAAGAATTATGTGTTTAAGAAGAAAAAAAATATGTCTAAGTCAGAGATTTTTATTTTGTATGATATTTTACCATTATTATGAAATTTGATGCAGAAAGCTGGCATTATTCCATATACCAAAAATATGTTAAATATTAAATAAATAAGTAAGTATAAAAACATCCGCATTGTAAATACACCACAAAAGAGTACTTTCAATTTGTTTGAGCTCTCATCTCGCACTGCAGGCACTCGAAACTTTATGTAATACCAGGCGCAGCTATTCTTGGAACGGATCCAAAACTCAAGGATATCCTGTTATATAACCATGACAGTACTCACCAAGTCCTCGTCGTCATCGGAGAATATGTTGCTACGTTCCTGGGCCGTCATGTCGCCTTACAAAATACAATACAATATTTATCCATGGTTCACACACACATCACCAGATGCATCACTGTTAAACACTGCAACTGCATCCAAAACTCCTTCGTGAAAGCTCCTTGGGAAACCATTGTCAAACTGCACAGCGAAAAAAAAATTAAGTACCTTTTGAATTACGAATTCGATATTCAATTAGAACATCGACAAGTGAAACATCGATGGGTTATCGGGAGCGGCCGGCACGCCCTCTCTATGCGAGGGTTCGGCGCTTACTGCGGTGGAGGGCGGGCAGAGAAAGCACTGCAGCGTCTCGTAACCATGGCAACGGCAAGGCTTTCACGCCACCGCAGCGGAGCGTATGCATTGTAGACAATCGTACACGAGGGAGGTGAATTAGAACTTCATATTTTTATGGATTACTGCAGTGCTCTTTTGAAAATCGAATTGTACAACATCGGTTTTGCTGGGTGTAGTTTGAGTTTTTTTCGCCTACGTAATTAAAATAATTAAATTAAAGCTGAAAATATATTGAACTAGATAGAAATAGGCGCAACAAATTAATTAAAAAATAAATTACATGCATCAAAAAGCGAGCTTTCTTCCTCACCTTTTTCTATGCAATCAGAAAAGAAAACATGAAACTACTTCAACCGCTCACCTTGAACTATAGTAATTTCCTCCTATATTTGTATCTATTCAATCAATAGAGCTATAGCATGTTCTATGAGAGTTTGAAGGCACTCAACAGCCATTATTACGCAACCAGTATGAACTGATCATGCTCGTAAATGACGTTGAAGTACGAAAATAGAACAAGTTGTGTGCAGGTTTCGATTTTATTGAAATGTTTGTGATGTACCTTATTTTCAAAATTATAGGTGTCAAAATCAAATGAAACTTGTAGGTACATAATAATACTGAAACCTGGTATTTAATAATACCTAGTTATATTTTTTCTTGCTTTGTCCTTTCCATACTTCCGATATCGTTCATTCTTCCATTTACATTTATATTCTTCTTTGCGTTTGTCTGAATGCGCTTTCTCTTGTTATCAGGACGGCGACTAGCCGTTATGCATTCAAGCGAAAACTAAAGACAAATTTACAGCTCAATTAAGCAGAGTACTCTCATAATCTTCTTTAATATACATAGTATAAAATAAAGTCGCGACCAGCTGCCTGGTAAATGTGGAAAAATACAAATTCGATTTTTTTTTATAGCTTTGCCTCATACTGCGCGTATTGCCTGTTTATGTGGGTGTGTTTACAAACATAATTATAAATTCACATACATTAATCAAGTCAAACATACACCTGCAAGCTACACTATGTCCTTAAGCGGGAATTGAACCCAAATTGTGCGACAATTAATTAAATTATTATTATTCGCTTCATATACCTATTTAAGAAACTGTTTATACCTTTTTTGTGAGGTGATCCTAAATCTATGACAAAAAAGACGGTTCCTGCTACCGTGAGTCAGGAACACGGTATATACTTGACGCATGATTCGCACATCCGGCCAGATACCAACCTAACCTAACCTAACATTTGACTACAATTTTGTACTAACAATTTTCATCACGGCCAAGTCAAATGACAGCTCGCTTCTAATTACTGAAAGCCATCGTTAGTCACTTGTTTCCCAGAAAGTACAGGCCATCTCAAACGAGAACTTTATAATTATACCCTTAGCAAGACGTGCCGGGTTAAAGAGCCTGTCCACTGTACCGTATCGTACTTTACTGTCAAAGTTTTATGAATCTACCTGGGCTTAGGATGGTGCAAATGCTTGTCTTTTTCTTCAGCCTACATACAAGCTTTATGTAAAAATAATAATAAACGAAAAATACCTTGTGACAATAAACACGGCTATCTGATCACAAAACAGGCACAAGTTGGTTTTTAAGTTAAATAAACAACTGACACACTTTTAAGTCATATACAGACACAGAACAATCACGCTCGTCACACAAAAAAAAATGTCCTGGGAATCGAACCCATGACCTAAGGTTTAGCAGTCACTGACTAACTAGACCAACAGCCCGTCAAATCTTTGTTTAGTACTTATTCGCTGCTAGACAAGTGACATTATAATAGATTGTTAAATGTATAACATTAACATATTCTTACTTAGCATTGTCAACTGTTTTAAACCTTACAAAGGGTTCGAAAGGAAACAGCTGACACTTGTCCAAAGGTGCTGATATGTACTTTTATACTCCGTTCAACGTATATTACAGTGCAGTGGACAAACCCCTTTAGTCAGCTAATTTCATTTCGTTGACCTTCGTTGGTAAAACCTGAAGGAAAGTGGAAATGAGGAGATGTCAGGCGGCCATTAATCATACTGGAAGGACCACGCCGGATGTCCTTAGAAAAAAATACAAAGCTTACGAAATAAATACGGAGTCTCAGCACGATGACAAGTCAATATTGGTGGAGATTTTCGTTTTTTCTGTTGAAATGGATGTCTGGATTTTCGGTTAGTAACAAGAATTGTGGTAAAATAAGAACAAAAGATAAAGAGACTTTTGTGGGCGTGTTTTTCTTCTTCATATATGCGCGTAAATTATTCATTTATGTTATGACATGCTTTTGCCCTCAACTTTACAGTAGGTATAAATTAAATACCACAAAGCTTTTTTAGACACTTCATTTTATTGTGGTATAAACACAGCATAAAGGATATAAAAAAATAACCAACTCGTCACTTTCATAGTTCCATAAAGTTAATTAACCCTGCAGGACTCTCAATAACAAAAGCTTGCTGTAATACCATGCAGCTCTCACCTGAGTTTTGTGTTATTCGATATTATTAATCGTCTATTTAATTATTTCGAAATCCAATTTTGGTCACGACGGCTGGTGACTGTTCAAGAACTCAGTGACCTTGGGTTTCTATTCTAAGTTTTTAGACTGTACCCCAATAACACTTTACCCGATCTCAAAGAAGGACCTCGCCTTGAATTACCCCAGAAGTTTAAAATTAATTAATTGTTGATCTATTGAATGTATATGCTTGACTACTATTTTATGTTAGGTGCCATGTGTGTGTCTACATTATTTACTACTATAATGACAAATAAATGTATTATTACATTATATTACATTAATGGAGCAGTCAAGGCAGGTAAGGACAGTGATTGTTATTTTGGTTCATTTGTTATGTTCCCACCACTTCTACCTTTCTCACAACAACTCTATGTGACTTCAACTCTCCCATTTAAGTTGGGCAACCTTTTGCGCTTCTACTAAAAATACTTTACAGTACCACCATATTCCAGGAAAACTAATGTGCCTACCACAATGCAATTAAAACAATTAGGCAGAAAGTGTGCCCATTAAACAACGGATAATGAATTCAGCGGGCATGAATACAAAACGGTTTGGTCCACAGCGAGCACTAATGGCGATACGCGGTGTCGTCTCACATTGCACTAATCTCAGTACTCACGGAGGTTCAGATTTGATTACTTAGGGGATTTATGGAGAATTTTTGAAAGAAAAACTAAAATTATTTTGAAGTAAACATTTTCTTTTTATGTGGTAGCCAGCGTATTTACTGGTAAGTATTGTTACTAAATATGCGATAGTGAAGTACACATTATAATTACAGCGCAAAGCAAGCGAAGATTGTAGGTTTGAATTTAGGCTAATCTAAAGAAATTCTCAGACATCAAAGACGTTGGTGAAGGAAAAATATCGTAAGGAACTCTAATCAAATGAAAAGAGGACCTTGTTTTGCAGTGGGACAATAATAGAAGAACATTTTTATTATTTATAAATTCTGTATTCGGTTCAAAAAAATTCAATAACATATTTTGGTCTAAGGCTTCGTACCTGGTACCTGGTAAAAGGTAGCGAAGTTTCTAGAATATCATTTTTTTATGAACATAAAACTCATCTTAGTATTGTAATCTGAACATTCAAGGCTCATGGGTTTTACTAGTCGCCATTTTCATTTTCGTGCAGACAGTCGCCCGCGCCACCGTAATGGCCGAAATTACGAGTTAGCCTTAATAAGGTCAACTTATAATGATGATAATAAACACTGAGAAGTTTAACTTATCTGTCTGGCGCATACAAACTAAATGCTTTAGAATAATATTAAAATTTTGATCTCCACTTGCTTTTTCAGCAACAGAAGTTTCACTTTGTAACAATTTTCATCAAAATTGAAGTTTTCCGTGAAAGCGTAAAACACTAACCGATAACATCGCCCTTAGACGCTTAAAATCGACGGAAAATTCTTTCCTAAATATGTCCTATAACTAGCCTATAGAAATCACAAATCCTTGTATCTCAGAGCGCGTTCACCCGATTTTGACGGGGGCGCCAGAAACGCAAGCCTCATAGTCAATCAAAGGTAGAGTGGGCACCTGGGCACTGCTCGATATAACGCGATTGCTAATCGGGTTCTGCACTGCCAGAAAAGTGGCATTTAAGTATAAATGGTAGAATATAATATTGAACAATCTATAAATTTGACATAAGTTTACTCAACATACTGTTTTTGTGAAACTGTTTTAAGCGTAAAGTTTATTTAAAAGAGAAACGACTGACATTTATCTAAGGATGTTGAAGATATCGACGTCTTTTGTTTTGTCCAATGATAAAACGAGACATGTAGCGGGGTATTGGGTGCCAACAACGAGATTATTTTAGACATTATTTAGACATCAGGCCCCTGGACTCCAACTAATCCAAATTAAGTTTGTACGTATAGCTAGAGTCTTGAATTCTAATTATTTTAGACTCGGGACAGTATAGCAACTGCTTTTGTCATTACGAATTATGTACTTTACCACGTGAGCCTTAAAGTTTAAATTCTAAAGAAAGGGCGGCTACCGTCTAATTGCAGGACGCTTGGAGTCGCAACGAAACAAACCCCGCTTGAGTGAACTCGGCTCATCTTTACCTCTTACATTACCTTCAAAACATTGGTATGACTTCCCTTTGAACAGATCCTTACAGAACAAAATGAATACATCTTTAGTAAAATCAGCCTCCTTTGTTGGGGATGAACGTAATAATACGGCCTTAGTTGTGGTGTGGGGATTGGCGACGACAAGACGCGTCATTTCGGCGCCGACACAAGTATTACACATTTTCTTTATCGAAACTATCTAGAATAGTATTTTATTTATCTATATGAATGCCTGATTGGAATAGAAATGGTTTGTTTAGATTGTATAGTAGTATTTATTTAAATTCTTCATAATCATCTACTTTATTACGTAAAACTAAACAACTCAGCAGACGGTCTTGTTAAGACAAAAAAATCATAATTTTGGTAACTGCTTCTTTGGCTGTACTTTACTTACCTAAGGTAATAAAAAAAAAAACAAAATTTACTTATTGAGCAATTTTTTTATAACATATGTTATAACAAGACAGATGAATCGTAACAATTACATAATACATTTATTTATTTATTATCACGTAAATAAAATAAAAAAGCCTTATATTTCTTACATAACAAAAAAAAAGAAAAAAAAACGTTAATACGTGGTTACTCCTGGTACGTGATATATTATCACGTAACAGGAGATAAATGCCTACCTCAATATCATCACGATTATTCAAGCTGGTTTAGCGATTTCATATTCATTCTAGTCTAGATTACCTAACGAAGTTTTTCTTAAATACCTTAATTATACGATGGTTTTAATTCAACATAACGTGTCAATAAAGTAAAATGGGAGACAAAATTCCCCAAAAACCTTCGAAACTGTACTTTTTTCTCCATATCTTTCAAGAAAATCTGTAATCCATAAGCATGGTGGCTGCCCATAAAGAATGACTCAGTCCCCAGTATCGACTGGCGCAGGTTGTTGCCAAACTTCCAAGGTCACCCCATACGCTATGCAGACACTACGCCAATTTATTTGCGAAAACAGCATAGCGGGCCAATGTTAACTAAATGTTAAGTTCACCATTTTTGCTTGTGAAATGTCGGGGCTTTCGTTTTTTGTGTAGCTCTCGCGTTTAGTTAGGTTTTTAGTTAATGATCCGTTTTATTAATTCATAGCGTGATATTATGGAACCTACGTGTTGTTTTGAAAGCTTAGGGAAATCATCATTATCTTCCTAACCTTTCCCCAAGTATTTAGGATTCGTTTCTAGTTTAAACCGGATCCAGGTGAAACGTGGTGTGACAGTTGGATCCCACAACACAAATGATACTGGATGACACGTTAATATGTTCATCCCATTCTTACATTTATACTGTTTTAAGTGTATAACTGTAAAGTGTCATCGAAATCTATTTAAATTTTTTTGAGTGAGACAGTATAAATAAATAAATATCTTGGGACAACTCACACACGGTCATCTGATCCCAAGTTAAGCAGAGCTTGTGTTATAAACGTAAATACATGTACATTAAATTCTTTACGTCGTCTTTACGTTCGTTATTGTCAGGTTTCATCACGATTCTCCTCCACTGATATCAGTGATATTTTTATGTACTTACATCTTTTGAATTCAAAATGTCACATTGGTACTTGCCTTATTTCGAACCCTGAACCACACACAAAACGCGCCATAAAATCTGGGTCATCGCGACATTTTTAACAGGATATTGAGATACGTTTTTGTGGTGCATATTTTGTGGCCTTGGTTGTAATGCGGTATTTGGTACTTATTTAAATTTATTTGAACTTGGGGTTTTACTGCGTCAGTTCCGTACCTGAAGAATGCTAAGAAAATCTCCTTACTAAGGCCGAGATAAATAATGTTAGTACGTACTTTAGCTGAATTATACTTAATACTTTTTTTTTTTTTTGGTGAGTGGAAATCATCCAATGACTGCTCCCGTCCTGGGTGCGGCGGGAGGGCGTGTCAGACTCTTACTGACTAAAACCCACTCATGTTCCTTCGATTGCCCTTTATGTTCCAGGGTCACGGTAACTATTATAAACATTCCGCAACCCCGGCCCTTAATACTTAATTCGTTTCAAATGTACAAAAGTGGTATAAAATAATGTCAAAATCAATATGGACCCTGTCGAGCACAGCAAAGTTAGGAGAGAGGATGAAGGCTAAGTTACAATTCGTGGAATTTATTTTTAATGGCAAATCTAGTAGATGTATCTATTTATAAAGTGGTTAAAACGTTGTAAATGATTTCAGATATTTATTTTGGCAGTCATTATTATGAAATTTTCTTATTGTTGAAATTAAATTATGTATGTAATGTCTTTAAATAAGTTGATTAAAATAATGTCAGGTATACTCCCGTCAAAGTTTTACTATTGTAGTTCGTCAGTTATGCGACGTGTACTTAGCTGTAGCAATTGCTAAAACGTACTAATAAATCGCTGTATAAAATCGCATAAATCGTAATCAGTAGAAAAATTAAAAATTCACGTAGTGTGACATATCTCAATTGCGTATAAGTTAGGGACCAGGATTTTTTTTGGTCCTTGCGTCCTTTAACTTTAACTTAATTTATTGTTTATATTTAATACACGCATCACTGAAAAAATGTCAAATGTCTACCAACTACGGATCAAAAGATTCCATCACATCCAAACCAGCATCCATTTTGTAACTAAAAATAAGAATGATTATGTCCTCAGTGGGTTCCAATTCTTACCCATCCCTCAAGCCTGTCCCTTGTGGCTGGCTACAGTGATAATTAATCTGAGCTAGTTAATTGATTAATTGGAAAAGTCGTCGCCTTCCAAAGTAAAGAACAAAAGTTGCTAACTGAATAATCTTGAGTGGCGCAAATTCATTTTTTTATGTATAAGATTCTAATAGCCCTCTTAATTTTGGACGTATGTGTTAAAAATCTTAGCAATTCTTGGCCTTTCTCTGCTACACTGAGCACGTATTATGCGCCTAAACTTTATTCATGAATTCCTCTTGAATAATTAGTTTTTTGGTTTATTTTCATTACAGTAATACTACCTCTTTTTATTACTATAATTGCTTCAAGTGACTATCTATTACCATTTATATTGTACATCGTTCATTTCATAGGTGCACTATAATACGAATATAAACTTAAGCTCTTAAAGCTTTAAAATTAAAGCTCCCATTAAGGATTAATAAGAAATACGAAATTGTATTTGTTAGGTTACCAGCTCTGTTTAGTTTGAGATCAGATAACCGTGTGTTAGTTGTCCCAGGATATTTTTTTTTTTTTTTTATTCAAAGGGTTGCTAATCTCTTTAAATCCTCTCATAAAACAAACTCAAAGAAGCATTTTTTCAATATTAGTGCAAATAAAGGTTATGGAATCTCCCATTTAAAAATATTCAGGAAGAATGTCCTTCCCACTCGACATAATCCGGAGGCTTAGCACGTATCGCTATCTGATCGATCGGGCCGGACGCACCGTGCGTGGCGATCTGACAATTTGTTCCTCTGACAGTGGCTAATGGCCGCCGGTTCAGCGCCACAAGATTGATAGCCCGAACGAGAACGGTAACCTAATTTAGACCTCTGATAGAGCAGTTGAACCTTTTGGAATCAGTTTTAATTTTTAAGTAGTTTACGATTAGGTTTAGAGTAATTTTTACTTTCAAGTTTAAATTTACTCTAAGGGACAACGCACACCGGAATGGCAGCGGCCGCCCGCGGCGCTGCGAGGCCGCCAGCGGCCGCCAGCGTCGCTAGAAACAACAGGCGCGCGCATGCCGCGCGGCCACTCGCGGCGCCGCGGGCGGCCGCTGACGGCCGCTGGCAGTCTCGCGACTTTTTTAAGTATTTCAAGCGATACTGGTCTTTGAAATATGTAGTTAAAGTTTAAAATTATTTTACACTTAAAGTGCTCGCCGCGTCGCTGCCGGCCGCTGCCATTTCGGTGTGACTCGGGCCTAAGCGACCAATCTGTGTAAAATCATTTTGTTCCCTTTAAAATGATTAAGGTATTTGGTGCTGATCCGTACGTTGTGTTCGTGAACGGACGCTGTCAGCTAGGACTGTTCATCTCTTAACTACCTCAGTTATTCTGAAATCGTTTTATTTGTTTCTATTCTTCTATTTTACACTGGGCCTCTTTTGACTTTGTTCCCACATTGTACCTTAGATTAAACATGAATCTATTGATTTTAAAATAGTCTTCATAGAGTTTCTTGCTCGTTTTTCTCCATAGAAACCTACTGTTTGGAACGAGCAACTAGCTTCAATTTTTGAACTTTACTGACGCCTTGACAATTCAAAAGTAATTAGTTTATTAATTACTAGCTTTTGCCCGCGACTTTGTCCGCGTGGAATAATAGTTCCCGTTTCCGGGGGATTTCCAGGATGAAAACTATTCTATGTCCTTTTTCGGGTCCCAGACTATGTCTGTACCAAATTTCATTCAAAATTGGTTTAGTAGTTTCGGCGTGAAGAAGAGACAGACAGACAGACAGACTGGCAGAGTTACTTTCGCATTTATAATATTAGTACGGATTAACTGTGGAACAATCTTGAGCGTACACAAAAAGATTATTGGGGTTGTATAAGCGTGAAAGAGCTACATTGACCATGGTAAAAGCATCCAAAACATAATATCCAATGGCGTTTTTTTTTTTTTGATGGATAGGAAATCATCAAATGACTTCTCCCGCCCCTGAAGAGGAAAAGAGGGTCAGACTTTTACTGACTAAAATCCAATAATGTCCCTTCTGTTACCCTTATATATTCCGGGGCCGCGGTAACTATTCATTCCAGCCACTCCTCAAAGAGGGATGACCAGCACTGAGTTGCGACAGTCGCAGTCTCCATGAGATCCCGCCGGAGCTCTGTGTGCCGAGTGTGTGTGAGTTTCGCCCCAGCGTTGCACTTCCACGCGCCACTGTGCGTGGTACCCACACCGGTATGCCGGCAAGAATCAGGCAGGCAGGAGTTCTTGCGGCAACCATGCACCATCCGAATGACCATAACCTTCTAGGACGCCCTCAGTAGCCGGGCCGGAGTCAAGGCCGGGTTGGGCGCCTACAACGGAGCCCCGTTGAGGGCCATGGACCGCACGATCCCTGCGTACCCGCGTTATGTTAGTTTTTTGGTTACTGATCGGCTTTTGGTTACTATAGGACAATATAATGAATAAGTGTCTTTATGCTGTTGAAGATCTATAATATCGAAATTCCTAAATATGTTTTATTCATTAATTGTGGTAATATTTAACGTGTGAGTATTTTTATATAAATTTATTGCTTTTCTATAATGTAATTTCAGATACAATTTCTTTGTTAATGAATAAATGACTTATGACTTATATTATTGTGTTATTCTGATGTAATCATCATCATCTCCCTAGCCTTTTCCCAACTATGTTAGGGTCGGCTTACAGCCGAACCGGATTGTTTTACGTGAAGCGTCTGCATATCAGACCTCCACAACCCAGTAACTGGGCGACGATACCCTTTGGTTCGACTGGTCAGACTTTCTGGCTTCTGAATACCCGTAACCCCAAAGTTCTACGAATGACAACCGGGGCTTAACATGCTTTCCGAGGCACGGAATGTCAGTGATGTCCAAGATAAACTATAGAAAGTACATATGAATTGAAAAAGTCACATTGGTACTTGCCCGGATTCGAACCCGTAACCTCTTACACGCGCCTTTATGACGACTCAGATGTGTTATTATTATTATATATATCTTGCAAAGCTATCGGCCAATATTCTTTATTGTACACCAATAGGACAAAAACAGTAAAGGACAATACAAACAAATATGCAAGAGTACAATAGGCGGCCTTTTTTCGCTAAAAAGCCGTTTCTATTACATACTATCATTTATATTGCTTGCTGCGGAGTAATATTAAAACTGTAATTGTGAATATCTCCGAAGATATTTTATGAAATTATAAATGACTTCCGCACAATGAAAATAATTACGCTAGGGGCATTTTGCGTTTTAGTAATTTTATATTATCTCCGAAACTATATGACCAATTGACATACTGTAAATGGCAAATCTTATCTGTATGATGTCCTTGTGATACTGAAATAAATTAATTGCCATAAAAATTAATATTTTGTTGCTCATATAATCAACCAAACATAAGTATGCCGAAAAATCATTTTTTTAATGCAATAAAAGAAGTATAAAAGATAAAATATAAAAGATAGAGATATGGTATCGCGTACTTTTTTGTAGAAATAATTAAGACAAACCAAGTTGCCATACATTGTTTTTAATTTTAAGCAACTGTTTAGGCAGCGCACGCGTAAAATTCTGTTTTATGAGGAAATTTGCGATAGCTCGGTTAATATACATGTTATAAAAATAATTTATAGCTTATAGCACTCAGGAATAATGTAGCTTTCTGCCAGTAAAATTTTTTTTTGGAATTGGTTCATTTGTTCCAGAGATTACAAAAAATTTTTAAGTTTGTAAGATTGTAAGTTTGTACTTACAATCTTACAAATATTACCTCTTTATAATATTAGTATAGATTCAATACAATAGTTTTGAGTTTTGAGACAGTTCTGAAACAAAGCAAAATAGGTATGTTCGGAGTGCTAAGCATTACATTCTTATCACAACTTAAAAATTTAAAGTAGCAAGATAGAAACGAAATATAAATAAGCCAAAATATTTGCTAAATAAATAACACCTATTTATCTCGTCCCACGTACCCTCAAAGGCATTTGACACACTTTAAATCGAACAAAATATCATAAGCAAGGAAGCGACCAATTTATTTACCTCATTTACTCTCTAACCACAAGAGCTCAACGGAGTGAACAGATCTAATGGGCTGTAAAATGAAATCATTCACGTAGAAAAAACTCTAAGCAGACATTTTGAGGCATTCAACACCTTGTTACGAAGTACGTATATAATAATACCAGCCTGTTACTGTCCCCATGCAGGGCAAAAGCCTCTTCCTATACAGAGAAGGCACGAGCATTGATCAGTTCGCTTGCTCAAGCCGGATTGGCGATTTCGGACTCATATCAACTACAAGTCCAGGTTTCCTCACGATGTTTTCCTTCACTGATCGAAATACGTATATATATAATTTCCAAGAAAAGCCTGGAAGTAAGCACTAACTTACGGGTGATAAAACATTTTCACTTATCCACCGCGAAGTTGGCAATATCCTTTCGGAACTGAAAAAGTTGATAGCAATCAGACGAAGAAAATTTGTGTTTGAAATGGCATGGTTTGTGTTGCGCCTACATGTTTTGTATTAGCAATGTTGATTATAATATGGCAGCTATAACGCCATCAGGCTGTATAATGGTCTTTTGACACAATCCATACTTACTTACTTACTAATATTATAAATGGGAAAGTGTGTCTGTCTGTCTGTCTGTATGTTTGTCTTTCTTTCACGACAAAACGGAGCGACGAATTTACGTGATTTTTTAAGTGGAGATAGTTGAAGGGATGGAGAGTAACATAGGCTACTTTTTGTCTTTTTCTAACGCGAGCGAAGCCGCGGGCAAAAGCTAGTAGCCCATAAAAAGGAGTGTTATCTTTTCAGTGTTCAGGTATTTTTTATTTATTTTAATAGGTTCACCAACAATTGAATACACTTAAGATAATAAAGATATAAAGATTCTGCACGTGTAAAATGATACACCTGATATACATTTAGACATTACAGTACAATAAGAAATAATAATAACTATTTTTACTTAATACAATATTCAGCAAAAGAGAACTAAATTAAACTACTCTATAATCAACTGATCATAGACTGAAGAAATGGGTATCTTTGAATTCTATACTTAGTTAAAGTCGGAACAATAAATATACCTGCAGGGAAAGCCAGGAACACCTTTAATAAAGGTTACAGAATTATAACTGCTACATGTTGAATTGGTAACAAAATCAAATATGTAACACTTATATGTGTGTTAACCTAAAACACTTACAAAAATGTAACCGTAACATATCTGTAACAGGTATAAAGGTGTAAACAGTTGTAACAAGTAAACGTATCGTACTGTGCTAAAGCTATACTAAAACTGATTATACCACTTATTAACACACATAAAAGGTTACAGAATCATTCGGTAACATTATTGTTTCTGATACATTTAAAAATATTTTTCTGTTTTAACTGTTTTAAAAAACACTTTTTTACCGTTACTGTTACCGTTACCGTTTCTGTGGAAAGCGTATCGTGAGGAAAATGAAATACGTTTGCTGGTTGTTTTGTGTAAATGTTTCTTAATGGGTTTGGTTGTTAAGACGTGGTACCTAGACTAAAATTCCTCGCAGTGGGTAACGTATGGGCTTCATTAAATTTAATAGTCTGGAAATTATACCATATATTTGAAAACGAATGGGAAATTATTTTGAATGGGAGGCATTTTGGGAATACATACAACATCATTTAAGTTTCACTGTGTTAATAATTCGGATTCGTTAATATTTTGTTATAGTTATTCTTCAATCAAGTGTAGTTAAGAAGCTCTTAAGAAATTTTGACTTTTGGATTTAATAAAATGTGATAACTAGCTAAAAAAGATGACTGAAGGTTTTACGATTTCAAGAAGCTCTATCAGAAAGTGTGTTACACTTTCTTACGCCAGTACCGAATTATGACCTAAATAGTCTCAACCTTTTACTCTAAAAAATATTGAACCTATAAAATCTTAACTCCGCCGTTACACAAAAGAAAAATTTATTTTAAAAAAAGTTAACCGCGTTAAAAAATTCAACGTAGAAAATAATTTGGATCTGGTACATTTACGCGTAATACGTTTGCTTAAAGACACAATTGTGTTTTTGTGCAAAGGTACATTACCTTTGCACTAAAACACAATGTGTCTTGTGTCTTCACCTTCATCCAAATCGACTGAGCCATTTTTGAGATTAAAACTTGTTCTAACCCACTAATAAGTGGATGAAACCTTTCAACGACCAACCGACAGCCAGCTGTCGGGCTGCTATTGTCTTTCTATTGTGTCTCAAATCACGTGTGTTCGAAGGATTAATGTGATTGATAGATACCTTTAATGATAGTTTTTGTAAAGTAAAATAAACAGCCACCTGCATTTTGTGAAAAAACCCTGTTTACAATCAATCAAAAGAAAGGCTGCAACTTAAACTATTATTTATTGGTTATTGCAAAATTACCCTGTACATCTAAAGTTAGTTTTGTTTCCGTCACCCTAGCACGAGACGCACACAGCCAACAATTGAAACCTGTTTATTTCAATTATAATCACCTATAGGCATAGCTGTTCTAACCTTAAGTCCTACATACTCCCCGGCCTATTCGCTAACAAAAAATTTGAATGCCGCGCTTCTTATTGATGACAACACAAGAAAATTAATATTACCTATGGTCAAATGACATTAGATAGATAGTTTTTTTTTATCTGTGCTTTCTCTGCTAAAATTAAGAAAAGCTATGCAGTTTGCTAATTTGAATTTAATATAGAAATATTGTCCTCCTGTGTCGTTTGGGTTAAAATAAAACATTTTACAACTGTATCTCACGGTATTTCCTTCTATCTTTAATACTTCTACGAACACACTTTACACAGCGATCATTACCAAAAAGATTAGAATAAAGCTTTAGCATCCTTTTACTCACTAATTACCCTCACTAAAAACGACGAAGACCAAAAAAATCCTCACTAACGACATTAACCACAAACAATCAATTTATTATGTAAACGACTAATAGGTAGGTATTTCCAAAGCCAATCAATCACTGTCACCCATTCTCTTACCTTATCCTCGGTTATTAAACTTCGTTCGCACAGCACTGGCCAATTTCCCAACAGGCTTAGGCGTCTCGGTCGCTGGGTTTCGTCCGATGCGGTCGAAACAGGAAAAAAGTTCGTTGAAAATATTTTTGATGGTTGTTTCGGCTGATACTTTATTTAAGGTACGGTTAGAGTGGAAAACTTTAGATAGAAAATGTTTAGGCAGAGACTTCAAATCGGACAAGAGGCATGGTAAATATAAAAAATAGTGTGAAAAAGTATCGCTCGAAACACCCCTCAAAAATATTAATAACTAGCTTAATGTCCAGCAACCGTTCCCGAAGATATTACATAGCCAGACACCTTCCTAGACCTTCCTCGAAGCTCTTCCTTTAATTAAGAATTATTTAATTCTGGCCAGCTGTTTCTGGGATAAGATTGTTCAATCAAACAAACAAACTCGAAAACGCTATAATATAATTCCTGTTTCGACCTGAGGGGACGAAACTCATCGTCCGAAACGCCTACTACAGGGAGTAGGTACCTATTATAAATTATGTTTTTCCTTACCCCGACAGGGTGATTAGATTACCCGTTTTTCCCCCGTGCCTGAAAAGGTGAGTTGCTTAATCACTACATAAAACAAAGTCGCTTTCCTCTGTCTGTCCTTATGTATGCTTATTTTTTAATAGATGGAGTGATAAAGGAAGAACATTTATAGGATACTAGCTATCCCCCGCGGTTTCACCGGCGTTATATCAGATTTTTGGTTACTAAAAAAGAATATAAAAAATTAAAAAGTATTCTATGCCCGGCCCCTGGTCCTAAACTACCTCCCCACCAATTTCCAGCCAAATCGGTTCTGCCTTTCTTGAGTTATAAAATGTGTAACTAACACGACTTTCTTTTATATATATTGATGTATAATAAGTGCATATCATATAGTACAGAAAAGTCGGGATTTTTAAAGATGATACACACGTGGGAAGCTAGAGCGTTATAGTCTATACTAATATAGTACCTATTTGATTTGATAATTTGTTTGTTTGCATTGAATAGGCTCCGTAGTTAATCAACCGATTAACAAAAATCTTTCACAAATATTAGGCTACGTTATCAGGAAGTCACATAGCCTACATGACATAACATCGCGCCATGACTGATAGGAGCGGAGTAGTTGACCAAAAACCTAACATTAAGCGAGTGAAACCGCGTGGAACAGCAAGTAACAATTAAAGCTCCTTGAAATTTTAATCCACGGAAATGAACTCAGAACAGAACATTTTCAAGTAAAGTGTAGTTAGTGTAGTGTTCTTTTGAGAATTAAATCTACTGTTGTATTAAAGCTTCTCTTGAAAGATTTTTTAACTCATTTACGAAAAAATATACAATTTTCTGCTTTGACGTCCTGTACTCCGCGGTTTCACCCGCATTATGTCAGGTCTTTGGTGTTTGCTCTGCTACCAAAGCAAAGCATGAAGTTATGTAACCTATGTAATATTAATAGGTAATATCTACACTAATACATATTATGAATCTAATGACTTAGTTTGTTTGAACGCGCTAATCTCAGGAAGTACTACGAGTAGTTGAAATATATATAGAGGAAAGCTATAGGCATCACGGTACAGCCTACAGGAGCGGAGTAGTCACCAAAGATGCGGGTAAAACCGCGGGGGACAGCTAGTTATTAAATATTATTAAAGTAGGAAGTAGAATATAATACAGAGAGTTAATCTCAAATATTTACTCAACGTTAGGTATTATGTAGAATCTGAAAAAAAACTTAAATATATAATTATTAGATTCAAATTCAAAGCCAACTTTACTCAAACACGAGAAAACTAAGACAGCAACCGCTGAACTCAAGTAGTGTTTTGAAGATACACTTCAGTCATTATAAGCCTTTATATGCTAGTGGGAAGCGAGCGAACAAGTGCACTCACCCACTCACACACTCGGCCGTTTTTCACTGTTTTTGTTACACAAGCCACTTCGCATTCAGCGAGATTTCACGGTAGTGTGCGGCGGCCCTTTGTGTAAACACTGGCTAAAAGTGGTTAATTTGTGTTTTGCCAACACGCCAAATGTGGAATGAAAATATGATCGGTTTGATAGTGTGTTACAGTTTTAAAATGGTCGTATTTGCACTATCATTATTATCCTTAACCACTAGGCCATCACGACATTTTAATCATTAATTAATTCATTAATTAATTATTATTGTCATTAATTGTGAAAAATTAACGCGTACGTCATGCATGACCATGTTATGGAAATCACATTCGTCATAAAACTTTCAAGAGCGGTGGTATTTCCGGACCGTTACGACTTAGGGACCTTCAATGGTGCGACTTCGCTTAGTGTATTTTGGCAAATCTCATATAATTATTAACTAAACCATGTTCTTATGAGACATAAAGATTACCGATTGCCTGTGCGCCCGAAAAAACAACACGCATGCAAGCAAACAAAAGCAAACATTTTTTGCTTAACTCTACGTGCGAACACCTCAGCGTTTATTTTCATAAAAAAACACGATCCCGGACGCAATGTAAAGGTGCATCCGTGATGACGTAGTTTCTTTTTTTTTACCAATCGCTGCTTTTACGGCCAATGAAGGCATTGTTTTTCATACAAAACACTTAACAATATACTAGGCAATATTCATACATATATACTAGCGGACCGTCCCAGCTTCGCACTGGTAGATATAAGATTACAATAAATATAGCCTAATTAGCGCCCAGAGAAAACTCGAAAACATGCGCTTCCCCAGACATAAGACTGATCTATATCGATTTCTCGTCCCCGAAAACCCCCATATATCAAATTTCTGCGAAATCGTTAGGGCCGTTTCCGAGATCACATGCTTTTTCAAGCAATCAGCGCCATCTGCCGGGCTGATTTGTGAATCTAAACCATCCAGGGCGCCACTCAAACGCATACAGAAAAAAATATTTAAATCGGTCCAGCCGTTTAGGAGGAGTTCAATGACATACACACGTACAGCAGAATTATATATATAAAGATTTCTAGTAGTTTGTAGGTCTGATACGTTTTGCAGTTTTTTTTAAGTGACCTTTCGGGTTTACTGTTTAATCCTTCAAACACACGTGATTAGAGACACAATAGAAAGACAATAGCAGCCCGACAGTCAAAAAAAAAGCTTTACCGTACGTATTAATATGGATCATGTAGCTCGTTCATAATTTACCAAAGAACTCTTCCCAGATCATAAAGAAAAATACCTTCCATAACACATACCTGATTTAATGACGTCACAGGCGTAAAAGGTTACCTCTGCTAAAACATAAATATAATATATCTAATCTTTATTTATAGATATCTTGCGATTCTCTTCCTTTAGCAATTCCGTGCTCCAGGTAATTTTATCGGAGTGTTTTGAAAATAGACTTCATTACGGAAAAGGTGTTTGTGACATTTTTTGCTTCTATTTCTATTTCTTCTATTTCAATAATTACGTGGTTTCGGCATTTTGATAGTCAGCGCTGTACCCTTGACGCGCGAGCACTCAGCCGGGCGCGCGACAGCCCGGTGTTCGATGTATCGTCGACGATACGCGAAGCGGTAGGCATAAAACGCGTGGCCTTGAGCGAGTGACGGACGCCTGGTAGATCTACTATCTACCTATTATTGTTATAGAACGCTTTGAAGCCCAAGTATTTTTTTAAATATTATTTTTAAGTTTTACTTTTCACATAAAGAATTAGATTAGAAAAGGGCTCCAAGGAGCTCCAAGTTTGTCGAAGCAGTTAGAAGTGATTTTGATGATGGAGACTGAAAACAGTGAAAATAACTTCTTCTAAAGAGAAGAATCTTATAGGTATCTATGTCATTACCTTAATATTTAGTAACAAAATTATTGTTCAAGATACGTAGACCAATATAATAGTTGAAGATATGAGTTCAGGCAGGAAATATTAAATTGTAAACTGGAGTTGTAAAGATGCGTAACATGTATTCCGGAGAACAAAGAAAAAGTACAATATTATATGTGGGTACACTTAAATAAAAATCACCGTCACGAAACGCCTGACAAATTGTTCATAGTAATGTTGCACGCAGTCGTTTTGGCTCTCAATCTAAACATGCCCCCGGGCGTTGAAAGGACATCTTTCAACCAGACTCTTCATTTAATGGCAGTGGGCATATCTTGCTGCATGCACGCCGAATGGTTCCACCAGCAGTTCTAATGTCGGCCACGCGACTGATTCCGTCCCGTCCTGGGTAAACTGCTGAGATCCGACCTAATCGCCATTTCAGTGGTGGGAGATTGTCTTCCTTTACTACAACAAGGCGATCAGTCTCTAAGACCGCCTTTGAAGACCTCCATTTTGTCCGCTGCTGTAGTTCAGAGATGTATTCCTTATTCCACCTCGACCAGAAGTGTTGACGTAATGCCTCTATTCTCTCATATCGCTTCAAGTGAGAAACGGAAGCAGTTCCATACGACGGCACGGGCAAGGATGTGAGTGTGCGTCCTATCAGGAAGTGTCCAGGCGTTAGCGGCAGAAGGTCATTAGGGTCCGATGACAACGGCGTAAGTGGGCGTGAGTTCAGGAGTGCCTCGATTTGAACCAGTGCTGTGTATAGTTCCTCATAGGTTAAATGACAATTTCCCAATACTCTTTTTAAATGAAACTTCACTGATTTGATACCTGCCTCCCAAAGACCACCGAAATGTGGAGCGTAGGGAGGAATAAAAACGAAGTTAATCCCTTCATTGGCCATGTCACCAGACAACGAAGTGCTGTTAGCCTTCAAAAATTTGCCGATTTCATTATAAGCACCGACAAACGAGGTTCCGTTGTCGGAATATATATGCGTAGGTTTACCTCTGCGAGACATAAAACGACGAAGTGCCGACAAGTAAGTTTGACTGGTTAAGTCACCCACCAGTTCAATGTGAACTGCCTTCGTTGTGAAACAAATAAAAAGTATAATGTAAACTTTTACAAGTCGACAACCACGACCTTGTCGGGACGCTGACATTATAGGTCCAGCGTAATCAACCCCAACACATTCGAATGGATGACCACCGGACGCCAGCCGTCGTTCAGGTAAGTTTCCCATAAGAGGATAAATTGGTTTAGCTGTAATGCGACTGCAAATCACACAACGATGATAACATAGTTTAGCCAGGTTGCGACCACCTATAGGCCAGTAAGTATCTCTTATACAAGCTAGTAGTAGTTGTGGACCTGCATGCATTAAAGCTTTATGTTTAAACTCAAATAATAGTTTAGAAAATCGATGAGTGGACTGTATTACTAATGGATGTTTTTTCTCATATGTAAATGTAGAATTTTGTAAGCGACCACCGACACGGATTAATTTATTTGTATCTAAAAACACGTTAAGTTTAGTCAGTGGACTTCCTTTTGGTAAGCACTGATTTTTCATTAAAATTTCATATTCAGGAAATGATTCTATTTGAGAGAATTTTACAATTAAGTTTAACGCATTTTGTAATTCATCTTCGCTAAGATGTAAAGTGATCGGTGGTTGTTTTCTGCAAACATTTATAAAACGTAACATATATCGACGGGTCCCAAGAACAAAATCGTATCTAGGATTTTATCGATTTACAGTAGGAGGTTTTGAAGTTCTGTCAAAACATAATGTTAAATTTTTGACGCAAATATGCAGTTTTAAAGAAAAAATTTAGCAAAAGCCATAAAAAATATTTAGATCTCTATTCTCATGTTTTGAAATAGAGTCTAATTTATATTTTCGAATAAAATGGATTCTTATAATACAATAAAGTTTTGTTCTCTGGAACGACCTAGAACATATCTTAAAATATGACTTTGTTTTACGGAACGATGTAGTACACAACTTACTATACGACTTTGTTTTAGGGAATTGATGTCTTATTTTGATGTCTTAAATGATAATTAATGTCTCATTATAGAATCTTAGGTTAATAATGAAAAACCAATATTATTATCGATACTATAATAATGTAAAGGTATTAAAATAATATATATATATATATCTTATGAATTAACACCAACTACTACTCTTAAAAAAGAGAGTTGGTACTAAAACAGAATGAACAATGTTGTAATTAATTTAGGATATTATGAACTTAAAAAAAAACTAAATCTAGTACTTAATTATCTTATTGAAAAACAATACAACACAGAATCAAAATCTTTAACAAAATAAAATAAATCTCTTATTCTCCTCTGCTATTAATAGAAGTACCTATTTATATCTAATCACAGAATAATTAAATTGTATACTTATAAAAAAGAAATAACTTTCTACCTTCCATAAATTATTTTAAATCACAAGTATTATTCTTAATCAGTCTTAACAGTACTAAATTATTGTAATGAGATCACAGTAATACATAGAAATAGTATTTTAATCATCTTCTTCACTCATATCATTGCTTTGATCATTACGGCCCGTAGAATTATGTGGTAAAGATCTAAAAAACGTGGAATTGCTTGAGTTTATAACGCCAGAATTGCACATACTCATTAAATCTTTATATTTAGATAGCTTCAAAGGTGAAGAATAAGCATTTTGTAGTACAGGTACAGTTGAATTTCTTGTATTTATTGTAAAAAGTATGAGAATGTACACTGACGTTTATTTAGAGTGCTACGGTTTAAGTAACGATTTTTTACAGCTTTTTTGCCACATAATCCACTGTTTCTCCCTATTTCTAAGCTTCCAAAATTTGCTGACTAACTAACTAACTTCTGTCATTTTATCGCTACATTTTACATTTATGACACACTATTATTTAGGGACTGCATCGAATCAATCCATGTACTATGATCAGAACAAAAAGGATAATTACATTGTTTGTGTACATTAACTGGTGAAGGCATTGGTGTTGCTAATACCAATATATGTGATGATGATGGAGTACTTATCGCAGGTTTTTCAAATTCTTCAATATATTTTGGTGGTGAGTTATTAAAACTAGAGGTTACCTCAATGTTCAACATAGTAAGAACTTCATCTGTATGCGGAGCTAATGGCAAATCTGTGGGTGGAGAAGCAGCTTAATTACTGGCAGTAAGCACTTCGTCTGCATGCGAAGCTGATGGCAAAAATGCAGGTGGTAAAAAGACATGATCACGGTCAGTAAGTACTTCGTCGGTATGCGAAGCTGATGGTAAATATGGAGGTGGTGAAACGACATGATCGCTGGCTGTAAGATTAGCTACTGGATCGCAGGTAACATAATTAGTATCTGGATAATGGTGATGAGGGTCTGACTTTTCTTCCAATCTATCATTGTCATAAAAACATCACGCCAAACTTCTGCCATATCGACGTCAATATTCTCGGCTGCAGGTGGTAGAGGAGAGACGTTACTATACCGTTGACACGACACCCAGTTTGTAAAAGAAAGCAAATGTTAAGGTAGGTATTATACGTCATAGTAGACATAATCCCTTTTTAATAACATGAAAATGGTGCGCTTTTAATAAAAAACTCATAATATTATACAGTTTTATATAGAACAAAAACGCATGTTAAAATACTTTACAGAGAACAAAATCGTTTTTTTACATATGACATATTTTTATCATTAATATTTCGTAGAACAAAAACGTATGTGCTCATGCGTTATGTAAGTTGGAATAGATTTTTGTTGAACAAAATCTTAAGTTAAAATAATTAAATATAAAATAATTATGTTTAGTTAAAGTATTAGTGTATAATATACCAATATATAAGTATCAAACAATGTATTTTGTATTTTGGTGGATAGCTCGGTAACACGTCTAACTTTCACAAGTACAAACACGTGAATGACTTTACGCCGCTGTGCGCGCGGCACGATCTGTAAAGAACAAGCGCGTACATGTCTATACATGTTTGTTTGTGGGAATATATTTCTGATAAGACAATGTTCAATTGGTTATTTTAGTAAGGAAAATAAATTCTAAAAGAAAATTTATAACGCCATATAGTTTTTAGTGTGTAGAATACGAATATGTTATAAAATAAATTTCGTCTTATGTTTCCATAAGATTTTGTTCTTGGGACCCGTCGATATGCTACAGTGCGTATAAGTCGAGAAAGGTTTGAAAAACGGTTAAAATCAATTAAAGGTATTGGAGCCTTAGAAGTAATTAGTAAAGAAACCTCAGTTTTAGTTTCAGGTAGTGATTCTACTGTTGTGGTTGGAAAAGAAGGCCATTCACATGTATCCTGGCTTAAAAAATTAGGTCCCAACCACCATAACTTATTACTCTGAATTTGACTTACATCAGTTCCTCGAGATACAAGATCAGCGGGATTAAGGTGTGTGGGAACATGTCTCCAGGTACAATTATTATCATTAGTTATTTCAACTATTTCTGCTACTCGGTTGCGTACGAATGGTTGCAACTTACTTGGTAACATTTTCAAGGGTTCCCTACTTGAAATCGAATGACGTAAGATCGAATAACACATGCTCGAAAACGTTTGCTCGATAGTTCTTGAAATCGATAAATCATGAGCTCGAAAGTTCACTCCCTCGATGCATCAAAATCTCGAATGACGGCAGCGCGAAGGCTCATTGTTTGATGTATCAAAATCTCGAAACGTCATTTCATGTTCATGTCATGTTTTATAAATCGATTAGAGAGTCAATCGAGAAATGACGTTTCGAGATTTTGATACATCAAACAATGAGCCTTCGCGCTGCCGTCATTCGAGATTTTGATGCATCGAGGAAGTGAACTTTCGAGCTCATGATTTATCGATTTCAAGAACTATCGAGCAAACGTTTTCGAGCATGTGTTATTCGATCTCACGTCATTCGATTTCAAGTAGGGAACCCCATTTTCAACCATCCCAGCACTATTGTAGAATCACTCCAAAATGTACTACTTTGAATTGGCGCGTCAAGTGACTCAATTACCTTTTTATATAGCCTTACTCCAACCAAGGCAGCGCAAAGCTCTAAACGAGGAATTGTTGTAGTCTTTATGGGAGCTACTCTACTCTTTGCCGTAAGCAAACGCACCATAATCTCATCATTATTATTAATACTCCGCACATAGATGCATGCACCATAAGCGGTTTGTGAAGCATCACAAAATATGTGTAATTCTATCATTTTCCAAGAATCACAAACAACTAAACGTGGGATGCGTAGACTATTCAAACTAGATAAACTGTCAACAATATCTTTCCATGTCTTGGCAACATCTGGTGGTAAATAGTCATCCCATGATAATTTATAAATCCAAAGTTTTTGCATTATTACTTTCATTAGAATAATGCAGGGAGCTAATAGACCTAGAGGGTCAAATATTTGAGATGTAACTGACAAGACTTCACGTTTTGTTACATTATTTGAAATTGACATATTAGTCATTAAAAAACAGAGCTCATCGGAGTCTGTTAGCCAGTTAAGACCCAACGTTTTACTTGGCTCATTTGAACCAATATTTAAATTCAATAATGAATTTGAAACATGATCTGCTAAAATTAAAATACTATTAGACTTCCACTTCCTAAGTGGCATACCAGCGGCAGCTAACTCAGTTGTGACTTTCTGACGAATATTTATGACGTCAGATATTGTATCCCCACCTGTTAGTAGGTCATCGACGTAAAAATCATGGATTATAATACTAGCAATCGTCTTATCCTTACAATCTAAGCCAACTTGTTTTAAACACCGGGTTGCTAAAAAAGGTGCACTTGCTGTTCCGTAAGTCACAGTGTTTAATTCATAAGCTTTAATAGAATCTGAAGGGTTCTCACGCCACAGTATTCTTTGTAAGTGTCTGTCGTCAGGGTGTACAACCACTTGCCGATACATTTTTTCTACATCAGCCGAAATAATGTATTTATGTTTTCTGAATCGCAGCAGTAAAGACATTAAGTCATCCTGAACAACTGGACCCACCATTTGTAAGTTGTTGGATGAAACACCTGAAGTAGTAAGACTGCTGGCATTAAACACAACTCTTAATTTTGTTGTTAAACTATGCTCGCGTAAAACACCGTGATGTGGAATAAAATATGATAGTTGTTTTGAATCTATGGAACACTCAGACATGTGTCCTAATGAAATGTACTCTTTCATAAAATCGCAATAAAGAGTTTTTAAAGCTGGCTGACTTTTAAATCTACGTTCAATAGAAAAGAGACAATGTTTTGCTCTAGCCAGTGAATCACCTAAAATATGGTGAGATTGTTTGAGTGGTATTCTAACACAAAAACGACCATCTGCCAATCGAGTGGTGTTTTGTACAAAATGTTCTTCACACTTAGCTTCTTCATCAGAATAATATGAAGATGGCTGATTGGAGACTTCTTCTAGTTCCCAAAAACGCGATAAAAGGTTTTGAATGTCATCTTCTGATGAGGGGTTGTGAGAAGAACTGCCATTGAGTTTTGCAATGTTAACTTTAAGAACTGATGGTGACCGTGGTACATGGCTACCATTAATTAACGAACCTGAAACTAGCCAACCTAGTCTAGATTCAAAAAGTATTGGTTTGCCTTCACCTAAGTTGATTTTTTGCCGCCCCAGTAGGTCCCAGAAAACATCTGCACCTATTATTAGATCCACTGCCGATGGCGTGTGGAAATGAGGATCAGCCAAACAAATATCACTTGGTATATTTAAATTATGCATGAATAATTTTTGACATGGTACATCATCCGTTATGTTTGGTAAAATAAAACAATGAAGATTAGTAGTGAAGTTTTCACTTAATGATTTTATAGGAACACTGCACATTTGATTAATATTTGTTTTAGAATTATTAATCCCCTGTACCGATTCATTAACTTGTACGGTAGGTAAATTCAATAAACCACATAGCTTCTCTGTCATTATGCAACAAGTACTGCCAGTGTCCAGTATAGCGCGAGCGAGATGTTCGCGGTTATTCTTATCATAAACTTTTATTAATGCAGTAGCCAATAGAACCTGCATTTTACTTTTATTTTTAAGGTGCGTTGTAGCACGTACAGTTAGGGTCACATTTTTATTAGATTCCTGCTCAGTTGAGTTATTATTTGCAGTAACGGTACTGTCAGTTAGCGACGTAGATGCATTAGGCAAAGAATTTTGTGACACACCTGATACATGAACCAGTGTATTGTGCTTACGCTTACATATTTTGCAACCAGAAGATTTGCAGTGATTTGCGTAATGACCAGGCCGAAAACAATTAAAACATACCTTGAATTTAGGGAGAAGCTCGAGCCTTTTATCGTTGTTGAGACCAAGAAACTGTGGACAGTTGAGTAAGTAATGTTTATCACTACAATGCGGGCATGAAACTGGTGAGGAATTTGTATTATTTTTACTCTTCTGTAATGTTGATTCACTGCTCACAGACATCATTGCTTTATGCTTGTTAGATTTAGGGCTATTATTATTATTAACCTGATTGCGAGACAAATCTAGTGTTTCGAGCAAAACTGCACGACTCCTTAAAAAATCTAGAAAGACATGTAAGGTAATAGTTTTATCTTTATCTAAATGACCTTTTTCTTCCTCCCACTGTCGATAGGTCCTTTGATCTAATTTATGGGTAACTATATAAATTATCAAAGTGTCCCAAAACTTAACTGGCTCACCTAAAGATTCTAACGCACGTAGATTTTTATTTAAAGTATCCATAATGTTTTTTATGTTACTTGAGGATTCTTTATTAACCACTTCAATGTTAAATAAGGCTGCTATATGATTTTGAATGAGAAGCCGCTTGTTATCAAACCTTTCACATAATAAATTCCACGCAATGGAATAATTATTAGCCGAAAATTCAATAGCCCGTATGACTAAGGCGGCTGTCCCTTCCAAGGAAGCTCGGAGGTAATGAAATTTATTTATTTCATCAATTTGGTCGTCCAAATGTATTAAGCTTGAAAAAGTATCATGGAACTCTAACCACTTGTCATACGTCCCGTCAAACTTAGGTAGTTGAATGGTTGGTAACCTAACCAGCCTATTATTGCTAACGCGAGAACACTTATCCTCATTAATAATGCAATTTTGTCTGGCTATTAATTTCTGTGCCTTCGCAACAGCTTTGAAATATGAGGCTTCAAATTCCTTTCGTTCTGATAACTGTGTATTAATATCCTCAGCTATACATTCCAACCTTAACTGAACGTCGTCATAATGCGAATAAACAAGTTCAATCTTACCGAGGCGTAACTGCACTTCGTTCATCTGTGTTTCCGTCAAAGAATCCGTCTCAAAATCCTTTAAGTAATTACTAAATAGCGTTAATTGACCTTTGTAACTTGCTCGTTTTTTGATGAGCTCCTTTTCCTCCTTATCAGTCATTCTTTAGGAAGCAGGTAATCAAACTGAAATGTGACAAGTTTAAATGTTAATAGGTCTATCGTTAATTACAATAGAATAAATACCTAAACAGGTAATAAATACCTAAACGGCTAAACAGCTTAAACAACTATTTAGGTAACAATAAAATTGGTGCCTTTAACTTAATATCTGTTCTAATGTGAATGAAGAAAACAAAATCAATTGGTAACTATACATACAGAATACCAATAAATAAATTAATGATCTGCTTTCATAACTGTGGCCAATAACATTAATATGATTGTCGGTTTCACAATTCACTTACACTACCTATGAACATTAATAAATTAATTAAGTTAAAGTGTAACGGAATACAATGTTAATAGGTACTAAGTTCACAAAGTAATATTTCTTAATATGATATTTATTGCAAGATAACTAAGGAAACTGCTAAAAATAATGGTTAACAAATATTGGAAACCTAGTTTGCTGCTTAATTACCTTTAATACAATAGATTTACTGCAAATTATAACAATAATTTGGTAACTTGAAAGAAATTACACATGTGCAAATGAACAAAGAAATTAGATACCAATTTTGTACTAACCTTTACAATTCCATAAAAAACCTTAAATACTACCTGATTATGAGTAATGGGTTCTGAAATAAACGTAAATAGGCACACTGCACTGTCCTGTAATATGCTCCGTATTGCCCTTTGACCTTAGCCAGGTACTCACAAAACACCAAACGGCAGTATTTTCCAATAAATTGTATTTTCCTGGTTTTATGGTATATCCGTATTCCTGATTTATTATCCGGTTCGATATGGACCAAATTATGTTGAAGATATGAGTTCAGGCAGGAAATATTAAATTGTAAACTGGAGTTGTAAAGATGCGTAACATGTATTCCGGAGAACAAAGAAAAAGTACAATATTATATGTGGGTACACTTAAATAAAAATCACCGTCACGAAACGCCTGACAAATTGTTCATAGTAATGTTGCACGCAGTCGTTTTGGCTCTCAATCTAAACAGGTAGTTATTTTTCACTTTCTATATGATGTTTAAAGCACAATTGAAAAAAAAACTTTTTATTTCGGACCAGCAACATCCATAGGCGGTTAGTACAATAAAAACTTACATCTATGTTAGTAAATACAAACTACACACATCAAAAGTGTCTAGGGATCAACATATATTTTTGCAATAACTTTTCTCCTGATTGATATTAATTAAAATTTTCTTTAAGGATTCATCAAATAAAGTGTTTTCGTTTGTCACAGTAACGATAAACCAAGCCACCTTTGCATTAATAAAGAAAGGAAATTGACCAACCCACTATAGGACGCCGTTGCGCATAAAAAAAAATGGTATCTTAGTGTAAATTGGATATAAAAGAGGGGAGAGGTCGTACTTTCCAAGGAAATAAAAATTATCTACTTATTTTCAGGGTTCTTGTTGAATTTTGATTTATATGTTCAAGTTTTTAGGTTAGTTTTGTATCATAACTTCTACCAAAAAAGTACTAATAATAACAATATTATGATTTATTTTCTCATAAAACAAAACAGAATAGTTTTAACAACCCAATGAAAGTCCCCAAGTAAATGGTAATTAGGTCATACCGTCATACGAAATCAAAGTGGCTTTATAGGCATAAAGAGTAGGTACAAAATATATAGAATAGGGTTTCCTGTCCACTTTCGAATTGTTATGATTTATCGAAGTTTTCGAAGTAAGTTCATTTTACAAGTTAGGTCTCTTTTAACTCCTGAAATAATAAAGAGATCTTAGCCGTTATAGTTTTCCTCCTATTCGGCTATCGCTTGGTTGTCGAAAGGTTAACAGTTAATAGGTAAGACGAGGACGGACGAATGGACGAACGGATAGGGGGTCGGGCATGACGAAACTATAAGGGTTCTTTTTGTAAAAACCATTCGTAACTAATTTATTATTGTAAACAGACATAATTTTATTCTAGTCATCATTGCAATGCGTGTAATTAAACATTTGTAATATTAATGTGTGGAAATAAAAATATTCAAAAGTCAAAGGCATTTATTTCACTTAGATTATTTACAAGCATTTCTGAATTGTCAAAGAGTAGGTCGGTTATTCAGAATACTGTGTGCTCTCAATGTGGAAGATCTACAGACAAAGCACGCATGTTGATGTCCATAAGCTCGTTCAACACTCATTACACTTCAATAATATAACATTCCTGAGAGAAGAAGAGGATGTTCTTCTGACATCTGAAAATAAATATTATAACATATTATTGATTGATCTTAGCATTAGTTTAATAGGTAATTCGTCCGCGTGGAAGCCGAAAATGATTCTAAAACTAATTGAAAATCCTATTCAATTAGTTTTTTTTTCCTTACCTGCTGTTTATTTATTTATTTATTCTTTATGCACAAAATTAATGTACAGAGGTGGACTTAATGCCTTAGGCATTCTCTACCAGTCAACCATCGGTAGTGCACAACTGTGCTGTTACAGTTAGCTGTACAACAAAATACAAATAGTGCTATTGACTTGTACCATCTTTGGTATTATCCATAATAACATAATTATATAATGTTGATAATTAACAATAATGCACTCATTTCCCCCTACACTAATGTCAAAAAAGCGTGTCTTGAGAAAAGCGATACAAGACACAATACTATAATATTATAAGATACTAACCGTTGCCGGAGAAGTCCAGTATCGTAGAATTGTAACCATTGCATCCGTTGCTGCCCCCAGTTGGCGACGGGGTAGAGGATTTTTTAGAGCAAGGGTAGTATAATAGTCCACACAGCGTGTCATTTTTTTAACAATATTGTCGGTACTGCACAAAGAGAGAAATGATCCGAAATCATAAAAACGTCGACTAATAACGCAAAATAAACTCAATTTTCAATCAAAACATTCGTCGCTTTGTTTGACTTGAAAGTGTCAATTTTGACTGTTAACATTTGAATTTTCGTGGCAGTGCTACCCACAGCTAATAAAAATTAACCATAAGTAATTACTTAGACACGTAAATGCTTTTTGTAAGTAAAATAACATTATTTTAAAAATGTTAAATAAATATAAATTGTTGGTAACGCAAAAAAATGTTATAGTCGTAATAATTTTTAGAATTATTTTTAGACATCAACGTGTGCCCCTAAAATATAATATGTAATACCATCAGTTAAGACTGATTATGGGAAAGTTTATGAAATTGGCAACACTGTTTTCACTTAAGTACGCCAAAGGAAGAATGCAACAAAGTCGAATAAATAACTAATTAAATATAAAATATTAACCCCAGGAAAGATTTCCATGAAGTTATTTTAAGAAAGTCAAAATAATATGTTATGATTTATGAGTATATTTTTGTGGCTATACCCTCTTATTTTATAGCGATGCTAGATTTGGTCATACTCCTTTGCCATTTTCCTAATAAAGGGATTTTTGACATTTGAACCACTAACACAAAAGTTCGAAAAAAAAGACTGAAATAACAGTTTTCTCTAAAATTTTATTGGGTAATTTAAACAATTAATAATCCGTGTTTCTACCGCGAACACTAACAACACAAGAACATCGGTTTGGCATACTCAAAATGAGTTCATCCAAATCACGCTGTGGAATGGCCGCCCATGTTCGTTGCAACAACAAAAAAAGGTCTTCTTGCGACTGGATACCCTCCATATTCGGCAGAGCTCTTCTCTGTAGCATATCCCATGCATGCTCAATCGGGTTCAAGTCTGGCGACTGAGCAGGCCAGGGCAGGACATTGATGTTAGCTGCGGCGAGAGTCTGTCTTACAACTCTTGCGGTGTGCGGTCGTGCATTATCATGCATTAACTGAAATAAGGGACCGATTTGCACTTGTAGAGGAACGATGACGTCTGATACAATCGTCTCAGCATAAATTTGAGCGTTGAGGTTGCCTCTGATCCAAATCAACTCAGTTCTTCCGCCGATCCAAATACCCGCCCATACCATGATGGTTCCACCACTATAAGGATGGACTTCCTGGCAGGATTTTAATCGCTGTTGGCGTCCAGGGGTTCTCCAGTGTCGTATACGTCCTGTATCCGGTCTCATACCAAAACGAGACTCATCAGAAAAACACACGAAACGCCATTGTTCTTCTGCCCAATTTCTGTGTTCAAGAGCCCATTGATATCGAATCCTACGATTGTGCATTGCTATAGGTGGTACCCGTAGCGGTCTTCGGGAATGAAGGTTCACTTCATGCAAGCGGTTTCTGACTGTTTGGTCGCTAATTAAGTTCCCTGAAGAGTGATGAAGCCTCACGGCTAACATCATGGCGGTTATTGTTGGAGCTCTTCGAGTTAAGATTTGAATGTATCGGTCTTGTCTCCGTGTGGTGCAGCGATACCGTCCTCCATGGCGCTCAGCCACGGTACCAGTGCTTCGGTAACGTGTCCAAAGTCGACTGAAAACACTCTGACTTGTATTCAGAGCTTAAGCCACAGTACGTTGCCGGGAACCAGCTTCTATCATTCCCACGGCTCTGAGCATTTCTTCCCTGCTTAAATGACGTCGCCGCTCCATAATAACGTTGGTTTTAATCAGTAGTAGGGAAACAGTAGCACTAATAATGTCTTCAATGCGTTGTATGTTTTTATAGGGAAAATATTGACAGCTGATTTTCATCTTTTACTCGAATTTGATTCACAGTTCCTGATTCAAATTATGAAATGCACCAAAAAGGATCCATATTAAATTTATAAAATCATAAATTTATTACAAAGCCACATCTCAATCTCAAGAAATCCGCAGAAAAATGCTTGATCCCTAGACACTTTTGATGTGTGTATTTCGTACATAATTATAAATACTTATTATTGTTCAAGATGCACCTGCCTGCGAACAACTATTTGGTGACAAGCTTATTGCTCGAGATGCACCTACGAACAACATCATACAGTAGTGGAGATTCGTACCTCCACGCCACTGTCTTAAGGATGGAGTTGGAGCTGGCCCGCATTCTGCAGAGTAATGAGGCAGATTTCTGTCTGATTATGGCGTGGAAGCCATCAACGTGTGCCTGGGTGAACATATTGGATGCACTGCAGAATCGGGGCAGCCCCATCAACATCCTAAATCCGTTATTGTATTGGACCCGCACACTATTACACACGCACACCCGCACGCTATTTAGTACCAATTTTGTCTACATGTTTGATGAAAACTGTTAGAATGTTATCATTATAATAACATGCACAAAAATGTACTTTTTTTTTATAAGTGCGAAATCATCAAATGACTCCTCCCGTCCTGGGAGGGTCCCGCCCCTCCCAGGGCGGGAGGAGTCATTTGATGATTGGGCATGTCAGACTTTTACTGACTAAAACCCTCTCATGATCCTTCGGTTGCCCTTTATGTTCCAGGGTCCTTTGTATTCCGCGATCCCGGCACTATTCCGCAACCCCAGCAAATTATTTACTACTTAATGCTTTACTTAATTAATTTTGATCGTTTCAATACTCATTACTATAAACATCCATGGCAGTCATTTACTGCCAGGACTATTTATAGAAAACCTCATTACATCATTTACGGGTCATCTCACCTTATCGAAGGAGTAAACATGTTTTTAAACTGATAAAATACGGGTCGAACATAAAACCACGTAATCTAACCTAGAAATAACCTATAATTTTATACTGTTTCTATTGATACAACATCATCAGAATATTTTGAAATTAATTAGGTCACTGAAATATGACTATTCTTTCACTGACTATTCTTTCAGTACAAAGTTAATTTTTGGCTACATAGCAATTAACTTTATACTCAAAGTTACTACAATAAGTCAAAGAAATACATCATATTTTCGAACTGTAATCGAATTGAAATTTTTGTGGATAAATATTTTAAAGACTTACATTTGTGTTAGGCCTAACTTTAATGCAAAAAATTGACCACATCAGTTTAGATGTGACTGATGCCTGAATCTAGAGACTACCATGACTGGGCTAAAGGCATCTAGAACCTACACATTGTTTGTTATGAGCATAGGCTCTTACTCAAGTCCATCTTCGTGTTTTTTTGCTCGTGAAATGCATTCAAGTCATTAAAACATGTTTCTATGCCGTCATCTTTAAGCCCCTACACATCCCTTCGAAGTATTTCTGTGACGCTTAATAAAACCAAAAAGATGCACAGTAGGCATTTCTGCGCATTTTTCTTCCCCTAAACAGAGCTGAAATGCCATCAATATATCGCAAAATAGCTAACAGGTCATAGAGAAAATAATTTATTTTATGACTTACCTCGATGTGGTGTTATGGCTGTTTATGATAACACTATAACGAGCCCCCATAGCGTTTATGATCTTCCAAAGGCGAGGCACGTAGTGCTTGACAGACATTCATCTATACTTAATGAAATACTCGAGTAGGCACATTATTAATAGGATCATTTTCCGTAATAAAATATCGCTATTATGTGTTGCTAAGCGAAAAAATTCAGAGCAGCTGTACTTATACAAATTGGGCTGATGTTTATGTTTAAGTATTCTTTGAAGTCTGAAGGATAAGATTCATATGAAGTGCCTAGCTTTCCCTCGCGGCTTCGTCCGCGTGAATGTCGAAAGCTCCATTATTTTGTCACTTTAGTTAGGGTTGGAATTTCCAAAAATCTCTGATAAATAAATATTTGTTTAACAAATTACCTTCTCATTGATTGACATATTCAGAAAAACAAAATTCCTCCCGGACTTTAAATTTTTTTAGATACGTACTAATATTTTTAAATGCGAAAGTAACTCTGTCTGTCTGTCTGTCTGCCTGTCTGTCTGTCTGTCTGTCTGTCTCTTCTTCACGACTAAACCACTGAAAAGATTTGAATGAAATTTGGTACAGATATAATCTGGGACCCGAGAAAGGACATAGGATAGCTTTCATCCCGGAAATCCACCGGGAACGGGAGCTATTAACCCACGCGGATGAAGTCGCGGGCAAAAGCTAGTATGCCATAAATGGATTTTCGCCATTAATTTGCTGGCCAATAGGCGCACCTTTTTGACCAGTGCGACAACTTCAATTTATCTCGAAGAAGGTTGAACTTTCCTAGAACATTTAAGAAAAATATCTTGCATGTCACACAGTTATCCCAATCTATGTCATTAACATACGTTATCTGATTATCTCTCTCACTCCCGCTAAAACGTCTTGTTCGTAACAATGTATTTTTGAGAAAATTTCTACCATATCTGACGACCTTGGATATGTTCGTATTTTGTTGACAGTACACAAATGGTCTAAATAATTATCTGAACTGGGGCCCTCCTAATCTTCTCTGTATATTATCGTTCCAATTTTAGTATACGTACTAACGAAACAGGTACATTTGACCCTATACATTTAATGTCATATCATAACGGTCACCAAACACCGATTAACTAGTTTAACACAGTTAAGTAAATTGTAAATAATAAAATTACTGCCTAACGTTGTTTCAATTTTAACGTCGAAAACGTTTATTTTGCGAAGCAGTTATTTCACGACAAATCGTATATACGTATTTCTAATGCTGCATAGTAGTAATTCCTGCTAGCTATTTAAAATCACCTATATTGCACCAGGAAGTGTCAACCGACCATAAAAATAATGAGGTGATCGTTGTGTCCATACAGGGCCGAATTTAGGACTAGTAACAGGGGCCCCATATTATCCATAACCAAGGAGCCCTTACAGTTAGGCTTTCGATGATTAATTAAATTTTAATTAAAATTGTCCCTGTGTCTCTGAGAACTTCACCTCCTTGTTTCCGAAGATTTCACCGGAATTATTATATTTTTTCGACGAAAGTATCTCGTATGTACCATATCTTTATTTCTTTTCTTTATGTTTTTATTACTAATTAGCTTTTGCATTTTTTTCCGGGGAATCCCGGGATGAAAACTATCTTATGTCCTTTCTCGGGTTACAGACTATATCTGTACCAAATTTCATTCAAATTGGTTCAGTTGTTTAAGCGTGAAGTAGAGGCAGATAGACAGAGTAACTAGAGTAGAGTTACTTTCGCATTTATAATATTAGTAAAAGTATGGATAGTATGAAAGTATGGAGTTTTTCTTTTGTTTCGACCACTACTTGGTTGCTCCCGGGTTTCTATCATGTATTAATCCGGCCCTGTGTCCACATGTAAGTTGGTCGCTATCGCCTATCCCGTCAAGTAGGCATGATGACCAGTCAAACTCGTTCCCTGTCGCCCACTCTTACTATACCAATACGGAGTACAAGACTTTTTAATAGTGTTTACTTTTAATTAATTTTATGGTGGATGAAGTAACCAAACTTCCCGTAGTGTATACGTGTTTATGAAAGTAACATTTGGCTTAGAACTAAATTTCAAGATAAAATACTTAAACTTTTCTTAAACTTAAAATACTTAAAATTCTAATAATGTCTGGGTGATAAAGATCGATTGTTTATTTAATTATTCGTTTTGTTTCTTTTTTTTTATCAAAAGTGATGCATCAATATTTTTTTTCAAGGTTGCATTGTCAATCAATATTTATTAACTTCCAAACTTCGTCTGAACCCACGCGAACGTCAAACGGGTGCGAAAAAGTCCTATATCAATATACTACGGGCTTAGTCATACATGAAAGAGATTGGTCTCAAATTAATACGTAATGACTTGGGTCATATAACATGGAACATCGTAACAAGCAATTATGAAGCGTAACGAAGTAGCTACATAACAATAGCTCCGTATAACCGTGAGATACGAGAGTGATCCTATTGTTTAAGTCTATCGCTCAATCTCGACATTTTTCTTTCAGACTGTCGACGGCAAACGGAATAGATAGATCTTCTTTGTACCCTGAGTTCAAGAGATGCAATGGGGAAAGGTTAGCAAGAGTTGTTATCACGAGCAAGAATTTCCGACATTAAAATTTGTCATGTGAAAGTGTCTCTGTCTGTATGCTTGTTCTATATTTATTAGCACTTCATCTACAAAAATACAAAGGCGACCTATACCTATCTATTACACGGTATATTTTTCTGTCAGTTCTACTGTACTACAAACAAGAATTGTATGGAGAGGAACTGGCTATGTAATACAGTGACTGATGGCATGACAACATGGTAGATTTTCGTTCGCCAATCCATTCCAAAAGTGACAAATGGCAAAAGTCTGATCGTTCGGTTATCATGATAGGGAATCGTCAATCACTAAAAATCAACCGTGTAATGAGTATCTTAGATTGCTGGAAACGCGAATCCAGTCGGATTTTAATTTTAATTAATTATAACTTTAATTATAATTCTTTAATTACGGCATTCAACCGGTTTATTTATTTTAATTACAATACCTAAAGCATCAACTGAAGAGATAACTTATCAGGTTCACGAATAAAGTCGAGAAATAATGCAAAGATAGCATCATCATAATCGATTGTAAGGTAATAAAACAAAGAGGTGTAACCCTCGACGCAGATATTAAGACATACACGTGGCCAAAGTCGCAAGAATATAAAAATGTGTGAATTAGATGAGACCAGTGCAAAAACAGTTATTATTATAATTTGTGCTGTAAGCCGTGGGAAGTTTACCGTGGGTGCGACAGGTAGGATAATATGATTATTGAATAAATAAACTTTTATGTAACACTAGCTTTTTCCTGCGACTTCGACCGCGTGGATTAATAGCTCTCGTTCCCAGGGGATTTCCGGGATGAAAACTATCCTGTGTCCTTTCTTAGGACCCAACCTATATCTGTACCAAATTTCATTCAAATCGGTTCAGTGGTGTAGGCGTGAAGAAGAGACAGACAGACAGAGTTACTTTCGCATTTATAATATTAGTACGGATTTACTTATTTTTGTGTTTGTCATTTGGGTAAAAGTCTTATAAATCAAATGAGAAATGGTCTAATAGTGTTTTAAGCTTTTTTGCACCTATACGTGCTAAAATTACATATTTAAGTACATGTTTCGATCTGCACTGGTCTATATTCCAAGACATCTAGTCGATATTTATTCGTGAAAATACTAGAAAGTTGTTTAAACGTTGAATTAACTTATTTATTTTTTATTTTACTTAAACTAGTATGGTGTACATTCGATATTGGTGTATCTACTTTATACATTGGAAGTATGAATGGCATTGGTGCCGATTCTCTTGTTCACAAACTAACGTAAATTTAAGTTAAGTGCATCTTTCTTTTTCCATTTCATTAAGAAAAGGACAGAATATAAAATATTAGTTAAGTCCTGTCAAATTTAGACACTCCATAGATAATTTGAAGCGTTTTAAAAACATGGCGTCTAAATATACGTCAATTTTCTTCCGGTGCTGTCTAATTTGATGGAGGATTAAACTAAATTGTATCTTCTGTCCTTTTCTTCAAGAAATGGAAAGAGAAAGATGCATTTAACTTAAAATTAGTCTAGTTTGTGACCAAGGGAATCGGCACCAATGTCATTGTTAATTTTACCTACCTGTAAGCAATGACCCTTGACCATGACACTTTAAAGTTCATACGTCGATGTGGGGACCCCTACAACGCAGTAAAATGATTGGTATACGTATGTCTCTTTCTAACAATTACTGACAGTCTCTCAATGTAAAAAACGTTATCTCTTGTTAGTTAAAAGTCAATTTAACTTCTAAAACTACTTAAACACTGACCTTTTACCTTTTAATTCCAGCTTGAGACTGTTTTAACCTAGCTTGTTAGTTGCCAAAATGTTACTTGTTGTTGTTTGCAATACACAATAACACTAAAATCTTTTCAAAGTTAAGGCCGGAATAAATTAATGTTGCTTAGCTAGCTTAGCTTAGTGCTTCATCTATGCAATATTACTGTCTCTGTCCACAGCGATGCCAAGAAAAAGACGGAGAACAGCTAAGCCAAAGTACGTGCTAAGTAACGCTTACTTAATTCGAAACAAATCTTGGTCTAACTATCTAACGCCTATCATCATTGTACAAAACACTATCATCATCGCCCTTGACACACGCCGTGTCAACAGCAATTAACTCAACATGGCGGAACTTTATCAAGAACACTAAAATGGTACCATTTTCGACTTGACCTTGTCCGATGACGATTAATTCCCCGACCGGGACAGTAGGCTGCGTCGCCGGCCCGGCCTTGCTGCCATGACGTAACCAACCTGTATGCCTTCGAGTCTTGAGCCGGCGAGCGAGAGAGACACCGTGCGCAAGAGCATCTCGTTCGAAATTCGAATTTCTTTAAACACGCGAAACAAATCGATAATAAATTTAATCGATGCTATTAGTGTTACCTGCCAGTGCAAAGATCTTCTAGTGTACTGTGATGTGATGTGATGTAATGATGGTTTAATACTATTGAAAGAAAAACAATTGGATTTTGTGAGAAATAGTCAAGTTTGCGTGGGACGAAGTAGGTAAGTGATGTTTTTTTGTTTTCTTTATTTGGTATCTGTGAATTCTTATATTTCTCGATCGATAAATATAGGAAGGTAGGTTGCTGCATTTTATCGTTTAGTTGAATTGAAGTTATAATACAATTATAGCTTAGATGACGACACTTTTTATTTTGTCAACAACTAAATGACTAAACAGTGACTAATTACTTACTGAATACTTTATAACACCTAAATTAATGAACAATGCAAGAAGTGATGATGACAACATTTTTATTAATATAACGTCTAAGTATAATTCGTGGAACTAAAACAAATCCTGTTTGTAGATACTTTATGAGAACACCTACAATAGTATTAATTAAAGATGAAACCAGTTCGTTGCCCCCGGTTTTGGCTGTTATTGAGACAAGCAGTAGATACCTAATCAAATGATAATTTTATGACCAGTACCAGTCTCAAATATTGGCGCCATTTTATTTTTGGGTAGATGTCGAAAGACTTAGTTGAATAAATTGCTAATAATAATATGTTTATTGGTTCTGGTTTTGACAATGTGATGAATTAAGTCAATAATATAGTTTTAAGTAATACTGTAAGTACAATTCAAGATAACTGTCCCGTTAGTACCGTGGTCACGAGCGTGACTGCCGAGCGTGGAACCTGGGTTCGATTTTCAAGTCGCACAAAGTTATTATAAGATACTAGCTTTTGCCTAAAAAAAAGAAAAGTAGCCTATGTCACTCTCTATCGCTTTAACTATCTCGATCTCCATTAAAAAAAAAATTACGTCAATTCGTCGCTCTGTCTTGCCGAAAAAGACGAACAAACAGACACACTTTCCCAATTATAATATTAGATTGACTTTTACAATTAACAATTTCTCAACTAACAATTTGGCAGTTGGCAGAGTGACGTAATTGACATTTTTATATAGTTGGTCAGTTTGTGAAACGTTGACAAAGCTAGTTGGCCCTTCCAAAAATATGGATGAGATCCTATGTTATAGAAATCGTAAAACGCTTCAACTTTATGAAAAGAAAAAACAAATAACTCCAGGAGCTATCAAAAAAAGGTGCTGTCAATATCAAAACAAAGACATGCGGTTAACTGTACTACGGAAATGGCAACAAATTTAATTTTAAACACAAGGTGCAACAGATGTACATACATGACACATGTTGCACCTTGAGTTAAAAATTATACAAAACCTTCAGACGGCATGAATAAGTAAAAGGCAGGTCGCCATTACTGAATATGGCCAATTTTCTGCGTCAGTTGTCAGGTGCATATTGTGATGCAAATTATGCTAGCAGTAGCTACACTGCAATGCGTTTATGCATTCTATGGGCATCACTGTCCCCGTGGTAAGGTTGTGCATAATTTAAGCATGCCATTGATTTGTAAGAAGTAATTGTTGTTTATTTACGTCTTAAGTATCCAATAAGTACTTAAAGGTAGTTGCAGACTATATTATTATCAGAATGATTGTCAGACCGATCCCAAATAAAGTTGGTATGAGACCGAAAGCTAAAAAAGCGTAAATAATTCAAATTTAATTTTCTTTTTTATCATACCATTTATTAATTAACTAGGGTGATGGGATAAATACATCAAAAACGACAGAATAACTACAAAAGCGACACAATAAAAAGTCACAAATTTTCGAGGCAGTTTCGACAGATCGAAAATTCGAAACAGAGATCAGAATTCCAACGTTTTTATTTACACGATATTAATCTCCGCCTTAGGAATACGGCTATGTTGAGTCCAAACCACTGGTCCTAGAGATATGAAACTTGAAGGGCACACTCCAAGTTTCATGTCTCTATGTTCTTTATGAAGAGAAATTCTGACTGGCCTGTTGGTCTAGTGGTTAGTGGCCCTAACTGCTAAGCCGGAGGTCGTGGGTTCGACTCCACCCAGGACAAAACTTTGTGTGATGAGCATGAATGTTTGTTCTGTGTCTGGGTGTAATTTATCTATAAATATGTATATATTTAAAAATTATATGAGTATGTTTATTTGTTGTCATTGTCTGGGTACCATGTTACAAGCTCTGCTTAGTTCGGGATCAGATGACCGTGTGTGAGTTGTTCAAGGATTTTTAGAATTTCGATCGCTATAGTGTTAAAATTGTGGATTCATTAATTCAACATCCACGAGGGCGAAACCGCGGGCGGTAGCTAGTCCAATATAACAAAGAGAGATTTTGGTTAGTTATTTCAGTTTAAGAAAGAGTTTTTTTACAAAAAAACTGAAGGAGCTATGTTGTGTTGCGGAATGTTTATAATAACCCCGGAACATAAAGGGCAACCGAAGGAACATGAGTGGGTTTTAGTCAGTAGAAGTCTGACACGCCCTCCCGCCGCGCCCAGGACGGGAGAAGTCATTTGATGATTATCCACTCCCAAAAAAAAATAAACAAGGAGCTATGTTGTAATATTACGAGTAATATCAATAACCTAACGTCGTGGGAATAAAAAAATATATTCACACACGGCCACCTGATCTTAAACTAGGTAAAGACTACTTACTATGACTATTAGATAACTGATGTACATAGTTGTATAATCATTAATTTATACATATAATTTATAAATAAATTACAGGCACAGAACAAAGAGGTGTATCGTTTCGTGTAAAATACGGGTATTAAATTAGGATAAACAAAACTGGAGAACTACCCCAATATAGGTGAATTTGCCACCTATATTTGGCTAGGTAGATGGTAATATGCTTAGAACTTTTACTAACTTTTGTACTCATTTATGTGTAACTAGCTTATGCCCGCGACTTCGTCCGCGTGGAATAATATTCCCGTTCCCAGGGGATTTTCGGGATGAAAACTATCCTATATCCTTTCTCGGGTCCCAGACTATATCTGTACCAAACTTCATTCAATCGGTTCAGTGATTTAGGAGGCGTGAAGAAGAAACAGCCAGACAGACAGAGACAGAGTTACTTTCGCAATTATAATATTAGTACGGAATATTACAGACCTACTTATATTTCCTTAACCGATTATTTACAAAATACAATGAGACACTAGCTATCTTCATTTCCAATGAATTATTAGATTTTTTACTGTTAATCAGGAATCTAAGTAACTAGCTTTCGTCTAAGGCTTCACCTGCTTGGATGTCGAACTTTCAACCACCCTTAAGCGGTTGATTTCTAAAAGCCCTTTCTTATGAGAAGATACTAACTCTCCACAAAGAACACATCCTTCAAGTTTTATGTCTCTAGGACAGACAATCAAATATTCAATTAAGATTTTGTGTGGTACGTACGTGTTCTAAAGCAATCGGCAAAAGTGTTTTTAAAGGTTTCTGAAAGATGTTTCGTACTCGGACAAGTGCTTCCAGAGAGTTCGTTCCAAACTTGTAAACAATTTAATTTTACTGAATTTAAACAGACACAGAAGGAAGGAAGTAAAATTATTGACTTTAGCATTAAATCAATGGTGATGGTTACCGTGACTCCGGAACATAAAGGGCAACCGAAGGAACATGAGTGGGTTTTAGTAAGTAAAAGTCTGACCCGCCCTTCCGGCACACCCAGGACGGGAGCAGACATTTGATAATTTCCTACTCCCCAAAAATAAAAAAAGTATTAGATCAATTTTAAACTAAACAGATAAACAAAACTAGATTCTACCGCAAACAAAAACTGACAAATCCAAAATGGCCGTAGTTCCAGTTATATCTGTATCGACCTTCGTAAAACTTGGTCTTTGAGTCTTAACTACAGTAACTGAATAAATAAATAAAACACGGTTTCTACAGAAATGCGAGATCAAAGGGCTTAGTTAACTTATGAAGGTAAGTAAATTACAGAAAAGACACACACATGCGTTGTACACAAGACCGACATTATCGCGGTACTGCTCGATAATATCACGGGCGAAATAGGAATAGAAAATTATCTACTAAGAGTCATAATGTCACGGTGCTCAACAAAAAATTAAATTAAAGTGAAGAATAGGATGACTGCAGCAGCTATCTAACATCATAATTGATTGAAGGAAAATGAATGAATAACTTAGGGCGAGTAAGAACCGCCTAAGTAAAGTTTTTATTTAACCTTTCGACGACCAAGCGACAGCCGGCTGTCGCTCTGCTATTGTCTTTCTATTGCGGCTTGAATCACGTGTGTTCGCAAGCTTAGACGCGCTGGTTTTCGATTTGTTTGCTCTAAGTACTCCCAGGAACGGCACCTGCACAACCTATAATCCATCTCTGCGATTCAAGTCATCTTGCAATCTCTTCTCTGCCTAGCGCGGACCAAAAGGTATCTATTTATCAAAACTTACCTTCAGACAACCATCGATAGGTGATCAGAAAACATCATGGTGCGTGCAAAGCCATTATCTAAAGATCTAAAGGCCAAACCGTTCAAATACTAGCCGCAATATCAGTCAAAATTTGGAAAAAAAATGCACATTATGTTAGATTTTTTTTGACATTATGAGATAGTTTGAATACGAACGTTCTTAAGTCATTAGAATTGGTAATTTTGGTCTGATCACTGTTCGAATACCGTTACGTATAAATGTTTTTCTTGGCCAATTGTAACACCAATTTAACGGACATCGTTTCGGTAGAGCAATACTATAAAATGTAAATTCGGATTCTATCTCACTGTAGTGGGCGCACTCACTTTTACAGCAAACTCACTTGATCTGAAATTGGTATTACGTAAATATTCGAAGAATGTGAGCTACGATACCAATGGTCTGGGCTCAGAATTGATTTCTTGCAACTATGTCTGATATTTTTCTGAGTAAACAACAATATTTGTTAGGTTCCGTACCTTAAAGGGTTGTCAGATTGTCTATCTACATAACTGTCTGTCTGTTAAAACTCTTTTTCTCAGGTACAGGTAGAGGTATAATTATGTTGAATTTATTACCAAATACCAAGTTCAGCAATTAATAGCACTCACGCATAATTAATTGACAAGGAAATGAAAACTGACAAGGCAGTCCTGGTGTCCTGAAATCATAAAATCTAACACAAAACAACGTCACAGCTCAAATATAGGAAAATAAATGTTAATACTATGGACAACTAGAATCACTTTTGTAAATGACGTTTCAAAGTGCCTTTTTTGGTCTAACGAAAATAAACGATTTGACTGTTGACTATGACTTACTACAAATAATATAATTTTTTATAAAAAAAGTTGCCAACACTCCCCATATGGTTAAGTTCATCTACATACATAAACAAATAGATCCCAAACTCCAGTCGGTCATAAAAATTTTTGCTCGAGCGGGTATAGAAGCTAAGAGCTTTTTTTCTTTAAGTAAGAGCTTTTTTTTCGCGGGTAGGTGATAAAAAATACAAGACGTGTGTCCAACATCTATTTTATATTTAAAACAGAAATTAACAGTTTTTTATCAATTTTTTTACATATTATCGGTTAAAAACCTTTAAATAACGGGTACTCACGTTTGCAACAAATTTATGTGAGTCTGTCTATAATTTGACACCACCTGCCAGCTCATCGTTTCACTACACCTCACTATCACAATATCTTCCTATAATGTCACAATTTGAGGAGATTATATCAGCGCAGAAGAGTCTGGAGGACAGCTTCATTCGTAAGATGAATGAACTGGAGGCGCAGATACAGAGTGCTGGACCTGCCAAGGATACCGTTGCAAGAGTTGCTGATGAGTTCCGCACGTTCCGGGAACTGATCTTCAGCATGCTGAGCTTGCTTAGAAAGCAAATCAGTGAGTGCGCAGGACACTTCGATGGGTTGGAGACCAGACATCGTGGGAAGGCTTTGATCTTCCAGGGTATGGCTGAGGTTGACGGGGAGGTCAGCACGGCAGTTGTCCTGGAGGTTATCAATTCGAAGCTGGGCCTTAATTCTGTCTCTGCATCATCCATAAAAGTCTGCCACAGACTTGGAGAAGCCAAAAAAAATCTTCACAGGCCTATTCTCGAAAATATCACTTCCTCTTCTCCTGCTGATGATATCTGGAAATTCCTTGGGACTCTAGGTATCGGCAGGTCGCGACATTCAGACCTTCCTAATACATTTGGTTTGGACGATCTTAATCGCCATTTCACCACTGTTCCCGTTCTTGATAGTTTAACTAAATGTCAAACTATTCATTACCTTGATGGTCTGACGCGTCCCAATATAACACCCTTTGCCTTCACCCCAGTCGATCCGGGAGAGATCAGGAAGATAATCCTTTCCATAAAATCCAAAGCTGTGGGCTGTGACAACATTAGTCGTTACATGATTGTGACGGCTCTTGATCAGCTCCTTCCTGCCATCTCCCATGTCATTAACTTCTCCCTTTACTCCTGTGCTTTCCCTTCGTTATGGAGGAAAGCTCATGTTCGTCCACTACCTAAAATACCCAATCCCACCCTTCCCAGTCACTACAGACCAATTTCTATCCTTCCCTTTCTGTCTAAAGTACTTGAGGCCTGTGTCCATAAGCAGTTCTCTCACTTCGTTCTCCAAAACTCCCTTATTAGCCCTTTCCAATCAGGGTTCAGGCCTGGACACAGTACTGTTTCTGCTCTCCTTAAAGTGACTGACGATATAAGGCGGGGTATGGAAGATACTAAAGTTTCTATTTTAGTTTTGATAGATTTTTCGAATGCTTTCAATACCGTCAGTCACGAAGTCCTTTTATCCGTCCTTTCCTATTTAATGGTCTCCCCTGAGGTCCTGGATTGGTTTTCATCATATCTTCGGGGGCGTCAGCAATCAGTCCTTGCGGGAGATTCTTCTTCCAGTTGGCTTGATCTTGTTTCTGGCGTCCCTCAAGGCGGTATATTATCTCCACTTTTGTTCTCTATTTTTATAGATCTTATAACCACCGAGCTTCAGTGTGCGTAACATCTGTATGCTGACGACTTACAGCTTTACAGTCAGGCAGGTGTTGACAACTTATCCGATGCGATTGAGGAGCTAAACCGGAATTTATCAGTGGTGAAAGATTGGGCTAATCGTTTTGGGGTAGCCGTTAACCCAACCAAGTGTCAGGCTATTATTATAGGGAGTTCTTTTAGCCTGCGTAGACTGAGTGGTTTAGCCGTGCCTCCTGTTACCTTCGATGGCGCAGTTATTCCGTTTAGCTCCGACGTCAAGAATTTGGGTTTGCATGTTGACACTTGCCTGGACTGGCGAAAGCAGGTTGCGATTGTGAGCAAAAAAGTCACCGGGACGTTGCGGTCGCTGTATAGGCTGAAAAATGTTCTTCCATCACACATAAAGGCAATGCTTGTTCAATCCCTTATCTTTCCAATCCTTGATTATGGTGATGTGTGCTACTTCGACCTGAATGCAGATCTACTGAATAAACTTGACCGACTTCTCAATAATTGCATTCGATTCGTGTTTAATCTTCGCAAGTATGATCATGTCTCCGCTTATCGGTCGATCCTAAAATGGTTACCTATCAGACAGCGCAGAGCGTTAAGGGCTTTGACTACCTTGTTTTCTCTTTTAAACAATCCCAGTTCTCCTTCTTACCTGACTACTCACTTTCAGTACTTATGCTCTGCGCATACCAAAAATCTTCGTTCCTCTAATAACCGCCTTCTTCGATGTCCTTCTCACCGCTCTGGCTTTCTTAAATCTTCTTTTCTTGTTCCTCAGAATATCAGGACGGTGACCAGTCGTTTTACTTTTAAGATGAAAGCTCGTGAACACTTGCTAAAGGAGTTGGCAGACTCGATTAATAGTTAATTTGCAGTTCTTCACCACCTCAGTAATATTATATTTCTCAATGGCTTTGTATGTATATATATTTATATGTATGTATATATGTATTTATTATTATTGTATATATGTATATTTATATATATTCTACTGTTACTTATAAAATTTTATTTATATCTTTGCACCTGCCATGTTTTGTCTCTGCATCACCCTAAGGTAGACTGGTAGATAATGCCCAAGGCATTAAGTCCGCCGTTGTGCATTGTTCTTGTACATGTGCATAAAGTTTTTTAAATAAAAAATAAATAAATATAGAACCCACGACACGTAGCGCAGCAGCCGCTCCACCACAGCACCAATCCAAAAATAATCGTATTACAACTAAATACTGTGTATTAGAATCGAATACGACCATGACCGTATCCTTTATTGGTCTCAACGTCCATTGACACTCGTCGAAAACCATATAAGTATCAGCTACTCAAAAGCCAGGTGTCCAAATTCCCTTTAGAATTCTTATCTCATATAAAGAAAAGGAAGGTTACCTACCTACCTTTTTATAAACTCCCGACCTTGGCCCGTTCACCCAGACCCTCTCCCTATAGCAACCTTTACAACGTTCAGCGAACCATGTAGTCGCTTCCTCAACAACCAATATTAACTAAACCGTCAATCTATTCAAACGTAACGTCACCAAAGACCTGATAAAATTGGTCATGGGGTGCTACGATTAGGCGCGCTGTACCTAGGTACCTGAAATAGCACATCGTGTTTTGATAGCGAACGTTTCGGTTGTGTGTTGTGCATAGATAGTTTTGTTTTGGTTTGTTGTGTGGACGTGAGGGCGGAGGGAGCAGTGGATCGGAACAGCGGCCAATGAACCTAGGTTAGTTTTATTTATGTCTGATTTGTTTTATGTGATGATTTAAAAATCCTGCCCCCCCTGTGTGTATCAGTTTAGGTATGTTGTCAAAACTTGTGACAAGCGAGATGATTGGCTATTGTTACGAAGATCAATGAAAATAAAACACAATGAGGCCTAGCACAAACGGGCTAATCGAGTTGGTAGTCGATTTTTAACTTGAAATACGACTATCTAATTGCGTTTTGGTTTGATTTTATCCTCAACTATATTTGACCCGCTTCTCTTGTGGAAGATAGACATGTCGAATTTATTCATGTGGTTTATAGTACAGCTTCAACTTTTTATGACGAATAAATCCGTACATAATATATTTTTTTGATAAAACTCTTGGTTTACGAGACGCCAGTAAAGCTCTCGGTCGGCGTGATGTTTTAACACCAACAAAAATATATCTAAGTCATAATTTCAACCACACACAAATTATTTACTAAGTAAAATAACCAAACCTTCCGTATGTATCACTGTCCATTGGAGTACAGCATAAAAATCAGTTCGGTAATTCTTGAGATTATCACGATTAGATAAATATACAAACAGACACGCCAGAAACTTTGTATTGTAATAGGCTTGTCAAGTAATGAAGCGTCGGCGGGAGAAGACATTTGATGATTTCCCACTCCCCAAAAAAAAAGCGTCTTAAATAACACTATATGCCGAGGAAAGCTGAACTTACGCATACATACGCATCTTCATACAAAATCGTTGTTTTCTATGGACATAAGCTGAACAGATCTGAATAAAATGCGTATATTTCCTAATAAATATAAATTAAGTCTTTTTTTTGGGGGGGAGTGGGAAATCATCAAATGACTGCTCCCATGTCCTGGGTGTGACGGGAGGGTGTGTCAGACTTCTACTGACTAAAACCCACTCATGTTCCTTCGGTTGCCCTTTATGTTCCGGGGTCACGGCAATGGGAATGTTTATAATAGTTATATTATAAACATTCCACAACCCCGGCAGAATTAAGTCTTCAAACTAAACAAATGTACGCTATAATTGTGCCTACGTAAAATATACATTTAGCACAAAAACGAATATTTATAAAAAAATAAAAAATCTTTTTATATCATATGCAGGTATATACATATTCGGTGGTTGACTGTGAGCGTAAAATTAAAAATGTATCATGTATGAGAATCATCAGTCAGCCTTCGAATAACCACTAATTGTGATTGCAGATGCAAATTATCAGCAACCGTTCCGCTTGATGAGAACCATGCAACAATTTTATTAAAAAATGCAATACTTAATTAAAATGGTTTAAAACTACAATTAACAGGTTGGTTACTGATTACTCAGTAATTATTGCATTTCTGATGCGCATACGTAATCTATACAGCTTTATAGGTGTAGGTAAAAATTTAGGAGATAAAAATTTTGTCTATACCCTGTTAAAAGTATTTGATGTAAAATAACAAATATATAAATTTTGCACAAAGCTATATTTCGATGTGCATTCTAAAAGTATTGTAAACAAAACAAGGTATACTTGCGCCAATTTCAACAAAGAAAAATAACATTAAAGTCAACGAGTATTTCATAATCAATATTTATAAAATAAATCAATACTTTATTGCATTCCATATTATGTACATAGGTGGTATAAACTTTTGTCAATATCAATATCAATATAGTATATAATCTTTTTTTATGTATTTCTATTTGACATTTATTGTACTTTTTAAAGTATTATGTATATGTTTTCGTGTCATTTTTTTTTTGTGAATGTGAGGACTATGGATGTCGTTGGTTTTTTCTTTGTATTTCTTTTTTAATATATTCGGTCTGACGGTTTGAGTATTTAATGCGGCCTACCCAAATGTCCTTACTTTGGTACTGTTCGTCAAGACGTTGGGCTCCTTAGTTTTTAGTTGAGCTAAACGATTACTGACAAATGCTTGCACTGTCTGGACAGGTCCACTCAAATCTGTGTCCTTCTCTCATCAAGAGAGTGCCTCAGACATTAACCTCCATGGTTCTCGCACATTTTTGACCAATACGATTGTATGGACTTTAAAAGAGACTTTGACCTCTGAGTTTGTTTCGGATGTTTCTTCTCAGAGCAGTCCAGCTACGAAACACCGGCCCCATCGTTCGCTTAAAATAAATAAAAAAAAACAAATTTTGACGTGTAAAAGTGTTATGATATAACCTATTTACAAAATAAAATCAAAAAAAAAAAAAAAAATATGGACTCCACCGGGCACAGCAAATCTTCGAGATAAAGTGCTGATAATTACAATGTTTTCTAATTAGAAGAGTAATTCTTTGCTCTAATTTTGTTACTTTTAAAACAAGCAACAAGTGATATCACAATGTTTGTTATTAAAAATTCTTCCTCGACTTTGGCAAAGCTATCCTACTAATATAATAAATGTGAATGTAGGTTCGTGAGGATGGATAAACAGATGGATGTTTTTTGCTCTTTCACGCAGAAAATACTAAACGAAATTTATTGAAACATTACAGTTTCATAGAACATACATCAGAATATCATACTTATGTTACTAGCTTTTGCCCACGGCTTTGCTCACGTTAGAAAAAGACAAAAAGTAGCCTATGTCTCTCTCCATCTCTTTAACTATCTCCACTTAATAAATCACGTCAATATGTCGCTCCGTTTTGCCGTGAAAGACGGACAAACAGACAGTATGCAAAACATCACGCCATGACCCATGCATGGGAGCAGAACTGCAACCAAAAATATTAACATTTGCAGCAAGGTTGAAACACGCACTGAGGTTACTTTAAACTTGTAAGGTTGGTCCTTATTTTGTGTGTTTTATGTTTTGCACCAATAAATGTTTAAATCTATCTATTTGTCTTCCTATCAAATATGTAACTAACAATACTGGGCAGCTAGTAGGTCATAATTCACTTTGTTTGATCTCGTACCTACAATACAGATCACATGTCAATATTACCCAAATTATATTACCATGTAAAATCCTAGGTATTTTCTCATATTTACTTTTTTTCCTTTTTCAGGAATTCCGATGAGAAGATGACGAGAAAATTTCTATTCTGTTTCCCTCTACGGGCGGGGAATATTATATTCGGATACATTGTTATAGTAAGTATTATGTACTTATTCGTATTTACATTTATATGAAAGTCTATTATTTGTGAGTCATAGAGCTGTAATACTTTTAGGCTATGAACGGAACTGGTATTGGAATACTCGTAAAGTACCTTTTATGTGACTTGGTTTCTAAATGGAATATGAAAATAAATGTTTGCTTAACATTTTCGAACGCCCAAAAATTAAAAAAAAATACTAACTTTAACAGTTAGTATTTTTTTTTTAATTTTTGGGCGTAGAATCCACATATTTTAATGTGATTGTCTAAAGCTATCAAGTAATTACACCAAAACAAATACTTAGGTTGTCTTAAAGTGGATGTCAAAGAGGCTATTCATCGTAAAAGAAAGGGAGGGACAAACTTGGTAGAGCAACTGGTGTTCTAATGAAATATGGCCCAGTTGATGATTCTCAATATTATTGTCTACGTCACATAACTGTCATGGCAAGATAGAGACGTAGAATAAATGATATTACTTATAATATCATTGCGTAGAATAGCTAAGCTGAAGTACGTTTTATGTAACTTTTATTTTTGTTCGTTAATGTAAATATCACAGTAGTAATTAGATTGGTTAAAGTTAAATTGTTTGACAGTTTTCCGGAGCTAATAATTCAAATGTAAAAATGTTTTCTCACAAATGATAGAAAGCTACTTTAAATGTGAGTGCTATGAACAATAAAGTTAAGCACAGATGAAGTCGCTGGAAAAAGCGAGTTTAAGATACTCTTTATCTTAAACTCGCTTTTTCCAGCGACTTCATCCGTCTTCATCTACAGAAAAACAACCTTTTGGAAGATGCAATTTAGAGATTCCTACCTATCAAGATGATTTTGACTAAGACCAATGCGCGGGCTCATCTTAAAACGACTGTAGCAGTATCACGTAAATACTATCGAAACTAAGTAACTATATTGACTTAAAGCGACATCAAATGAGCATTAACCTAAATACGATAACATTTCTCAACTGAACATCGTCTTATAATGTAAATAAATAAATAAATAAATAAATAAAATAAAATTCATTTAATTCAGGTCGAAGACCCATATTCACAAACAATATCTCTTTACACTATTAAAATCACTACTTTAAAATAATTTAGGAACAAGACAAACTAAGTACATTTGCAAATTAATAATAAATACACCACAAAATATCAAAGCTAAAGGTCAGTGTCAAAATTAGTTATGTCTATTATAATGTCAGAGTTACTTATTACATGTCAGAATTATATATTAAATGTCAATTACAATAATTAAATAAAAATTTTGTCAAAATTTTCAATATTATTAATTATCACAGAAACTAAGTAATTATAAAGAAGGTACATGTCTGCCACAACAGTGCCCTATATAGGGACAATCAAACCGTTGTGCAATCATAGCCAGGACCGTGTTGGAGCTGGCCCGCACCCTGCGCACCAGGGACGCGCACCGCTTGCGCATGGTGCTGTGAAAACAGTCGGTGCGCGCTTCCGCAAACATGCCCGAGGCGCTGCAGAAGCGGGGCAGCCCCAGCACTGCCCGGAACGCGTTATTGTACTGGACGCGAAGGGCACTGTACGCGGCTTGTGAATAAGACGCCCATAGGCTACACGTGTATAGAGAAGTACAGTACGCCTTAAAGAGCGTAATCTTTACCTCCCCTGAACACCGTGCAAACCTACGGCCTATCATGTTAGCTCTCTTAGACAATGCCCTTCGCTCCCGCTCAATGTCTACATGATCTCTCAGGTCGGCCGTAATCCAATGCCCCAAATATTTAAATTCGTTCACCTGTTGCAGAGGTACATCAGTTATATAAATAGATGGAACTTGTTGAGGGCATTTGGCGCTTCCGTGACAGACCATGTAATGACTCTTACTGACGTTGTACACAAGACCGTGGCTGCTCGCGTACTCCTCACATATTTTCAGCAGCTTGCGTAATCCACACACCGACGCGCTCAGCAGCACCATGTCATCAGCATAGCTCAAATTATTCACACACACATCGTCAACATGGCATCCGACATGCTGGCTACTGAGCGCGACGATGAGTGCATCCATGTACAGATTGAAAAGTGTGGGTGAAGTTAGCCCACCTTGTCTCACACCGCATTCAAGGCTGTATGGCTCGGACAATGTGCCCGCCCATCTGACGTTGTTAACCTGGTGTTCGTACCAAAACTTAAAGATAGTAACCAGTTCACGTGGCATGTTTATACCCTCCAGCTTTTGCCACAATACATCATACGACACCAGGTCAAAAGCCTTTGACAGGTCGAGGAAGCATGCGTAAACCGGAGTTTTACGGTCCGTGTAGTATCGGACGGTGTGCTTGAGACACAATATTGCACTCTCTGTTGATAATTTGGGCCTAAACCCAAACTGGTTATCGTGCAGTGTCACGTAATTATTTAACCGTGTCTCAAGCAAACCGTCAAACACCTTAGCTATAATAGTAGCAAGTGAGATAGGCCTGTAGTTAGTTTTATCCGATAAATCGCCAGTTTTATTCTTCACTACAGGCACTACAACTGTTCTCATGAAATCATATGGCAGATAGGAATGGCTCAAGCATAGCGTGTAAAACATAGCTAACACCCTAGACACGTGTGGGCCAGCATACTGCAGGTGCTCAATACTAAGGCCATCGTGACCAGGACTTTTGCCTCTCGTCATACGTTTTATGAGTTTATTAACCTCTTTGGCCGAGATCCTTGTTTCAGTCATTCCTATTGGCTCTGCAGTATTGGCTACCGCACTATGTTTTCCCAACTGAGGCTGTACAGAAAAGTAGGATTTAAACAAATTTGCGATGTCTCTCGATTCACTAACGCCCTCGACGCTCACCGGCAGTAAACATATGAATAGGAAGCGCCTGGCGTTGTCGTCATAGCACTCGTAGCTTTGCGGCTTTGCCTTAATTATTCTATCAGGCGTTCAACCACAGCGAGTGCTTGTTTACTGTTATATATATACTATGGTATTATGTCAATGTTCTGCTTGTCAATGCTTGTCAATAAATTCAGCGTGTAATAAGCTAGCCGTGGTTTTTCTTGTCCCGAATTTACATATTTAACAGTGGCGACGAGAACCCACAACGTTGCAAAAAGTAAAAAAAAAATGTCTCACTTTGGTATTTTGTCGAGTTTTGACCACAATATTCATACGTGGCAAAATTATAAACAGCGAGTATTACAATGGTTTATCGCGAACGATATCGACAATGTACAGGACCCAAAGGGAGTTAAAAGACGGGCAATATTGCTGAGTGCACTCACCGACAGCACTTATAAACTCACGGCTGATTTAGCGCTGCCAAAAGAAGTAACGCAAGTGCCATACGAAGACATTCTATCACTTCTCGACCGTCATTTTACGCCAAAGAAATGTGGATTTGGTGAGCGGTATAATTTCTATATCGCTATTCAAGGTCAGGAAGAAACTTTCTCGCAGTGGGCTGCAAGGCTTCGTGGACTCACCACGCATTGCGGGTTTTTGAATGTAGAAGAAGCACTGCGCGATCGGTTTGTTATGGGTATGGTGCCCGGACCGGAGAAGGACAAGCTTTTCGCACGCGACCTTCAAGAGTTGACACTGGCAAAAGCAGTGGAGTTGGCGGAGAGCGTGCGCAGTGCACGCAAGGGAGCAGCAGCATCTTCATCGGCGTTGGCGCAAGCGTCAAGCGAGCCGCTGTTCAAGATCGCAACCACCATAAACGAATCCAGTGCTAACAAAGAAAGGTGTTCCGTCTGCGGATATAAAAATCATAAAACGTCTGAGTGTCGTTTTAAAAGCTACACTTGTAAAAAGTGTAAAGTAAAAGGTCATCTACGCCGCATGTGCAAAGAAATAAATTTTGTAGGAGCTGGCGCATCGGGTGAGAGTGACGATGACGGTAAGATAAAAAAAATTTGTTCATATAATGGTGAACCTATGACGTTAGTAGTTTCTATACTAAATAGGGAACTAAAGTTCGAGGTTGATACCGGATCGGCAGTCACAGCGATTTCTGAGAGGTTGTACAGGAAATATTTTGATTTGGAGCCATTATTGTCAACGACAGATCAATTATTTACTTATACAGGTCGTGTTATCCATTGCTTAGGTATAGTGCAATTGCCTATTACTTATATGGATAAAACACACGTAGTTAAAGTGCGAGTAATTCGTAACGGTGGACCTCCAATATTAGGTAGTGAAGAAGGGAATTAAATCTTGTATTTTAAGCAGTAGTAATACTAAAGGAATAAATAACACGTTGTTAAAATATTTATTTGACTATCGTAATTCCATCCATTCTTCAACGGGCTGTTCACCTGCCCAGTTAGTTTTTGGTCAGAAACTACGATCGCGTCTAGATTTAATTAAACCAAATTCGTCTCTTCCGGCATCTGTTCCTCTCACTCGAAACGTCGAAAACGAACAGTGTTTGCAGCTTAAAGGGGCAGAGGCAAAGACTACTAAATGTTTTAAGGCTGGGGATTTGGTACTGTATAAAAAATATCACTTAAATAAACAAAGTTCGTGGCAAAAAGGTATAATAATTAAAAAAATTGGTAAAGTAGTATACTTGGTAAAGGATTGCATAACTTCATATAATGTTAAAAAACACAAAAATCAGTTACTAGCATATAAAGGAACAGCTAGAATGATTCCCGAGTCAGGTGAATGCGCTATTGAATTTGAAGATATTATACCACAAGGTACTTCACCGTCAAATGTAACACCCCTAGCGGCTGACAGTCAGTCAGATACCATGGGGGAGGGAAATAAGGAGAAAGAAGAAATAGTGGAAACAGTAGTTCAAACGGGCAATTCAATAGAAGAAGATGCTTTTTACGAGGCCACAGATGTGCCTCTCAGTGATAACGCAACACCGTCTGGTTCAGGTCAGATACCACAGTCAGAAAGGCAAACTGAAGACGGTAAAAATCTCCGACCAGTACCGAGGGTAGACTATAAACGTTTTTATTAATGAGAAGAATTTATATACAATTTATGTTGACAAACTACGGGGAGGAATGTTATATATATACTATGGTATTATGTCAATGTTCTGCTTGTCAATGCTTGTCAATAAATTCAGCGTGTAATAAGCTAGCCGTGGTTTTTCTTGTCCCGAATTTACATATTTAACATTTACCAACCAGGTTCGATTAAATGGCGACATTTTACCGCCATGCCAATGTGGCGACATCTATCGTATTTCATTGACGAAGCCTAGATTTTACTATTAAACTTCAAAACTATTTTCAATGCAAGACGAAAAACCAGACATAAGTGTTCCTCACACCTATTAAACAATACTTATTAGACTACTTAGTTACTTAGAGTAGATTTATTTTTAAGTATCAATCCCTGAGGTTTTACTCGCTTGTTAGAGTACCTACTGCTCTGCTTCCGTAGATTGCCCCATTTTTAGGGGTATTCCTCGGAGCGCTCCTGTTTTGAAGCGCTTCTAACAAAACGCTCCCAAAATATTCCGCCAAGCGCTCCTGTTGGGAGCACTTAGTAAATCTAACTAAAAATAATTATTATTATTTCATTCCTCGAAGCGCTCCTATGACGTGACGATACCATAGGGCAGAGCAAGAAGGATTTGATTTGTAAGAAACGATATCGATATCGACGTTTTAAAGTTCAACTATCAGAATTGTTAATTTTTTTTAAACTACTAGGGAAGCATAAATGAACTGGAACTACGTAAGTACTTTAGTGACTATAGTGACACAAGCAAGACACTACCCGCTGTTGTCAACCCCGCTTCCCTGTTTTATCCTAGAGAGTCGCGTGGTCGCGTTACCAAGTGATTCCGAATGCAGCCGAGTATTTCCGGAACTAGTTTACATCGAATACGTATTTTTTGTCTTCTAAACTAGTTGTGTACTAAGAAAAGTTTGTTTTATTAAAAAATTGGCGAAAAGTGAAAAGTTTTTTTAAATTTGTGATCAATCTATGGAACCTATTGCTGGGATGGATATGAAAGAAAGGAATAACATGAAAGTTAATTATTAAAACTATATTATTATTATAATATACAAGTTGAGTAGTATCGCATAAAGAATTACTTCTAGTTCATTTCTGTTTTTCTGATAGCTATAGGTTGTGTACATAAATCTATAACTACATTTTAGTTATAAACAATTACTAAATAATAAGATCGTTATAGTGAAAAATAACAAAATAATTTTAGACCTTAATCGTTGGTGTACAATTTATATGAGATCATTTAGGTGCCTCCTCGCAATTTCTGCCACCCTGGTCTCTAATCGTTGGTGTACAATTTATATGAGATCATTTAGGTGCCTCCTGGCAATTTCTGCCTCCCTGGTACTTTTCATCGAAGCTTTTTATTTTTACTTTTCAGTTATTCTAGCTATTTCTAGTTTTAATATAAGCGACTAGTAGCCGTCGAAATGTATATCGATATAATTTGTTACGAACACTTCATGCTCTTCTCTATGTTTCGTCATAGGAGCGCTTCGAGGAATGAAATAATAATATTTTTAGTTTGATTTTCTAAGCGCTCCCAACAGGAGAATACCCCGATTTTTGGGGTTAGCCTTCGAAAACTGAATAACCCATGTCTCGTTGTTAACACACAAATATTTTTACAATTCGAACCAGTACTTCATGAGATTATTTTGTGTCGTATCAAAAAAACTATTCAGTCTAATAGGTTTTAGTGTAAAATAAGCGCTCTCTTTCACTTTAATATTACCTACTATATTATCTAAAACACATTTTCTTTGTTACAGTTGATAGCATTAGCAACCGTAGCCTTCCACTTGTACCAGCTGGGCTTGAATGTCACAAACAACTATTACGAAAAGGATGGAAAGTTCAGAAACTTCGAGAACTTGGAGAGCATATTTGGGTCCACAAGGGACTCGCTCGAGAGGATCATAGTGATGACGTATTACTTATCGTATATCGCAATAGGAATGATGTTGTTTCTATTTGCTATTATCTTTACTTGTGGTGCTTATAAGGTAAGAGCAACTCTTTGTTTTATTTATTTATTTATTTATTTATTTATTTATTACACTATGGAAGACTTACAGCTATACAAAAACTTAACAAAAAACAAAACATAGGCGACTGAAAGCCAATTACAAGTCCTCACGTATAGATATAGACTAGAAGTTATGTGAACACACGTCAGTACAATATTATCAGTTATATTATCAGTTTATTGGTATTGTGGCTGCTAAGCGTTGGGTTATTCTCGTGGGGGTTTAATTCCCACGTTGGGGGAATTGTTATGTTTTTCCGTTAGGAATAATGCAGTAGAAAAATAAGAATGTTGAAATAGGAGCCCTTTGTTTGAAAGTTTGTAATGTGATACAGCTGTGCTTCGAATAGCATGGCCATTGGTCTGAATACCTAAGAACACGTCTAGATTTAACCCTTAGACTGTCGGAGGCGCAGATCTACAGGAGACTATGCTTTTTAATTGTTTCTTTAATTACGACAGACCACCGGTTAAACCACTAGTCACTATCTTTACAGACACTCTCCAAAAAACTGCACTTTATCTGCATTAATAAAGAAAAAGAAACATTCTGTGGGTCAAAAGTGCTATAAAAATGGTATCTGCACCTAGCAACTGGTTGAACGAAGGAAACATATTGTACTTATTACCATAGGAACTCCGCTGCACCGCCCGGACCGATTCTCACTGATTATAATCTTGAAACACCGCTCCGATGTAGCTCTGATATCGATATATTCATATAAATTCCGATAATATTGTATTGGACCGAGAAAGCTTCGAGTGTTGGACTTGAGTGTGGTATGAATTGTTATTAAGAATGTATTACAGCCCTTACGGAAAATAGGTGAAAGGAAAATTGATGTAACAAATTGACAATCGATAGAAAATGTAGTCAACTTCTAGTAATGACAGAAACTTTCGTAGCTAAACCTTCGCCACGCGTATGTCTGCCAGTAAAAAAATAAACAAATTTTTCACACTGAAATATGTTTTTATAGTTTGTGTTTGATCTGAACAAAATAGCACACATAACAAAAAGCAAAAAGAACCAAATCACCTGAAGCAAACTAAAAAACCCAACTTGTAAAGGTAGCTGATGACGCGCGTTCATTCAACTTCTTTTTTGTTCCATTTTATGACGTGAATCGTAGTTATCGTGACTCGCTACGATTCGAGGCACAGGCACGGCATCACTCAGCCAATAACGTCAATAGATACACGAACCACGCCAATACCTTACATAATTTGATAGCGAAAGACAAGCCTCAAAAAACATCAACAAATTAAATAACCACCATTAAAATAAAATCGGCCATTCTCCGATAAGCAAATTTTAAGTGTCCGGGCTTGAATAATCCGTACTTTTATCATATTCAATCTTCCAATATTTTTTATATGTTAGATAGCATCCCTATCTAGCCATAAACAAAATCACAGGCTTCTGTTTTAAGTATTTAAGACTAAATTAATTTAATCTAAGTTCAAAAACCTCTGTTCTCTAATTACCGTAACGTGTCCGCACACTGTCTTAATGTTAAAACTTACTTGTAATTTTATGACTTACAGATTTATTTTGATCTATTCAACATTTTAAATGGTGTTAAACAACGTGTATCGCATAGTAAAATATTGACTCACTAAAACCAGTCTATAAATAATTATCATTAAATTATCGGATGTCCGATGGAAAGTTATAATTACCGTAACATATTCTGTTCTCGAGTGCACACCCCTAAAAAACAGTATTTGGCACATCACTTCCGCACGCGTCTCGTATCCTCAATGTGTACCGCGAAACATCAGCAGTTGCACGTCTCTAACGTTAGTGTACCGCTAATAAAGCACTCTAGTATATAATTACCGTAACCTTGGTTACAAACTTTTCTAATTACCGTTTTGCATTATATAAATTTGGTTTTTTAAGATAGACCCAAGTTGATTATGTAAATCAATAAAAAAAAATAAAAAAAAACAATATTGACGTGTAAAAGTGTTATTTTATAACCTATTTA